>CM044905.1:87561234-88161234 GCA_024500145.1 Gentiana dahurica var. dahurica
AAAAAAAAAAAAAAAATAGAAATATGTATCTATAAGGGCATGTCCAATGAATGCGGATCTCCTCATCCCCCAATTGGGTGTAATAGTGTTGCTCCAAGGGCACACTACCATTAGAATTAGGATCCTCTGATGTATTTGTGTTGATGTATTTTCTATTGTATGTGTAAATATGTGTTTGAAGGTTTTTTTTTTCTTTTTTCTAAGCTGTTAAATTCTCCTTCTAGTCCCCCTCCCCATGAAATCCCATGAACACAGCAGCCTGCTGTGTGTTAAAACACAGCAGAGGATCTGCTCTCTTATCATTAACACCAAAATGGTGTAAAAGCTTTGGTGTCGAGTCGACCTGACACCAAATATCCGTTTAATCACTTTGCTTTATTTTTTCTTTTCTTTTTTTTTCCTTTCTTTTTTTTACAAAACCAAATATGTTGACAATGTAGGATGTAATATCTCCGGATAGATCAAAGATCCACTCGATTACGCAGCGGAAACTACAATATCTAGATCTAGTCAACCAAAATACATAAATATAATAGATCTAATCTACGAGAATGATAGATTGCTTACTTGTTTATTGTGAATAAACTCGATCCATGAACAATCTTTGTAGATGCGCCGGTTGAGAAGCCATAATCTTCCAACGCGTATCTCCAAGCAACACCAAGTGGATGGTGTTTCACGCCGCCGGACCTCCCCGATATGCTACCAGAAAAATCCCGAAGATTTTTCCAACTCGAACCCTAAGAATAGAGGCCGAAATTTTCAGCCAATTTTTCTTGTGAATAGTGACGTGAATAGTGATTTTTTGGTACAATGGAGAACTATTCTTATATAGGAGAGATGCTTGTTCCACAAGGATTTAATTTAATTAATGGATAATCAATCAAATAAATCATTTTCCATAAAAGATAAATCTAATATTTTCCCAAACAAATTAGGATAAATAAAAGATCATTATCTAATATAATAATTATTTAACCAATAAATAATTAAGCACATGTCATATAATAACACAAGAAAACAAATTCCTTGTTAATAATATATACATATTGGCGCCAATACCTAATTAAATAGGTCATGGGCCGAAATTCACCAAACCGGGTCGAGCCCATGAAAAAATGTCTTTTCCATGTTTTTAATCATTTAGTCCAACTAAACAATTAATCCACATATCAATTAAACAGTGCAATGCTGCTATTTAATTATAATCGAGGTGTGACGACGGGAAAACATATATGCTATATTAGGAGCCGCGTCGGGACCATGGACCTATAACCAGTAGCTCCAATAAATTAAATAAAATTATTCATCGGACAGAATAATTATATACAATCTATTAATTCTGGGATTACACCACCATAAACCCGAAACTGAACTCTGCCGAATATAGATAACTTACACTCAACCATGAGTTGATAAGGTGTCCACTGATATAATCATTACATACGGATAAATCCTCTATAGACTATTCATTTCGAGTCGGGATATTTCTGTAAACCCTTCTCGAAACATATTATCCTTATTTACCATTAACCCCCTAGTGATCAATTAGTTCACATACCAGACTAGTAGCTAATTAGTCTAACATGAACTCCGCAGATCGATCAGTTTCTAGGATTAACAAATAAGAGAACTGTCTGTCTACTTCCCGAGGGAAGGAATGGATTCCATATCTGTGATAACACAGACTACTCACTCATTCCAGAATAGAGCCAACGAGAAGTGTTGGACCACATACTTCGAAGTGATCCTTACTAATACACCAAACTCTACCCTAGTCTAAGCAGTTGTCTGTGATCACCTCAGGATTGAGATTAATCCATATATGATCATCTTGTGATTCGATAAGACTTCTCGATCACGGAATTATATCGAGAACTCAAATCAAATCGGTCCAGCCCTATATGATTATCATCATATATAAATGCCCCACTATGTACCCTATTACCGACAGTCCGGAGAAGACTGTCACACCGTAAAGTGTTCTGGGCGCATTATTAGCATATTAATCATGAGACCCGTACTCAGATTAATCAACGCTACGGACTAAGTTAATTTTAAGTACATCTCACTAACTCAATCCTCTTGTGTATAGCCATACACTGAGTTATGTGATTACATAAACGAGGTACTTAGGGTTTTTAGTAGTGTCTTAATTATTAACATACATGCATATAATAAGATGAATTATTAATTCTGTCATAAAACAATTACATAATTGTCTTTCGGGCACTACACCTAACAGACAACACTTTTTTTTTTGTTATTTTTTTTATTATTTTATTGATTCCTACTATTAGAAAAAATGTAATATTGTTTTTGCTTTATTATTTGGTGTAAGATGATTGATGATGGTAGCAGATATTTGGTGGAATGGTGTACACTATTTTGGTGAAATGGTGTAAAAATGATGGAAATGGTTGGAGGTGCCCTAATACACTAATTTGGTATATTTTTGTAAAACCTCAAATTTTTAAATAAGGGTATTATAGTTGTAGCTCATTTTTTAAATAAGTGATTTTACAGAGTAGTAAACCACCGAACTAAATGAGTTTAATAATTAAGGAATATGATTCCTTTGATTTAAACGGGTAATTAAGAAGGAGAGATTTTATGGTGCAACGGTTGTAGGAAGGTTATACCAAGTGGCATACATTAGAGCCTCTCATTTTTACTCTCTTTCACATAATACACTTTTATCGTGTGTGAGAGGTTAGAAATGAGTGGTTATAATGTATGCCACTTGGTATAACCTTCCTACAACGGTTGTATTTTAAAATTTCACAATTAAGAAGAGATACTAATTAAGTATCCATTGATCAAGTATAATTACCTAAAATTAGAGAAGGACTAAGCTATTAGAAATGTAAATATCGCGTCTTGTGTGATTGGTGCAAACCGGAAAAAAAAAGCCGCATTTACGTGTCGAGACAGGGGCAGACCTAGCCTTTGGGGAGGGGTAGTCGCCCCCTATGATCCGGGAAAAAAACACACATTATTATATATGTGATGTATTTTTCTTTTGTTTCCTTAAAATTTATATTAGTCAATATCATCTATTAGAATTAGTTTTTTTTTTTTTTTGAGATAAATCGACATAAAATGTTTATCTTGTGAATAAAAATATATAAGTCATTACAAAAGTGTTACATCTAAACTAATAAATATGTGTTAAATGTTTTTCCCCTAAAAATTGTTCTTAATGCGTGAAATATTTATTGTGGGTTCTAAAGGCACCCCCACTTTTACTCCTAACACCACAAAAATTATTACGGTACCACGATTATTTTTTATGAAAACAGAACGTCAGTGACACTGACGATGCTAGTGAAAACCAACGTCAGTGTGTGTTCAAAGATGAAAGTCAATGGCATCGATGTTTACGTTATAAAAGTGTCACAAATTAGAAATATCAGTCCACCGACTTTCCACTGACTTTCGTTTTTGAATAGCAACGTCAGTGTCATTGACGTTGGTGTTCAAATATCAACGTCAATGCCACTAACGTTCTGTTATTAAAAAAATAATTAAATAATGTGTGCCAGAAATATAAGTAGGGGTGCCTTTAGAACCCCTGTTTATTTTGTGAATAGAATAGTTAATGTATTTGGATAATGCAATGTATAGTAGCTTTTTTTTAACATATATCACAAAATTTATGCTAGTGTTTATTTGCATTATATAGTAATGTTTCTCCCAATTGAAATTAACGCGTAATTTTCTTTTTAGCGTGAGCAAATTATTTTGAGTAATGATACATGCACAACTGTTGTGTCACGACGGTCATCTGCATCATCGATAATGACGAGTTTATACAATGATCAATGATGTAGACAACCGTTATGTCATTAATTGTGGCACATTGATTGTGCCATTATTATTCATCGGTTAGACTAATGATAACGATCCCACAATTATTTCACAACGAATTACACAAACACATTTTCTACCATTGATTATGATATAAGTCTCATTGATGAAGATGTAGTTTTTGTTGTATCTCTGTAGTTTAATTTTAATAGCATTTTTTTTGTATCTCTTTTTGTTGTTAATTACAACAACAATACTCTCTGTGATGTTAAAATTTTACTTCCCCAAAAGTTATCACATCATGTTTCTCTTAGTGAAATTATGCTAAAATTTTATTTTGAATGAATACAATTTACATAGGCATGTGGTGGTATTAAACTTTATAGTACTATCTCTTTTTGTCCAATCTATACATGATGATTGATATCACCACCTATTGTTGTTTATTATAATATATTCAAGTTATACCAATTGATATACATTATATATTTATACCTTTTTTAACATAGTAAAGGCGTGTATGATGAAAATGAGTAGAAATATGTGATTACAATACGCTACATTTTATACAACGGTTGTAACATAAAATTTATCTTAATGTGATTTTATGCTAATATTTTATTGTCGCGACAATTTTGTAATAACAATCAACATTGTTTTACACTCATGTTGCAGATATATATATATATATATATATATATATATATATATATATATATATATATATATATATATATATATATATATATATATATTTTATTTTTTTTTATTTTTTATTTTTTATTTTTCTTTCGTGTGTTTTAGATCGACACACTATAATGTTTTCTTTTTGACTCTCTAGAGTGTTTTTTTTTGTTGTCTAGAAAATAATTCACAATATTTCTGTTTATACGGAAGAGAATATAGGGCCCATTTATTATTTAAAATAAACACTTTTAGAATAAAAACTCTTATACTATTCTATGATATCTATAAAATAAAATTCTTTGACTATCATTCGTATAATAGTTATAAAGTAACGAGAAGTGATTGTGTTCGTAGTAATAAACTAGGGGTAGAAAGAAGATAAATACAATAATTTTTTTCTAAATAACTTATGTTTTGAAACAAAACAAAAAACAAAAATGACGTATTTTTCGGGAAGGGTAAGCATATCAAAGAGATATAACGAAAATGCTATTTTATATACAATAAAAAAAATGATGCATTGCAAACGTTCATTTAATTTGATGATCTCGTTGAGAGCTTTGACCGGTTTTCGGTACTTCACGAATGCACCGGCATTCATTTGCACACTGGACTTTTATACATAACCCTAATGTATATCGTTCATGAAATTCTACTGGACTACGATTCATAACTCTTGATTTACATCATTATGAATGAGAATTATCTATTGGATAGAAACTCAACCATATATTTTAAAAAGAAAAGACGGATATTCTTTTAATTTTTAAGGGACTAATGTTTTTGTGGAGGACTACTGGGTAGAGACTCGACCATAGCACATGTTCCATTTAGAGAAAGGGAACTTGAGAAAAATATGTTTTAAAAGAGTATTATTTGTGTGGTATGTCTTTAACGATAACATTTAAAAAATATGTGTGATAAACATTTCGTAAAGATTTCATAGCGAATACGCTACGAAAATTTTTTTTAAACGTATTTTCAAATGTTATTGTTTTAAAGCATACCATACGTATAACAAAAATTTTAAAGCATATTTTATCCTGTTACCCTTGGAGAAAGCAATTCACTCATGAGAATCTTTTGTAAAATAGTAGTAAAAGTAATTCACTTGTACTACAATAAAAGTAAAAGCTCACACATTGGAATCTTTTGTACGTCACTAAAAATAATGACGCATGGTATTCCGAGGGAAATTCTAAGGTAGAGACTCTCATGTAAAGAGTCTTTTCTATTGCTTCATCTTGACCACACAGTTTCTTTGCAGAATGAAACTGTGTGGTCCAGATGAAGCCATATATGTGTCTCTCCATATGGGTGTCTCCATCTTAGAATTTTCCGAGTATTCCGATGTAACAGCCGAAATTATAGTCATACGTCGCTTGACACGTGTAAATCTCGTGATCAAATGCACACGTAAGTCTTACAAAATAGGCGCATCATACAAAATATATAGCGGATGCTTAAAAGAAAACATTCATTAGAGCGCATGGAAAACAAAACAAACATTTAATTACAAAACTGTTTAGACTCGGATAAAAAATTAATAATACTCCCTCTGTCTCAAAATATAAGTCATAATAGAGTTTTCATACAGATTGAAAAAATGGTTAAATATAATTAATATATGACTAAAATACCTAATACATCATTTGACTATCATAACAATTAAACTGGTTGGATGACTATAAATTAGGCAAATGCCAAGTCCTCCGAATGTTTCACAGAAATACTACCGACAGTGAATCCAGACCATTGATTGGTTGGATGCAACCAATCAAAACAAAAAGAATAAAAAAAAATAGAAGGGTGATGATGAGTAGTCAATAATGTTTCCGGGAAAGTATTTTCGGTGAATGTAGCAGCTTCCCATAAATTAAGGGTAATATGTGGAAATTGTTAATAAATACTCTTTTAGTATCGTGAATGACCTATATTGTGAGACAAAATAAAAATGTTATAATGACTTATATTTTAAGATGAAAGGAGTACAAAAAAGTGTTTATCGTAACAAAACACATACATGAGAGTGTTGATCGTAACAATGAAACATATATACGGGTATTTATCGTAATAATTAAATATAGATGTTTTATTTTCTTTGATCGAAAATATAGATGCTAGTTTTGCAAAAATAAAGAAACATAGGAGATTATTTTTTTTTTTTTTTTTTTTTTGAAAAAAGAAACATGGGAGACTAAGTATGTACTAACCATTCCTAAATATTTATTTATATTTAATTGAGATGATGTATAACATTTCTTAAAACAACTTTTAGTGTCTATTTTATTACTTTACATTTACATGTATTCAAGGATTTTTTTCTTAATGTAATTGTAAAAGTTATGTCATTATATATCTTCATTAATATACGTGTTTTGACTTAAATAGTATTGAAAATGAGATGTACACTACACAATATACACTACATGCTTTCTAACCCTTGATGAAAGTGTAGGGTCATTGATTAAATATGTCATATCAATGACCAATTGATAAAAATATGTAATAAATGTTAAAATGATTGGGGTTTGGATAATAACAACAACGTCGAAAACGCAGAAAATACAAAAACGCAGAGATTTGGTTTGCTCGATATGAACGTAGAATCGTGAAACACTTTCCTACAAAAGTTATTTGCTCCGAATCTTATGCCTAGGGTAACACAAATACTTTTGTGAGATAAGACTACGTTTTCCCTTCGATCTTTAGGCACAAAAGATGAAGAATGCTCTTGAAGATAGTACACAAAGTGTTTGAACTCACAAAGATGAATGTGCTATATTTCTTATAAAATTAATTAATTAGAGCACTTCAAATGATCATATATATTAGTGAAAACCGACCTTTTTTATGTATGCAACCTTTGGAAACAAGTTACATACATAAAACAGTTGGAAAGACTGAAAAAACACACCTCTTCAGAATTTCGGGCCACAGGCGCCTGTGAAAGCCAAAACCGACCAAAACTCTCTGTTCAATTTCCAGTGTAAAAAATTCTCACAGGCGGGGGCCTGTGGTGACAGGCGGCCGCCTGTCACCTGTTTTTCCCAAACACTGATTTTTGGTCCTTTAAGTGGATTTTCAGTCCTTTAAGTGATTTCCCCGAAATAAACTTGATCATTTAAATCCGTAAACTCGTAAATACTTATACCTCCAAACTCACATTATAGCAATCCGAGTTCACCCATCTTTGTACCAAACCCCGATTACAATAAATGAACATGGTAACACTTAAATTACCAACAATCCTCCCCCATTTAAGTGTAATCCTTGGTTTAGCTGAAAACAGTAAAACACAACAACTCATGCATCAATGATAATGTCACGAAGATTGAATTATCACCTAGTACTATTACACATTTCAAATATTCGAGTATTGGGGTGTGTCTAAGCATTGAACCCCTTTACACGTTTTGAATACATGAAGATAACATACACATGAGTTAATATAACTCCAAAAGCTTATTCTTGACACTAATTAATCAGGCCTTGTGTCCATATCCATTCATGAGCATATAGAAAGCCAACTCTCGAACTTTCTTGAAGCGGCCAAACTTCATACTCATATAGGTGAGCCTTTATATAATCGTGCACCTGCAATAGCACTTTGTCAAAGACTCATTATGAAGAATCCCTTCATCCTTAACTTACAGGTAATAGCACATACCTCGGGATAATATCATGTGCTCAAATCTAGATAATAGGCCTTTCACATTGAATTCTGCCTCTAACATTGTATTAGAAGGGAATTGGGTATCCTATCACCAAGATTCAAATGAGTTGTAAACCCATCCCGATAACAGACTTTTGTACCAAGTCTCTAGCCAATCCTTTTGTTAAGTGATCAGCTAAGTTATGTTGAGATCTCACAAACACAACTGAAATCACCCCGTGAGTGATCAACTCACGAACCGCGCTATGTCTAACGCCCAGGTGTCGCGACTTCCCATTATACACTTGACTATATGCTTTAGACAAGGTAGATGCACTATCACAATGGATAGAAATGGGTGAAATTGGTTTAGGCCATAATGGAATTTCATATATCAAATTCCTAAGCCACTCCGCCTCTTTACCGGCTGCTGCTAAGGCAACAAATTCCGACTCCATAGTCGAGCTAGTAATACATGTTTGCTTTTTGGAAGCCCAAGAGATGGCACCTCCTCCAAGCAAGAACACCCAACCACTTGTAGAAGAATGATCCTCTACATTGGAAATCCAACTAGCATCTGAATATCCTTCTATTACTGAAGGATGTCCAACATAAGTTAAGCCAAAATCCTTGGTTAACTTAAGATACCTTAGTACACGAGTTACCGCACGCCAATGATGACTACTCGGATTACTCGTAAACCTGCTTAGCTTTCCAACCGCATAAGCTATATCCGGACGTGTGCTAGTCATAGCATACATCAAACATCCTATTACCCGAGAATACTCAAGTTGTGATATTGGATTCCCCGTATTAGGCATGAGTTTCTCATTAGGATCCATGGGAGTATTAGCCGGAGTGGAGTTTTCACAATTGAACTTCTTCAACACTTTCTCAATGTAATGAGATTGTGTCAAAGAGAACCCTTTGTCACTTCTTTTATCTTGATTCCTAGAATCACATCCGCCTCCCCCATGTCTTTCATAGAAAAGCTTGATGACAAAAATGCTTTGCAAAGGTCAACTTGATTTTGGTTAGTTCCAAAGATCAACATGTCATCAACATATAAGCAAATTATCACACCATTACCGGTATTGTCAAATTTGCTATATATACACTTGTCTGATTGATTAATCATAAATCCATGAGACAAGATAACTTCATCAAATTTGTGATGCCATTGTTTAGGTGCTTGTTTAAGACCATACAATGATTTAACAAGCTTACAAACCTTATGCTCATTTCCAGGCAAAACAAAACCTTCCGGTTGTTTCATATAAATTTCTTCTTCCAAATCTCCATTCAAGAACGCCGTCTTAACATCCATTTGATGGATTACCAGATTGTTAATTGCTGCCAATGCAATCAACAATCTTATTGTGGAGATTCTTGCAACTGGTGCATAGGTATCAAAATAATCAATACCTTCTTTTTGCCTAAAGCCTTGAATTACCAATCTGGTTTTATACCTGTCGACAGTGCCGTCAACTTTCATCTTTCTTTTAAAGATCCACTTGCAGCCCAAAGGTTTGCAACCACGTGGAAGATCCGAAAGGATCCACGTGTTGTTTCCCATTATGGAATCCATCTCATCATTGACGGCTTCTTTCCACAACGACACGTCTCGAGACTCCATAGCCTCCTTAAACGTCTTAGGATCCTCATCAATATTATAACAATATGAATATTGGAATCCTACTTCATCTCTTGTTCCTTCTACCAAATAAGTATGATAGTCGGATCCAAAAGATTTTGCTTTCCTAGCCCTTTTGCTTCTACGAAGCTCCAAAGGCTCATCTTGAGAACTGATATCACTATTGTTCTCCACTCCAACATTAATAGGAGTTATATCATTCGGTCTTTGTATAGACGAAAACCGATTTTCATCAAAGATAGCATCCCTTGATTCAATCACAGAATGAACGGCAACTGAATCATTAGGCTCTATAACATAGAACCTATAAGCCTTGGAATGCATAGCATATCCAATGAATATACAATCAATGCCTCTTTCACCCAAGGTTTTAATCTTAGGCATGGTGAGCCTTACAACAGCCCTACATCCCCAAACTCTTAGATAACTCAAGTTTGGCTTCTTCTTGAACCAAAGTTCATATGGGGTAATAGGATTCCTTTTATTAGGAACTCTATTCAGCAAATAACAAGCCGTTAACATGGCTTCTCCCCAAAATACCTCACTCAAACCTGAGTAAGATAGCATGGAATTAACCATCTCTTTAAGAGTACGGTTTTTCCTTTCCGCTATACCATTTTGCTGCGGCGTGTAAGGCGCCGTAACCTCATGTATAATCCCACATGACCCGAAAAAGGTTGGATCAAAGTATTCACCACCTCGATCGGTACGCAACTTTTTAATTTTAGAGGTTAATTGCAACTCAACTTCACTTTTATAGATTTTGAATTTATCGATTGCCTCATCTTTAGAATGAAGTAAAAACACATAACAAAACCGAGTGCAATCATCTATAAAAGTCACTACATATCTTTTGTTGCCAAAAGACGGTGTAGCACAAAAGTCACATAGATCACTATGGACAAGATCCAAAACTGAAGACGACCTTTCAACACCATGAAAAGGTTGTCTAACAATTTTGTTCAACATACATGTATCACATTTATTTACATTCATATCAAAAGATGGAATTAAATCATGTTTAGACATTAATAACATACGTTTGTAATGAACATGTCCTAACCGAGCATGCCATAAAACAGAAACATTAACATCATGATTCATACAAACATTATTCACAACATCATGCTGAATGTTAAGCATAAACATACCATTACAAAGATAACCAAATCCTATAAATACACCACACTTACTTAAAATGTATTTGTCAAACTCAAAGACTTGTTTAAAACCATCTTTACATAACAAACTTCCTGAAACTAAGTTTTTCCGGATCCCCGGAACAAATAGTACATGTTTTAAAGTTACAAATTTGCCAGAACTAAAAGGTAAGACAACAGTTCCTCTTCCACGGATGGCGGCCTTTGACTCGTTTCCCATAAAAAGCATGGATCCATCGTTAACAGGTTCATAATCTTTAAACCAACGTTGATCCTTGCAAACATGCCTTGTCGCACCCGAGTCAATCCACCAAGCAACATCATCATCCTGCACATAAAATGCCTCAGAAACAGTGGTACATAATTCATATCCGAATTAAATCCACAAACAATATTCTGACCTTGATGTTTAGGAGCACCTTGGTCCTTAGACCCTTGCCCCGAACTGTTGTTTGGCCCTTTCTGATTTTTGCCAAATCGACAATCAGCCTAAAAATGCCCAACTTTCCCGCAAACCCAACAAGCACCTTTTGGTTTCTTGTTGGCATCTTTGCCGTTGTTTTTAGACGATTGCCCTTTCCTTTTCTTCTGGTTCTTTTGAGAACTTTCACCGGTTTACACCATATTTATGGAAGTAGAATCCATTACCTCTTTACCCTTGGTTTTACCGTTCTCTTGCGCCCTTAGAGATTCCTCTATACGCAAGTGACTACCAAGTTCTACCAGAGATAATTCTTCTTTCTTATGTTTCAGAAAATGTTTAAAATATTTCCAAGAAGGTGGCAATTTATCAATTATACTAGAAACTGAAATAGACTCATCCATTTCCATTTTATGCTGTGCAAATTGACCCAAAATGCGAAGAAGTTCATTGTATTGTTCCATTACCGAACGTGAATCCACCATATTACATTTCATGAAGTTTCCAACCAAGAACTTTTTACTGGATGCATCTTCATCCATGTATTTTGATTCTAAAGAATCCCAAAGTTCTTTGGCAGATTCAACATTTTGGTAAATATCGAACAAAGCATCAGACATACCGTTTAGAATGTGGCCTCTACAAATGTAGTCATCATTCTCCCACTTGTTCTTTTTTCTCAACTCTTCCAGAGGTCCGTCCTCCATCACTTCCGGCATTGGTGTACTAAGCACATACACAACCTTCAAAGTTGTCAACAGAAAATGCATCTTTCTCTGCCATCTTCGAAAATTGACTCCATCGAACTTTTCCAACTTCCCAAAATTTGCAGTCATCTCCTTGACACTTGACATTGTTAAACGAATAACTTTTGTAGATTGTTAAAATGATTGGGGTTTGGATAATAACAACAACGTCGAAAACGCAGAAAATACAAAAACGCAGAGATTTGGTTTGCTCGATATGAACGTAGAATCGTGAAACACTTTCCTACAAAAGTTATTTGCCCCGAATCTTATGACTAGGGTAACACAAATACTTTTGTGAGATAAGACTACGTTTTCCCTTCGATCTTTAGGCACAAAAGATGAAGAATGTTCTTGAAGATAGTACACAAAGTGTTTGAACTCACAAAGATGAATGTGCTATATTTCTTATATAAATTAATTATTAAAGCACTTCAAATGATCATATATATTAGTGAAAACCGACCTTTTTTATGTATGCAACCTTTGGAAACAAGTTACATACATAAAACAGTTGGAAAGACTGAAAAAACACACCTCTTCAGAATTTCGGGCCACAGGCGGGCGCCTGTGGCCAGCCTGTGAAAGCCAAGACCGACCAAAACTCTCTGTTCAATTTTCAGTGTAAAAAATTCTCACAGGCGGCCGCCTGTCACTTGTTTTTCCCAAACACTGATTTTTGGTCCTTTAAGTGGATTTTCAGTCCTTTAAGTGATTTTCCTGAAATAAACTTGATCATTTAAATGCGTAAACTCGTAAATACTTATATGAGCGTACACTCCGTACCTCCAAACTCACATTATAGCAATCCGAGTTCACCCATCTTTGTACCAAACCCCGATTACAATAAATGAACATGGTAACACTTAAATTACCAACAATCCTCCCCCATTTAAGTGTAATCCTTGGTTTAGCTGAAAACAGTAAAACACAACAACTCATGCATCAATGATAATGTCACGAAGATTGAATTATCACCTAGTTGTTAGTAATACCATCCGCAGCGGAAACGATTTATGGATCTAGATCTATAAACTACACGTAATAAAATAACTAGATCTATATCTACAAGGGGGATGTAGATCATACCTCTTGAATCTCTAAATTCAAGTTGAAGAACCGCAAAGGATGAATGTGAAGATGTGAAGAGCACCACAGTCTTCCGATCGTGTGATCCAAGCAATTCCCGGTGGAAGGAAATTCTCGTCTCGAATCCTTCCGATATGCTACCCGGAAAAATCTCCAAGATTTCTCCCTAATACCCCTTGGCCGAAAAAATATTTTCTTCTCCTCTCTAAGAGGTGAAGTCGAAATATGTAGTGTGTTCTTTGGCTTGGGAGAACTCTCTTTATATAGGAGAGTAAAACTTAAGCCCCAAGGATTTTATAATTAATACAAAATCAATTATGATAATCCTATTAAATAAAAGATAATCCCAAAATATTCTAGAACAAATCTAGGATAATATTTATCTTTATTTCTTTCCATAAATATTTATCCAATAAATATTTTATGCACATGTCTTATTAATCAATTTAGGAAAACAAATTTCCTAATAATAACACACAAAATATATGCGCACCTTTTTACTAAAAATTAGGTCACGCATATTTCCATCCTTTTTGACCAATTAGGTCAAAAAAGGTCAACACACCAATTCGGGCCGAGTCCACGAAAAAATGTCTTTTCCGTGTATTTAATTATTTAGCCCAACTAATTTAATAGTCCACTAAACAATTAATTCACATATCGTTTTAATAAAGTCCAACAAGAACTAAATTAATATTATTAGGATTCGACGTCCGAGAATAGCTATGCTATATTAGGAGGCACGTCGGGGACCATGGACTAATAATCGCGACTCCGATAAATCAAATAAATAATTATAGAATAATTATATTCGATAAATCAATCACGGGAATATGCCACCATAATCCCGAGACTGCACTCCTCCGATTATCAGATTATATTTATCTCGTCACGATAATAATAATAAGCGTCCATTGATATAATCATTACATATGGATTAATCCTCCATAGACTGCTCATTCTAAATCGGAAGTTACCGTTAACCCTTTTTAGAACCTCTTATCCTTATTTACCATTAACCCCCTAGTGATCAATTAATTCATACAACTCACTGGTAGCTAATCAGTGTAATATGAACTCGCGCGATCGATCAGTTTCTAGGATTAACAAATAAGAGAACTGTCTATCTACTTCCATAAATGGAAGGAATGGATTCCGTATCTGTGATAAAACAGACTACTCACTCAATCCAGTACAATGCCAAGATGGGGTAATTCGGATCACAGACTCGGTGTAATCCTTAACCGTCAAGTCAAACCTCATACTGATTCAAGCAGTTGACTGTGATCACCTCAGGATTAAGATATATCCATAAATATGATCATCCATTGATTCGATAAGACTTCTCGATTACGGAATTATATCGTGAACTCTAATCAAATCGGTCCAGCCCTATATGATATATCTATCATATATAAATGCCCCATTAGGTTCTCTTAACCGAAAGTCCGGATAAGACAATCACACCAATTGTGTTCTGGGCGCATTAATAGCACGTTAAAGGAGAGACCCGATACTCTCGATTAACTTCACTACGGGCTAATTGTATTTTAAGTACATCTTCACTAACTCAATCCTCCCGTGTATATACCATACAATGAGTTAAGTGATTACATAAACGATATACTTTAGGGTTTTCTGTAGTGTAAATACTATTGTCACATCGGTGATTATGAGAATAATAAATATGAATAATAACGTCAATTCATTTATTAAATAAAACAATTACAAAAATTGTCTTTCGGGCATCACACCTAACAATCTCCCACTTGCACGAAAGCATGTGATTAATTGTTTTAGAGCACACCCTATTATTTAAAATACAACAAACTACATCTCCCACTTGCTCTAAAGCAATGGAGACTCATCCCGTATTCTAGTACCCACTAAGCACATCATAACCATTTCAGATTCCAAAGTACACTCCGAGTATGCCGTCGTAGGATAGGTCAGTGACTCGGGGAGCACCTACATCTAAATGTCATGGGTCTTAATGATTAGTCAGGTTGTCGGCTCGAGACGATCCGTAGAATCGAAATGTTACCGGTCCATCAAATCATGTGGTACTGAGTAAACACTGAGCCCGAGATCGACTTAACGATCATCCTCAATCTGACTTAAAGTCAAAATCAGTGTATCACACATATCCAAGTTCACACATGAATATGTCCGCATATTATTCCTCGTTCTCTCAAGATACTAAAGGACATACTAAACTTGCTTTGTTAACCGCCGAATCTAAGATTCGATCAAAGTTGACGTTCAATAACCTGACCATCTCTTACTAGAAAGAGAATCTATCCCATTTCTCTTGATCCGAAGATTTAGAGAGTCATTCCCGAGGCATAGGGTAGAACTTCCTCGTTGAATGTTGCATACACAGATGCATCATCTTAACCAATAAGATGGATGGGAAACCAGTGACTGATTCTAATGAATTCGACCGAGTCAAACTCTTAAGAATGTTGTCCAAATCTCTGTTGCAGAGAATTGTGGTATTGTCAAATTCTGACTTCAGATAACACACCCATGTTGATTCCAACTGGTGCAGTGTTATCCTTCACAAACACTAATTTATATATTCACTACTGTACTAAAATTGATATCCAGTCTACAAAAGACTTATCAATATTCTGGTCAAATCCACATATTGTAGAAATATATGACTTCCAATGACCGAGAGGTTTGCTTTTTATCCACAAAGGACATAAGCCTTGACAGTCATCCTGTCATAAGTTCATAAGTCAATACCCTTCTGTTTCGAATGAATCCAGACTCCGTTTGTTTGGCAAGAAAGTCTCAGGGAATCACCCTTATTTTCTGCTTTTGAACGAAATCATGCAATACCGAACTCATTCTACTCTTTTCCATGTAGATCCAATTACTCCCACTGGGCCTGAGACGCTCAGGTGGTTCTACAAGAGCATGAACAGAATTGGAGTACCGAACTCCATTCACAGGGTTATGGCTATTAAACCAACCTCTATTATCAGAATCCTATACTGCTCACAAAAGAGCCATAGGTCATCAATCGATCCTCAGACTATAAAGTCCGCAGAACCCGTAATGGGTAATGGATAAACCATACTCCCACTACATTCCGGGTGGATCGAAATTCTGATCTAGTTTAGTAGTATTTAGTGTTATCACCAACAACCGATGTTGGATGTGGTCCGATTTTAATCGGTTAGTAACTACCTTGAGTAAACGTATTTCAAGGTTTAAGGTTTTGCTGTTCATAGACTCTATCGGAAAGGATGCAACAGTATAACTGTCCCTTCCCGATTTCAAGAATCTTATAACAAACCTTTTTCTCAATGCTACAAGATATAGAACGATTGGTCACTGACCGAACGTGTTCGCGAAATTTCTAGACCTACCTTCAAGCACCGTGTGCTAAATGCTTATATTTATGGAAGTGGGGTGAACCGAATCCACACCTTATCCGTAAATTCCAAAGCATATTCTAGGTAGACTTCTCGGTCTTACATTTCAATGTAAACCGATATTTCGCTTCTAATATCTTTATTGAGTTAAGCAGTGTATTGTAGCACATTTAAAAAACTATATAAGGCAATTTAACGGTTTCTCACTTAGTGAAAACATTTCACTATGAGGCAGGCCGAGCATCAGTCCCTAGGACTATGTGATGGCCCATTTCTGAGTATAGAATACTCTATCTCTGTTGAAAACAGAGAAACCTCAAAATATTTTGGATAAACTTACCGGAGTGTTTGAATAGTTATCAGACAAGAAGTCACTACTCGGAAGCTCCTACTAGCTCGTATCTTTCATCAGACCCCGAAGGTCTTCATGAACAAGCTATGTTACTTCTTTATAACCATTATCCTTTCCCGATTGAAAGGAAACTTAGTCATTGAACCTTTGAGACAATATAACCAGACCGGGAGAAAGGAATCACCCCGAGCCAGTCTTCAGGTCTTGTCTTTTAGGGACTATGCACTAACTATGGAATATGAAGAAGCGTTTATCTAAATATAGAAACCAATTGCTTTTAATAGTTCTTAAGATGTGTTTTATATACATATTTCAGCCGTTCTAAGTGGTTTTGACTTTATCAAACAAAAGTCCGAGTCTTGGATTCGTACTACAAATGGTATATTCACTTTCTATACGACAAACAAATTATCGAATAGAAGGTAAATCCATTCGTTCCAACGAATCTTAAACCGAAAATAAATTTTCCATGATATCCAAGGATTGAATCCGAGATTCATTTCCTTATATCACTCCCACTATTCTAGCTAAAATTAACTGCCCGTTGTTTACTCTTTTAATCGTTAAATGCACTGCTACCTTGTTCTTCCAAAGAACTTAGCTCGAGAAAATCACCAAGGATTCATAGGTTGGTGATCCAAAATCACTTTCCTTATCCTATGATTTTCGGTTAATTAATTTTCGGTTCAGCCTTAAAGTTTTCTTAGTTTAGGTGACTAACACTTTTAGACATATTCACCCATTCTTGACTTTCCGTGAATGGAAACAGTCTTGAACCAACGGTTCGTTTGAGTAGACACTACTTTTGAACCGTGGGATGTCTATTTCGAGTGTTACTCGTCGAGACTTCTCGGATTTTCTAATATACCAGAAAAAACAACAAATCATAACATTAAAGCTCCCACTAGTTTATCGGTTCCAAATACCGTCTAACGAGCAATGCTTTATTTTTATGAATTTCCGATTTTTTCGATTAGAAAATCTTTCGTACATAGTTCTATTGCTTCCGGAAAAACAACAAATCATAGAAACTCCCACTAGTTCATCGATTCCAAATATCGTCTAACTAGCAACATTTCATGACTTTCCGGTTTTTCAATTAGAACGGTTATGTGTGTAGTCAATTACACTTTTCTAATGTTCTAGAAAACAACAAATCATAAAGCTCCCACTAGTTCATCGATTCCAAATATCGTCCAACTAGTAACACTTCATGATTTTCCAATTTTTCAATTAGAAAATTACTCGTGTAATTACTACATACTCCAAATTCACTAGAAGAATTTCAAAGTCCAAAGTCACCTTTAAACTAAGTTTGTCTTCCGTTTGACAGGAATGACACTAGTGACATACCTATATGTCACTGGTTTTTAAAAGGCTTAAGAGAAAATATCTCTTTCGAAAATTAATTGCATTATCGATTAACTAGTTCAACGTCCTAGTTACTTTCCACTTTTTAACGAAGTCAATACTAGTCAATTATAAATTTTAAGCAATTTAGTAAGGGATATAATGCTGTAAATGAAATGACATATATTAATTCAAGTTTAACACTACTATATTTATTTTAGGAATTGTAAACTAAAATTAAGTCTACTCTACCATTCCAAGGTTTTAACCTCGCATCTCAGTGCCGCCTTAGGGTAGGTCAAAGAGATGACGGTTAAATCGAGACAATCTCATCAATGAATAACTTGTGAGAATCGAACATCCCACGAGAATCGAACATCCCTTTATTCATTGACTACCTTCCTTTTTTAGCCTAGATATTATCAATAATACCCATGATGAGTGTGTCCTACTATATCGGTTCTCTTAGGTACGCCCCGAGTATGCCGTCTTAGGATAGGTCAGTGACCCGACGAGTACCCAGAAAACCTATCCTTTCGGAGACCAAGCCATGAATGTTGATAGGGGCGAACACCATCCTTAGGGGACGAAATCAAAGCGCCTCGAGGCGTCACCCTTCTCTCACTTACTTGTATCTATAGTAGAGGCCGTGGGGTTGGCTGTCGCCTCCCCCGCTCCCACTCAATAATTTGGAGGTGGTTGTGGGTTAACTAACCACGTCTTTTTGATGTTATCATAAAAGCTCATCAAATCAAGGATTCCGAATGGTGTCGGTAACGTAGGCAAGCCTACCCGTCCTATTCGTTGGAACATATGTGACAGTCGGACGAAATCGGGTCAAGACAGCCTCATTGAGATAAGAAGGAATCACCCTCCGTTCTCCGGTGTAGCTTAGTCTTGCCGGACCCCCGTGCATACATCACACTAGGAGGGTTAAGTCGTTCGAGCGAAGCTCAATTGACCACCCAACCTATAAGCGAACCGTTTTTATCCAAGATTTATTGTTCTTTTACCATCATTCAATCTCGTAGACACTACGAATCGAAAACGTGATCTCGTTTGAGCTTTAAGGCGGTTCACCGAGAACACACACCGAAAGGCTAACGATTTCATAACCCGTCCTCGGATCATTAATTAGTTACTAAATTTATTAATTACCACGTATTAATTAAATTTCAACTAATTACACGAGTTTGAATACATGCCTATTTTAATTACCAAAATTAAAATTCTACATGTATGCATGGAGTGGATTTATGATATGATGCATGTCATGGCAATTCCGATTTTATATCTATTTTATGATCGAACACATAAAAAATAAATTGCGGAAATTTAAACACCGAGATGGATTGTTGGTACCCCCGTAACTAATCTATCCTAGGAAAAATAAATTACAATCTTCTTGTCTTCGAGTCTTGATCTTCGAATCTTGAACTCGAACCACCGGAACACGAACCACGAACACCCGAGAGGAGAAAAGGTCTTTTTAATTAAATAAATCCAATTTATTTTAATTATTCATATATTTAATTTTATTATGTTACATGCGGCTGCTTTTAATTTATTTTCCAAAAATAAATTTTTTTTTCTTCATGCGGCAGTTGAAAGATCATAAAAAAATAAAAAATTAGGTCACATAAAAAAGTTTCATGCAGCCGCAACAAAAATAAACCCTAGCCGCATATTTTTATTAAACAGGACTTTTAGTGACGCTTTTCAGCGTCGCAGAAAGTCCTGTAGCAGATTTTTAATAAAATTCATCCGTTTCTCCTCGTTCATACCTTGGGTTTCGTCTTGATCTTCAATTTTTCAGCAAGATCTTCATCTTTTCCAACCCGGATAATCAAAATTACAATAAAAGATGCTACTTTTTACATAAATTTCGAAAAGAAAGAAGACATAAAAAAAAAAAATTACAATTCCTATGCTCAATTGTTACTAAACAAAGAAGCTACAATAGATCTAACGAGTAAACAGTACCAACCCCAATCCATCTCTTCAACCAAGACATTCATAACATAAAAAAATAAATACATGCGTCGGCCCCATCTTTTAAAAAAAAAATTGGGACAAAAAAAACTACATGTTTTACCACTCCTAGATCTAATATTTTATACGTATAAATATAGATCACCATGGCGACTGATACCACTGTTAGTAATACCATCCGCAGCGGAAACGATTTATGGATCTAGATCTATAAACTACACGTAATAAAATAACTAGATCTATATCTACAAGGGGGATGTAGATCATACCTCTTGAATCTCAAAATTCAAGTTGAAGAACCGCAAAGGATGAATGTGAAGATGTGAAGAGCACCACGATCTTCCGTACGTGTGATCCAAGCAATTCCCGGTGGAAGGAATTCTCGACTCGAACCCCTCCGATATGCTACCCGGAAAAAACTCCAAGATTTCTCCCTAATACCCCTTGGCCGAAAAAATATTTTCTTCTCCTATCTAAGAGGTGAAAGTCGAAATATGTAGTGTGTTCTTTGGCTTGGGAGAACTCTCTTTATATAGGAGAGTAAAACTTAAGCCCCAAGGATTTTATAATTAATACAAAATCAATTATGATAATCCTATTAAATAAAAGATAATCCCAAAATATTCTAGAACAAATCTAGGATAATATTTATCTTTATTTCTTTCCATAAATATTTATCCAATAAATATTTTATGCACATGTCTTATTAATCAATTTAGGAAAACAAATTTCCTAATAATAACACACAAAATATATGCGCACCTTTTTACTAAAAATTAGGTCACGCATATTTCCATCCTTTTTTGACCAATTAGGTCAAAAATGGTCAACACACCAATTCGGGCCGAGTTCATGAAAAATGTCTTTTCCGTGTATTTAATTATTTAGCCCAACTAATTTAATAGTCCACTAAACAATTAATTCACATATCGTTTTAATAAAGTCCAACAAGAACTAAATTAATATTATTAGGATTCGACGTCCGAGAATAGCTATGCTATATTAGGAGGCACGTCGGGGACCATGGACTAATAATCGCTCCGATAAATCAAATAAATAATTATAGAATAATTATATTCGATAAATCAATCACGGGAATATGCCACCATAATCCCGAGACCGCACTCCTCCGATTATCGATTATATTTATCTCGTCACGATAATAATAATAAGCGTCCATTGATATAATCATTACATATGGATTAATCCTCCATAGACTGTTCATTCTAAATCGGAAGTTACCGTTAACCCTTTTAGAACCTCTTATCCTTATTTACCATTAACCCCCTAGTGATCAATTAATTCATACAACTCACTGGTGATCAATCAGTATAATATGAACTCGCGCGATCGATCGGTTTCTAGGATTAACAAATAAGGGAACTGTCTATCTACTTCCATAAATGGAAGGAATGGATTCCGTATCCGTGATAACACAGACTACTCACTCAATCCAGGACAATGCCAAGATGGGGTAATTCGGACCACAGACTCAGTGTAATCCTTAACCGTCAAGTCAAACCTCATACCGATTCAAGCAGTTGATCGTGATCACCTCAGGATTAAGATATATCCATAAATATGATCATCCATTGATTCGATAAGACTTCTCGATTACGGAATTATATCGTGAACTCTAATCAAATCGGTCCAGCTCTATATGATATATCTATCATATATAAATGCCCCATTAGGTTCTCTTAACCGAAAGTCCGGATAAGACAATCACACCAATTGTGTTCTGGGCGCATTAATAGCACGTTAAAGGAGAGACCCGATACTCTCGATTAACTTCACTACGGGCTAATTGTATTTTAAGTACATCTTCACTAACTCAATCCTCCCGTGTATATACCATACACTGAGTTAAGTGATTACATAGACGATATACTTTAGGGTTTTCTGTAGTGTAAATACTATTGTCACATCGGTGATTATGAGAATAATAAATATGAATAATAACGTCAATTCATTTATTAAATAAAACAATTACAAAAATTGTCTTTCGGGCATCACACCTAACACTAGTAATATTACACATTTCAAATATTCGAGTATTGGGGTGTGTCTAAGCATTGAACCCCTTTACACGTTTTGAATACATGAAGATAACATACACATGAGTTAATATAACTCCAAAAGCTTATTCTTGACACTAATTAATCAGGCCTTGTGTCCATATCCATTCATGAGCATATAGAAAGCCAACTCTCGAACTTTCTTGAAGCGGCCAAACTTCATACTCATATAGGTGAGCCTTCATATAGGTGAGCCTTTTTTGTATGGTGTCTTACGTGGAGATATTTAGTAAGAATCTACATTACAAATTTATAATTATATTATGTATGATGCAGGTGTATCATTGTATCGATCGTTCGGTTTTGTGTGGTGTCTCTACATTTAAACTTCTTTTATAGGTATTTGCATCACGCATATAGGTATCTACATGTGATATATTTCCTTCTCTAAAACTTTAGATACGTAGTTGTAATTATCCGAATAATAATGAAACGGGTACAACTGTTCAGCAACAACGACTGACACAATCTAGTTTCATCTGTATTATTGATTATTATGTAGTATCTATTAAACAAATGTAATCACACCATAATCAAAAGTACGATAACGATTGTCTCACTTGTTCTGATTAAACATCATTACTCTTATCGCAATCGTAATATATAGTTTGCTCATAAAAGTCACATGCAACGTTAAAAAGGATATGAAAAAGCCAACCCTCCCCTAGTTTTTCTCTTTTTACTACTCTTCTCGTGAACTAAGGAAAAATGTAGGGTACAATAATAAGAACATAGGAGATGGGATGGGATAAAAATGTAGGGTACAATAATAATAGAGGGGATAGGATGGGACGTGTAATTCTGATGCATGAACTATATCTCTAAGAACGAATCCTCTCGGATGATTGCTATATTAATAAACAGACAAAACTGTTTTGTCTTTCTATACACGTGACAGTCATCGGACGATTTGTTTTAATAGGAAGTCAATAATTCTCCGGATGAAACCGGGTGACAAGGATGGGATAAATAATTATTTTTATAAAAAAAATTACTATTTACATGATAAAATTGCCATTACAAATAACACAACACGTCATTACAATAATTATTGTGATATACGACATACTCATTGATATAGATCTCACCTTAATAATGGCTTATATAAAAGTAATTTGCCATTTATTATGGTGTTTAATGTTGATAAACATTTATTTTTGTAAATTGTATCGTTTAAAGATCAATCAATCAGTTTTTGTATTTTCGTTTGTAACTCAACAACGCTTGGATATTTATTTTAGATATATTTAGAAAAGTGACGTATTATGTAAATTATTTACTGATATTGATCAAACCATATGCCGGCAGTTCCCCAACCGTATTGGATCATCCGGTGCAAGTGTTTAGCACCAAAACGAAGCGTTATGATGCTCAAAACGACGTCGTCATGATGCTAAACACTAGCACGTACTGACAATCGGGGATGAGATCTCCATGCATTCGTCATGCCCACGTATTGAATACAAGACATTGATTTTACTTGAGCATCATTTTAGTACATGGGAAATTTTATTGTGGTTAATGACTATCAAACTTAATCTTGATTTGGATGATTGGGAATTGATTTACATACACAATCACTCAAGGACGGAGGTATGTAGTATTTTAGGGGGCTAAGTCCATCCTGATAAAGAAATATCACACTAAAAATTCTATGTAATTCAGTTCGATCCGTCAAATTTTCTTAATTCAACCCACCCGACGAATCGGATATAGTCCATTAGCCCACCTAAATTTAAATCCTGGCTCCGTCCTTGCAATCACTCTTGTGATAACACATGTCTATTGAATTTGATGGTTATTGACCATCATAAAATTTGTCTCTACGTACATTTCGGCCCATTACATGAATTACTGCATGACAAGATTAAGAAATTTAGTGAGGTAGGAGCTATCCATTTTGTCAATAACTTTTCCAATTACACATCACTAGGAAAAAATCGAAGCAATTTAATATTTATTCAGTTCAAAATTTGTGATTGATGTACACAAATCATGAATTGGAAACCAAAATGGAATATGTGTATTATTGCATTTTCTTTTATTTTAAGTTTTCCAACAAAATTACTATGTTTGGAACAAAATAATGGGCCTTTTAACGGATTTTTTTTTTTGCAGAAAAAAACTAAAATCAAGTTCAGAGCCCTAAATAATGGCATATTTCATGGGGCCTTAGGTCCGAGCTGTCAAAGCTACCGAACTCAATTTTGATTTTTATGATTGAGAAACCGACTTATATACACACTGAGAAATTGTTGGTATGAAGATTACTGCAAATCTTATGCCTGAAATTCGATAAAACCGTACCAAAAAAAATGCCATCAATCGATTTTCCCGTAAATTATTCAAAGCAAAAAAATCAAAACATCAAGGGCAGTGATGTAATCATGTAAATCCACAATAAATCTCGCAAAGAACTTGACGCCTACCCAAATCACATTGCCATAGTCGGCAGATCGTGCGTGCTTCGTTCATAGCCATGAGAGTTTCACACCGAAACGCTTGTTTTTATTTATTTATATGGTGACTGACCACTCGAATCCGGATTCTCGGCTTTGAGAATCCCGGCTTTACCCGGCTTTGGAGACGTGGGCGGATCACGTCCGTCCGTTCCAATCGGGGAGAGAGAACACACAAAAATTGGGTGGTCGAACTCCGGCCACATCCCTAAAAGCTGGGGAGAAGCCGGAGAACAACAACAGAGGATCCAGTTGCCTGACCACTCTACCTATGCACAACAGTAGAACGTCTTTGTGAAAGTCGGTTATGAATCCAAGAACCGACTCACTCCAAAACCCACGAACGTCTTTCACAAAGTTGGTTATACTGTTGTACACATGCAGAATGATGCATGAGTAGAATGAGTGTGGTTCAAAAAGGCAAATCAAGCAAGAACCTGTACTTCTTATAAGCATATGTACTTCTACTGAATTTAGCTAACTGTTGGAATTTAATTATTTATTTATTTATAAATAAAGAAATGGCCATAGTATGCATTCAAAATATAAGTTGTTAGCAAGGAAGGAACGAAGTCTTCCAAAGGAGGGACGAGATTGAACCAAAAAACGTTTGAATCAGGTAAACTAAGGACCGGAGAGTTGAATTGGGAATCCAAGGCACCAGATGAAAAGGTCTGCCACTTCTAAAAAAAAAAAACGACGAGAACGGCACTTACGGATCTTTCAAATGATACCATTCAAAAAGATGCACTCTCTTTACAGAATGCTCAAGTCAGATTCCGTAACAGAGATGGTCCTCCCCTACCCCAACAACTTGGACAACATGCTAAGGACAACCCCCTTGATGTGGTGTCTAACCAACGCATCGGTGAAGAATCAATGACCAATCTAGGTCTGAATCCTCTCTATGAGGTGGAGGTGACGAACTCCCATCCCTGAATGTAATGATCTCGAAGTCGGAGTCTCGTGTTCGAAATCTTACATTAGCTTGGAATTTATATGCTTCTTGATTTTTTTTTTCCAAATTTTTCATATTATTGTATGGACTTGTAATTTGTGAAATTCCACTTTCTGCTCATGAATAAAAGATCGTTTTTTTTTTAAAATAAAAAATAAAAAATAAAAAATTGTTAGCCAACTGTTGGAGTATTTAAATATGCGGTTTACATTGTTTTACGTAGATAAATGAGAATAGACGCATCATTTTCGAACCAATGAAATAGACACATCATTTTCAAACCATAACGAATGGTATATGTCCAAATGATGCAGTAATCATTGACGGTGAAGGTCTTATTCGTAATGTCAATATTCATTTTATCTACGAATAGTGGTCAATTCATATTTTTAAAAGATACATTTATATATATAAATCATAACGAATTTACATCCAAAAAGTACAAAATTTTATCCGTGTGACTGAACAATTGTTTCAATAGGAGCAATCTCAAACAATTTAATACGTTCTAAGATTATATTTAAAAAAAAATAAGTGCTCGGAACAGTGGTCAAATTGGCGTATTACCCTTATTGCCATAGGCCCATAGCTGCAGATATATATAAGCTTGCAAATACATACAGGTATTCTGAGAATACCCGAACCAGCCACTTCTTTTTTCCCAGCTAGATCAAGTTTTCATTATGCAATTACTACTAATATAATCACCCAGAACTAACAAGACAAAATGTTAAAAAAATTCTTGATACGAATAATTTCAACTAAGATCGTTGCAAAAACAATACAACAGATTACACGTCTCGCTCATTATTCTCGATATCTCAAGCATCTTACAAGAAATTTCGTAGACAGACCCATAAATTTCACTCATTAAAGATCCTTGAAAAATCTCAGGTGGTCTTCAAATGTTTCTGCGTGCCTAATTTTGGATATTGAGCCATCTTCTTCGACCCAGTATTCAGGAGGGCGCATCTTCAGATTGTAAGTAGAAGCCATACTCATGCAATAAGCACCTGCATCGTGAACTACCAACCCAGTACCCTTTGAAGGTGTTGGAAGTTCCCTATCTTTTCCCAAGAAATCCGCAGACTCACAGACCGGACCCACAACATCATATGTAGAAATCTCAGCATTTGCTTGTGGAGGAGAAACAAGTTCAATGTGTTGGTATGCATCGTAAAGACTTGGCCTGATAAGTTCAGCCATACTGCCATCTATGACGATGAAGTTCTTTGTTCCGTTTGTCTTGACTCCAGTAACTCGGTTGACGAAGCAGCAAGTGTTGGCAATAAGTGATCGACCAGGCTCGATAATGAGATTGAGGTTTCGTGAAAGCACCAATTCCCGAACAGTGTTGATGAGATCTCTTGGTGTAGGAAGGACAGCTCCTGTATGATGGTAATCGATCCCCAAACCACCTCCTATGTTTAAGTAATCGATTTCAAATCCTTGGGCACGGATTTGGTCAATGTAATTCACCATTAAGACCGCCGCATCTCTGAAAATATCCACCTTAGTAATGGTGGAACCGAGATGGCAATGAGCTCCAACAAGCTTTAGTTCATCAGGATGTGCTTTTACAGCATCTAGAAACCATTGTAGCTTTTCATTTCTGATACCGAACTTAGAATTCTTGTTTCCGGTTGCAACATAAGGATGGACCTGAGGATCCACATCTGGATTAATGCGTAATAGCACATTAACCTTCTTTCCAGAAAGTCTGGCAGCAGCTATAATGTTGTCCAAGTCAAACTCACTGTCTACATTCACAAAGACGCCTTCTTCAGCAGCTAAAACTAGATCCTCAAGAAGTTTTCCGTTCCCATTAAAGATGCACTTAGTGGGATCAAACCCGGCATGCAATGCTAATTTGAGTTCATTCCCACTAACCAAGACCGCCCCACAACCAAGTTTCCTCAAATGCTCCAAAATCTTGAGATTGTTATTGGCCTTAATGGCATAACCGATAATTGAATTCAAACCCTCTAAAGCATTCCTATAGGCCTCAACATTTCGTGTTATCTGAGGCTTACTGTAAATATAAAAGGGCCTCCTTTCCGTAACATTCATGATATCTTCAACCTTGACTCCCTCGCAATACAAAAATCCATCTTCAGATTTTGTGAAACAGTGCTGAAATTTTTGAGTTTTTGGGTCAGTTGAGGTTGACAGGACTGCCCTCAGACTCAAAGTTCTCGACTTGGGCTTGATGGGTAGAATAAGGGCATTGCGGGAGAGAAGGTATGGAGGCAATATTCCAGACTTGGGAAAAGTTTGAGGGTGGGATATGCTGTGACACTGAGAAGCCGCCATTGTAGGACAGGAAATTAGAGGGACAAATGGTTTTAGGGTCTCAGAATCCTCTTACCAGCAACTTTTGCCTTCCTGTTTAATCAAAAAAAATATACATGTATAAGAATCATAATAATAAAATAAAAAACGAAATAAGTAATTTGACATAAATCCCACCTCTTTTTGATTTGTTCCAGTAATATATGTGTCTAATAACTCTCTAGGTTCAGATTAAAAAACTCCATTTAATTAAAATATAAAAAAAATCCCAAATGTCATGGTTTAGATTAACAACCTCACTAAATCAAGAAGCATAGGGTGAAAGATACAAACTATACTTCAAGTTCGATTTTCCGATTATATGTCTAATCTTTCAGATTAACAAAAATTCTACATATACAAAGATACACAAACCGAAATGGTTCCAGAACAGAACGTATAGATTATCAATTTGACACAACAAGCATCAAGAAGATATGCACATTCTGAAATTCAAGCCTTTTACACTAGTGGTGATAAAGATATTCAGGTCAGGTCATGAAAATCAAACTTACTGCCTTTATCAACGGCTGCTTGCTTTTGTAAAGTAAGCAATTCGGTTTTATCAATTGAACTAGCAAAATCGGACTTAAGACCGTTGTAAAGGGGGGTGATTAATTACGTTTTTATCAATTGAAATCATGATACTAGTTTCTCAGAATGGCGGCTGCACGTTTCGTCTTTGTAACAAAGAAATCCCAAATTTGGCGGCTCAATTAGCCCAAATTCCAAACTGAATAAACACTAGCTAGAACCGCGCCTTGTTATTGTATACATTATCTGTATTCTGTCTTATAGATTATCAATTCGATTTCCACGGTGCCAAGTAATAACGAAATCAATTGGATAACAAAAACGAAAACAAAAACAAAGCAATTACCTTTTATTATACGCAGGATTTGGATACACAGACAGAACACCGTCTTCAATCAACCTTCTTGATTATGATGCAGCCAATGTCAGATATACGAGCAGAAGCAGAAACGAAAATGAGCAGAGCAAGCAGCTGTCGAAGGGAAATGGCGGAAGCAAAAGGTATAAATAGTGTGATGATAGGGTTCTGTTTGGACGGAATTACCCTTCTCTATTTTAAAAATATATAACCAATGATAATGATTGTGGATAAAAAATGGTGATAATTATAAATAAATAAATAATGCTTCAATTTCAATACCCGGATATCTTTATTTTCCCCCGTTTTGAAAATGTAATTAGTTTTTTTCGCTCAAAATAATTTTTTTTTTAGGGCCAAATTTAATTAGTTTTATACGGGTAGAACATTTAAAAACACGAACAATGACCATGAAAATTTTCCGGATGGTACACCGATGCCGCGATGCGGATATCTTTATTTTCACAATGAAATACTCACGTTTTTAAATGTAATTGATTTTTCTTTTGCTTTCGCAATTATCACAGATTAATCCTTCGAATTAGTATCGGATATTAAAAATATCTCCCAACAAGATTCGCTGCACCCCGAAAGCTTTTACCTAAGCGACCGAAGTTCCTTTCACTCAGACCAACCATTTGTTGGTAATGTAATTGATTTTAGTACAAGAGTAGTGATAACACTCACGCTTTAAAATGTAATCAATCTTTTTTCTTCTTAAAGTCTCGGTATCCGTAACTCACTGGTCCAACTAATTCAGAGTTCGACTCGGGTCGTGTCTGCAAAGTCTGACTCTTGCCTATAGGTAAGGTCTGACCATGACTCTTTCAACATGACGCCTCATGTAATTAATTTTAGTACAAGAGTAATGATAACGGCACAAGAAAATACTATAACATATTTTTACATCATTGACCTTTAAGTGACTCATATATAATTCAATACGTCACACGTCATAATCAATAGTAAAACAAGTAACTCACACTTAGACCTTCCATGAAAGGCCCTACAAGGAAAAACAAAAAGAATCTGAGAGCTGTTCCAGGTATCCAGTTAGACCCTCCGGGGTCAAGATATACATCCATTTTAAGGATGATTTGATTGCTATGGCTATTGATGTGCTAAAGGCTTAAAGCTTTGTTCCAAAAGAGATATTCCGTCCGAAGGGGAGGGGGCCATAAGCAACCGCAGGGGAAATGCAAACAACGGGGTACCAAAGAGAACCTTGTGACCACTGCTCCTCTCCTGTAAGTCGAGTGACTGATGTTGAGCATTAAAATCCTCATTGCTTTCCCTTCTAGGGATCTTGCTCTTGCCGTATTTTATTGTTGTCTTTTCGTTGTGTCACAAACATTTATCACGTTATATAATTATATAAGAAATTAATTTTTTTTGCATGACGTTATCACGTTATATAATTATATAAGAAATTAATTAAAGGGGCAATTGTTCATATAGTATATTTTCCAAAGTTTATTCTCTGTATGGTACTCCACAAAGCGGAGTCCATAAAAAAATAATGCAAAAAAATTATTAATTGGAAAAGACAAAAATACCCTTCAGTAAACTGTTACAATTTTGAAAATTAAAATACGGGGCTACAGGAAAAATGAGAGAATAATTGTATACACTGTTGTTTGTGGGACGCGTGTCGGCCACACAAGCAAAACCAGTAATATTACATGGTTTTGTGTGGCCAGAAATGAGCCACGTGGCATTACACATGAATGACTTACACCCAGGACTATATAATTCGTCACATCGTCACCAAAACCATAGTAGAATAGAAGTTGAAACCAAAAATTTCCCCTCTCTACTTTCTCTCTCTTAAAAATATGCCTAACAACCCGAATAATTTTCTGAAGGTTAATTTAAACTGGGTTAACCCAAATAAATAAAATATTAAATTTTATTGCTCCCGCCCACCTCTTTTTTAAATTAATAATTAAATTTAAAATTTTCATTAACGAAATGTCCTTCTGGATTTAATTCAGATATCATTTAACTATTTGAAAACATTCATTCATTAATTTAGAGTGTTGGATCTATGAATCTGGTACACGTTTATGAGAACGAGATAAAATGAAAACTTATTAGAATGGAGAGTGAAATCAGTGAATAAACCTCCTTAATACCCTGAATCTGTCTGTCATGTCTTCCTTAATCATTGCCTTAAAACATTAATCCCTGAAATAAACCATCCTTAAACCCCTGAATCTGTCTATAATTTCTTCCTTAATTATTGCCTTAAAACATTGATCCCTTAAATATGATCAACTGGGTTTAGGACAACATTTTCCATTAATGTTAATTTAACAAAGGTTAACATCATGAGCTAAGACTTGAATCTGAACCTGTAATCTGATTAATAAAATTCAACAATGCAGAAGAATGCATTTTGTTGAATGGTCATTTAAACATGAATTTATTAAATATCTATCGTAAAAAAATGGGTTATTTTTGTTTTTGCGATTTATAGGGCCATTTAGAAAATATTAATTTATTTTGAATAAAGTTTTGTTCACGATATTATATACACAAGAACTCTTGTAAAAATACTATTTAAACAAAAAAAAAAATCTTTTATAAAGTAGTTAATAAACGATTTCCCCTCAATTAAATTGTGTTTATTGGATTTCGCAACCACTTGATAATACTCTCCCATCACAGAGAAAGCTCTCTCCGGTCTTCATAGCTGTGAACGAGAGAAGAAGCTAATACAAATTCGAAGGAATTTTGAAAGAATATTGGGGGAAAATGGCGGGCGAAGATAAGAGGAATCAGATGATGCAGAATTTGTTCGGTGATCAATCAGAGGAAGAGGAAGAAGAGGAGGTTGAATCCGAGCACGAGTCCAATCACGAGCCTAGCAACGCCTCTGTATGATTTTATTATTATTTTAATTATTTTTGTTTTGAATTCTGCATATTATGAATGTATCTGATTCAACAGTTCAATGCTGTATTCCAGCATTTTTAGCTGTGCAATTCAGAGGTTGCCCTAATTTGTGATGTGCTCTTGAGAATTATGCTCAATACGATATAGGAAAATGAACTAGAGTAGAGTAGTTAACGATTTTTTCTAATGTGGTAGAGAGTTGGTACCTCTTTCACAGTAGCTTTGCTGAGCAAATGTATAGAGAATACGAACTGCAGCATGTGGTTGTTTCTGTATACACAGTTGTCCTATGTGCCTGTTCATGATTGAAAATGTGGATTTAGGGATTTTAATGTTGTAAATTGTTCATATATGCTCATTATATGATCAATTTATCGATTAGTTATCGATTTTTTTCTAATATGCTAGAGTGTTGTTACCTCTTTCACAGTAGGTTTGCTAGTCAAATGTATGGAGATTATGCAGCATGTGGTTGTTTCTGTATACACAGTTGTCATATGTGCCTGTACATGATTAAAAATGTGGATTCAGGGATTTTAATGTTTTAAGTTGTTCATAGATGCTCATTATGTGGATTCAGCTTTTCGTTTAGAGAAGCTTGAAAGTAAAACAATGCAGTGTTTCACTGGCTCCCTTAAAGAAAGTATACAAGTGAAACAATGCAGGAACCTCCAGGATATATAATCATCTTTTAAATATTTAGAGTGCTCTCCTAAGTCCTAAATAGGTAAGAGACATCCTGGTGTTCTTTGACATTATACGTCAATGGCTGTTGTTTAATTTTCTGTCTGAAGAGATGAGTGGCTTGACTATTGTGCTGGGTCTGCACATGGGAAAAAAAAGTAGGATGAGGTGTAGAGAGATAAAAAAAATTCCTGTCCAATCATTGAAAGCTGAAAAGCTGCATACGGACTTAAGAAGTTAGGATTTCAGGGTTACGTCTCAGGATTTAATGCTGACAGACATAAGCCCTAGGCCACATTTGGTTTGAGAGACAAGCCCATTTGTTGGCCTGACGAGGAATACGTAGATTGAGAGGCTGGGACCTGCACTTTATTATTTGAAGGAGTGGAATAAGTGGACTTGTGTTGGAGGTGGTGTTTCTGTTCTCTTCATTGCTCGGTGCATGTTTCCTTTGCACAAGTCCTTGTGCACAGGGCACTTGCTATGCTATGTTCAACTGGATACTGATGTAGCTCTGTGCAATTTGACACTTTGGTTATATAACGTGCCTTGTGGGAACTATACTAAGCCGACACCTGTCCCCCAACTTCACGGTATATTGCTTACAAATATAAGTTTGAGGTACATTACGGTTACGCTTCTGATTTATATGAACTCAATCAATTTAACTACTGCTCAATTTCTCATGTGGAGTAGCCTTTAAAAGACATTCAGCGTTTTAGGCCTTTAATTGTTGTTACTTGTACTTCAAAAAATCTTATGCAGGAAGAAGGGGATGAAGGCCAGGAGCCGGAAGGCGAGGGAGAAATAGAAGTTCAGGGAGAGGCAGATATAGAAAGTGAGGATGAACCGAAAGATGCTGACCATGATCATGGAGAAAGCGAGGGCGAAAGAGAACAAAGTTCTCAAGAAGTTGAAGTTGCTGATCAGAGAGAAGAAAGTGAAGAAAAAGAGTCCGCAAGTGATGAAAAAGCAGAATATATCCCACGGGATGTAACTAGCAGGAGACGTGACACGGTCAACAGTGGATCAGAAAGATCTGAGGAGAACAACTATGCTGACAATGAGGATGAAGAAGTCAATGAGTCTAGAACTTTGAGGTGATTGGGCAAAATCGGTTTCTCGACTTATTTTTCAATGCTTGTATGTACACCACTCTCCTCCATAAGCAGGACACTCTATGCAAAGAACATAAACCAGATGCAATACCTATTCTTCTGCTGATCCCCTCTGATAATGAGGGTCAACTTCTAGTAATTATGGCTGACATGGATTGTATTATCTGCCTAGACTGTGCTTTCACACTTTTCTGTTTTGCTAGAGGTGTTACCTTCAACTGCAAGCAACTCCATCTAAGTTTCAGAAGTCGGTTGTTCGTCGAAATTCACTATTACCATTCTTCATTTCCTTTATTTTTTGGGCTATAAGGACTCTCTTTGGACCATTGCCTCACTTTTTAATGGTTGACTTTTTGGCACTGACCTCAGATCTCCTAGTCAAGAGGAAGATCAAGCACATTTGTTGCAATCAGCTCCTGAGCTCCGTAATGTGTTTGGCGATTCAGATGATGAAGAACAGTTGGAGTATCGAGTTGAAAATCAGATCGAAGAAGAGTCAAATATCCATGTTAGATAAGCCCAGAACAATCCTTTTCAGTTCTCTCTCCCCTCCCCCTCCCCCTCCCCTCCCCTTCCCCCTTTTGTGTAGATTTATATATTTCCATGATATCTGTATGTTTTCACAGAGATCTCCTGTGGAAAAGGAAGAAAGCTACGACAGGGAACTTAGACCAGAGGATATGCTAGCTGACGAGGAAGGTCATTACGGATCTGAAGAAGAGGAAGCTGAGACTAAAACGAAGGAAAGGCCTGTTGGCCCTCCATTGGAGCTGGAGATTCCTTTGCGCCCTCCTCCGGCTCTACCAGAAAAGGTTCTTAGTCATCTACATTTTCTCTAAATGCTTTAAGTAGGGGAAAAATTGTGGTTTATACTATGTTGTATCTGTATATAATCCTTGCTGATTGCTGGATATAAATAAATATAAATTGGAGGGTATTAGTAGTTATATTTAATCTACTAACATCCACTAATTTATTACCGTTTACTTTTGGAGCAGTTGATATTAATGGTAGACTCCTCAGCTTCCCATTAATATCCCGCCACCTTTGTCTTTATTACATCTAGTTGGATATTAGATCCAATTCTTTTATTTAAGCACTGTAATCCTCATTCTTTTAAAGTAAGAAAGCAACTTAGCTTCTAATCTCTATTCTTCTCTCTCCTTTCTAAAATCTACATGGTATCAGAGCGCTGAAAATTTCAGCCAACGCTTCAACTTCTTTTTCTTCTTCAACTTCTTCTTGTTCACCATGACTGAATCTGGCATTACTTCCGCAACATCTGCTGATCAGTCTCGTTCTCTGGGTGGACTCGATAATCCAACCCTCCAAATCACCACAAAAAAACTATATGGTGCAAATTACGTACAATGGGCAGCATCTGTCCGAATGTACATCACTGGGCGTGGGAAACTCGGATATCTTACTGGGCATATCAAAGCTCCAGAAGACAAGTGATACGGGAAACCTAAATTTCACGTACACGTTGAAACGATCTAGAATTATCACGATTTTTGGCTCCTCAACCCTCAAGAAACCTGTTCTTGAAAACCTTGGAATTGATCAAAACCCCTTGGAGACCTGCCCAAGAAACCTTGATTTGTGAACGTTCAAGAATTGCCAATTCTTGAATTTGATGTTCAAGATTAAGTTTATACGTAAACTTAAAAAAAACGCAATTTTTCTTGCTAATGCAAAGAAGAAATTTTATATAATTCTAAATAATTGTGTCTTTAAACAAAAGACTCCTAAGCCTTATTTATAGGCTTACAACTAAAGAAAATAAATCCCAAATTCCGATGTGGGACAAAAAAAACTTAAAAAAAAAACTAAAAAGTAACTCCTAAGTGTTTTATTAAAAATAACCTAAATAAACTCTTAAAAATATGCGCCCCACACCTCTACTCACATCCATCAGCAACAACGAGCAATACCGACTTCTCACAATCAACCTGTGCTTCGTGAACCTCGGCGAATGTCTGCGTAACCAATGTCGATAAAGCTTCGTCTCGCTTCTTGCGTTGCAATCTGGTCAGCGGTCCATCTCTAATCACCAAAGGATCCTTAGCCTTAATCGGTGACATAAGATCATGATGTGTGACCGGTGGCAACGGTTCTGAACTCACATCATTCCCTCCCAGTTGAGAAGGATCTGTCCTCGGATCATAAGGATTATCAAACAAAGACAACTCGTCGGCTGGAAAAGGAGAGAGATCAGCAACATTCACTGAAGTAGACACGCCCCAATCTGGTGGTAGATCAATCACGTAAGCGTTGGGGTTGATTCGTTTCAGCACTTTGAACGGTCCATCACCTCTCGGATGCGGCTTGGTCTTCCTCTTGTGCGGAAACACTCTTTCCTCATATGTAGCCACACGTAATCTCCTGGCTCGAAAATCATGGGCTTTCGGCCTCGATTAGCTTGCTTTACATATCTAGCAATCCGCTCTTCGACATGCTTCCTAGCTTTCTCATGCATATCCTTTACCATAGCGGCTTTCTTCTCACCATCCAAACTAGTGATTTCTCCTGCAGGCAAAGGCAATAGATCAATAGGAGCATTTGGATTAAATCCATAAACAAGCTCAAAAGGTGAATACTTAGTTCTTTGAGTGAGTAGCACGGTTATAAGCAAATTCAACAAAAGGCAAGCATGATTCCCAATTTTTCGGGTTCTTACGCACAATCACACGCAATAATTGACCCAAAACACGATTCACAACTTCAGTCCGACCATCGGTTTGTGGGTGATATGCAGAAGAAAACAGTAAATGCGTGCCTAGCCTCATCCACAAATATCGCCAAAAGTGACTGACAAACTTAACATCTCTATCACTAACAATAGACTTAGGCACTCCATGCAACCGTACAATTTCTTTCAAGAATAAATCAACAATGTGTGAAGCATCATTAGTTTTATTACATGGTAAAAAGTGCGCCATTTTAGAAAATCTATCCACGACTACAAATATGGAATCCTTACCACTCTTAGAACGGGGTAGTCCTAGCACAAAGTCCATGGAAAGATCAGTCCAGGGGGAATAAGGAATGGGAAGCGGAATGTAAAGACCATGAGGCATAGACTTAGATTTAGCACGTTTACACGCAATACATGACTCACAAAATTTACGAACATCCCTGCGCATATGTGGCCAATAAAAGTGTGTGCTCAACATGTCAGGTGTCTTTGTAACACCAAAATGACCCATCAATCCCCCAGCATGTGACTCTTTAACAAGACAATCACGAATAGAACATCTGGGAATGCACACACGGTTTTCCTTATAAAGGAACCCGTCGAAGATATAAAACTTGCCATCTAACTTGTATGATTCATCGGTTATAGCATGTTGGCATTTCTTAAAGATATCATGGAAATCTAGATCAAACAAGTAAAGGTCTTTAATATGCTCAAAACCTAACAACTTAGTCTGCATGTGAGTAATCAAAGTGTATCTCCTAGACAATGCATCAGCGACGGTATTTTCTTGACCTTTCTTGTATTTAATCACATATGGAAATGATTCAATAAACTCAATCCACCTAATATGTCTAGCATGCAACTTATTCCGACTTTTTAAGTACTTGAGAGACTCATGATCGGTATGAATAACAAACTCCCGAGGTCTAAGGTAATCCTGCCGGACTTGCAAACATCGACTAAGGCATACAGTTCCTTATCATAGGTGGCATAGTTCAAAACAGACCCTTTTAATTTTTCACTAAAATAAGCAATAGGTCTGCCTTCTTGAATAAGAACACCCCCAATTCCCACACCCGAAGCATCACATTCAAGTTCAAATGTTTTATCAAAATCAGGTAATGCAAGAATAGGGGCTGAAATCAACTTAGATTTTAAAGTTTCAAAGGACTCCCTTTGTTTTGGACCCCATTGAAATGGAGCATTCTTCTTGATTAGATCATTCAAGGGTGCGGCAATGGTGCTGAAGTACGGCACGAATCTCCTGTAAAATCCTGCTAATCCGTGAAAACTCCTCACTTCGGAAGCATTCTTTGGCTCGGGCCATTCTTCAATTGCTTTTACTTTATCTTTGTCAACTTCAATGCCCTGCGAACTCACAATGAAACCCAAAAACACAACCCTCTCCATGCAAAAAGAACACTTTTTAAGGTTAGCATATAACTGGGCTTGTCTAAGGGCATCCAAAACATTTCTAACATGATCAACATGTGAATCAAGATCTGGACTATAAATGAGTATGTCATCGAAATAAACGACAACAAAGTGACCTATGAACTCCCTAAGCACTTCATTCATCAAGCGCATAAATGTAGCAGGGGCATTAGTAAGTCCAAATGGCATGACTAGCCACTCATATAATCCATATTTTGTTTTAAAAGCTGTTTTCCATTCATCTCCTGGCCTAATTCTAACTTGGTGATAGCCTGATTTTAAATCAATTTTAGTGAAGTATTTACTCCCTTTAAGCATATCAAGCATATCATCTAATCTAGGAATAGGATGGCGATACTTTACCGTTATTTCATTAATTGCTCTGCGATCTGTGCACATCCTCCATTCACCTGTTTTCTTTGGCACCACTATGACTAGTACGGCACAAGGTGACATAGACTTCCTAATCTTCTCGTTGGCCAGCAACTCTTGCACTTGTCGTTCTATCTCAGCAGTCTCTGCTGGGTTGGCCCTATAAGCTGGGCGATTGGGCAGCACGGCACCTAGGATGAAATCAATCTGGTGCTCTACTCCTCGAAGTGGCGGTAATCCCTTCTGTTCCTCCTCCGGGAAGACATCTTCATATTCCTGCAAAACAGACACAAAAACACTTGGAACCCCGGTTAGCTCGGATATGGAAAGTAAACAAGGGGAAGGGGAAAGTGAGTGTGTGCTATCATCAAAGACAAGTGGAGATTCCTTGTAGACAAAGACAAATAAAACCTTACCATCAACAACACGATTCTGTAAATCAGATTTGTGCTTTACACGCTTACCTGGTCCTAACTCAATGACATCGGTGTCAAGGGTCTTAGGAACCGTAGGTTTTCTCTCGGCTACCCCTTTAGCCACGGGTTTGGAGGGTCCTATGGCCTTGCTGCCCACGGCTGTAGGTGGTTTTGCCACGGCTTTGGTGGTCTTGCTCTCCTGAGCTTTCTTCTTCGCTTGTTCCCTAATTTCTCCGAACATCCTTTGATCTTTATGAATTTCTTGGGGAGATAGGGGAAAAAGTGTAACTTTCTTACCATTGTGAGAGAAGGAATATCTATTTAAGCGACCATCAAAAGAAACAGATTTGTCAAACTGCCATGGCATGCCTAGTAAAAGATGAGAGACATGCATAGGCACAACATCACAAACAACTGTATCCTCATATTTAGGTGTGGTGAAGGTAACCTTGCATTGCTTAGTAACTTTTAAGTCGCCGCTCTCATTCAACCATTGTAAATTATAAGGGCGTGGGTGTGCTTCCGTGGGTAAATTCAGATTTTGAACACACTCAAGGCTAACAACATTCGTGCAACTACCCGAATCAACAATCAAACTACATAGTTTACCTTTGATTAAGCACCTCGTTTGAAAAATATTATCCCGTTGATCAACTAGTTCATCGGGTTTGACAGTTGCATGCAATGCTTTCATGGAAACAAGGGACTTACCACATGGAGCATATTCCCCAACATCGAATTGCTCCCCCTCTTCACATTCATCATCCTCCTGTTCCTCCTCGGACCATTCGCCTTCTTCATAGACCGGGTCAACAGTCAAGCCGGATTCTTTATCAATGTACAAACCTTCTTTGCGGACGAAGGCCTTCTTATTACCACACTCATTAGCTTTATGGCCTATCCCATGGCATTTAAAACACTTAATAACGGATGGTCTTCCTTCAAATCCAGGCGCTTTAGACTTACCCTTGTCAGCGACTGGAGTTCTATCCTTGTTTTGCACCGGCGTAGGAGAGTCATTAGTAACATTACCACGCTTAAAGAAAGGATTATTACCATTGTTGCGGGGTTGGAAAGAATTGACCCGATTGGATGCATAGGAGTTACCCTTGGCGAACCCCATCTCTTAGATTTGAGTTGCTCCTCTTTAGTTTGAGCTGCATGGAACACGTCTTCAAAAGTGTCCAATCTCACGAGTTCTATAGCATCGGCAATATCATACCTCAAAGCACTAAGAAACCTTCGTATGGTATACTCCTCGGGTTCATTAGTATCCGTTCTAAGCATAAGCTTCTCAAGTGTATCTCTTAATTCGGCGACGGATTTATTCCCCTGAGATAAATTTTGCAACATCTTTACTTGATCCCTCATGTAAGAGGAAGGGACCCAACGTTTATGCATTTCCTCTTTAAGTATCTCCCACGAGTTAATTTCAGACTTTCTTTGTCTCCTGCGCTTTTCATTAGTACTAGATAGCCATAATAAGGGAAGCTCATCAAATTCAATAGTGGCCAAGTGTACCTTTTGCCTATCATTGCATCGACGACATTTGAAAACCCTTTCACATTTAGCTACCCAAACAAAATAATCATTCGGATCAGTAGTACCTTTGAATGGGGGAATTTTCAATTTGATACCTCTAACATCTTCTGTAGCTTCGTCTTCACCGATATCATCTTGGTCAAACCTAGGTTGACGTTGTCTCCTTCTTGGTTGTTGCTGTACTTCCTCATCGTTATCCGGATCTTCTCCTCAACTTCAAACCCAAAATTTTCATGTACTTGCCAAGTTTCCTCTCGCCTAGGTGGTCTTATAGGCACTCGGCCCGTGACTGCACCTCCTCTACCCCTACGGTTTGGGATGGTGGTACTAGGCGCTGGTTCGTCCTCAGTCGGGTTAGGTTGCCTGGCTTGGGCATTTACGGCAAGGGCTTCAAGTCTAGCCACCATGGCTATTAGTTGATCCATTTTAGCGGCTTGTTGTTTATGTCCTTCCTGTAGTGCCCGAATGGTAGCCTCCTGGCCAACAATCCATCGTGTCACATTCCCATCCGTTGGTTGGGATCCATCTCCCTCGGTTGGACCTGCCATCACAACACGAACAAACACAAGTAGTAGAGAAAATAAAAGGAAATAACGTGAAATCCACTAACCTGGAGAGATGTATTTGATCTCAAAGAGATCCCTTCGGCTTGCAAGGTTCTCGTAGTAGTGTTCCTCGAAGTTTTGCAATTTCCAAGGTATTAAGAACAAGTGTCCTTCGAAGGTCGAAGCTCAAGGTAACAAAAGGGCTGGTGGTTTTTCTACGAATAGGATGCTAAGAACAATGGTTTGGGAACACAGCCACCAAACTACTTAAATTAAACCACACTTTCAAACAGATTGTTAAGATTTTTAATCGCAGATTCCCGTTTGTAGTTCTCGTAAAATTAAAAATCAGATTGCAACGCAAGAAGCGAGACGAAGCTTTATCGACATTGGTTACGCAGACATTCGCCGAGGTTCACGAAGCACAGGTTGATTGTGAGAAGTCGGTATTGCTCGTTGTTGCTGATGGATGTGAGTAGAGGTGTGGGGCGCATATTTTTAAGAGTTTATTTAGGTTATTTTTAATAAAACACTTAGGAGTTACTTTTAGTTTTAAATAATTTATTTATTTTTCTTTTAGTCCAAAGGATCCTTAGCCTTAATCGGTGACATAAGATCATGATGTGTGACCGGTGGCAACGGTTCTGAACTCACATCAACAAGGAATCAAGCATACCACATCTGGGAAACAGAAAATGCAACCATAATGTCATGGTGATCAATTCCATGATTGACGAAATTGGTCAAATTCACCTCTTTGCCAAGTCAGCTAAAGAAATATGGAACAGGATTACCAAGACTTACTCTGACCAGGGAAATTTCGCTCAGGCCTTTGGTATAAGAACCAACCTGAAAGAAATCAAGCAAAGTAATCTGGATGTCACAAAGTATTTCAATACTCTGAATAAACTTTGGCAAGAATACGACCAGCTCACTATGATTGAGTGGGAAAGCACCACTGATGCTGCAAATTTCCAGAAACACATAGAACAAGAGAGGGTGTTTGACTTCCTAAGTGGACTGAACACCATTTATGATGCTGCTAGAGAAAGAATCTTGGCTCAGGTTCCCCTTCCATCTGTTCAAGAGGCGTTTGCTTCAATAAGAAAAGAGGAATGCAGAAAGGGTGCTATGGGAGGTCTACTCCCCACTCCAGGGGGAGAACATTCAGCTCTTATGGTGCAAGGGAACGACTCTGCTATGGTTGGTGGTTATCAGAAGGGACCACCAAAGAAAACCGAGCATAGAAACAATCTTTGGTGTGATCACTGCAAGAAGAAGGGCCACACTAAAGAAACATGCTGGAACATCCATGGTAAGCCACCTCATCTACAAAAGGGGCAGAATAACAAGAAACATGGCTATCATATCACTGAGCATACGGGTCATTTTACCAAAGAGCAGCTGGAAGTCCTAAGTCAAATGTTTGGTAAGAAGGTAAACTCCCAAAAAGATGACACCACCACTGGACCTACTGTCACTGACAACACTTGGATCATAGATTCAGGTGCTTCCAGTCACATGACAGGTACCTTCTCCATTTTTTCCACATATGAACCCACTGTTTTAGAACACTATGTCAGAATTGCAGATGGATCCTGCTCTAAAGTTGCAGGAACCGGCACTGTGTTAATTCCTGACAACATACAATTAAAATCTGTACCATATGTTCCTAATTTATCTTGCAATCTCCTCTCTGTTAGTCAATTCACTAAAGATATGAACTGTACTGTTAAATTTTACCCTTCATACTGTGAGTTTCAGGAAGTGGAATCCAAGGAGAGGATTGGATGTGCTAAGAAGTGTCAGGGACTTTATCTTATTCAAGGAAGGAAGGGTGATAATGAGAAAGTTCTGTTTGTTTCAAATGTGCCCTCAAAATGTAATAGAATCGACTCTTACATTGGAGATTAGGACATCCTAGTTTCTTCTATCTTCAAAAATTGTATCCGGATCTTTTTGTCAATGAAAAACCAGAATCCTTTAAATGTGAATTTTGTGAACTTGCTAAACATACTAGAAGTACATTTAAAGCTATTTCCTATTCTGCTTCATCTCCCTTTTACATGATACACAGATGTATGGGGACCCTCTAAGACCCCTAACTTGACTCATAACAGATGGTTTGTTACATTTATAGATGACCACACTAGATTGTGTTGGATCTATCTAATGAAACAAAAATCTGATGTGAGCTCCATCTTTGAAAGGTTTTACAAAATGATTGAAACACAATTTCAGACCAAAATTCAGATGTTAAGGTCTGATAATGGGACTGAATATTTAAACTCTGTTTTGGGACATTTCTTGACTGAAAAGGGGGTCATACATCAAACTTCATGTTCTAACACTCCACAACAGAATGGAGTAGCAGAAAGGAAAAATAGACACCTTTTAGAGGTTGCTAGGACACTCCTTTTCACCAACAATGTCCCTGTTTTCTACTGGGGTGATGCTGTATTAACTGCTGCCTTTCTAATAAATAGAATGCCCTCTAGAGTTCTTGGATATAAGACCCCCATGAGTGTGTTTAAAGAATCCTACCCCAACTCCAAACTTATCTCCAATATACCCTTAAAAGTGTTTGGATGCACTGCCTTTGTACACATTCATTCACAGTCTAGAGGGAAGCTTGAACCTAGAGCTGTAAAGACTATTTTCATTGGGTATTCATCAACCCAGAAAGGTTTCAAATGTTTTGATCCAATAACTAAGAGGGTCCATATATCATCTGATGTCACTTTTTTTGAAGAAAAACCTTTTTATAATAAAGAGGATGACTCTGAAAACAGATATGCCTTTCTCAGAAATGAGACCACCTTCCCTGCCCTTGATCCTGATTCTATTACAACAGACCTCATTCATCAGCATAACACAAGTCCCAAAGATCAGACTAAAGAAATCATTATCTACACAAGGAAAAGGAAGTACCCTCCACATCTTAGCACAGATACATCATCTCCTATGGATCCACCAACTATTCATACTAACATGCAGGAGCAGACTCTTGAAAACTCTGATCAAGAAGACATTGGTGTGCATGGGCCTACAGACAACCTCACAGGTGATATCACTCCTCTAACTACACCTGTTGAATTACCTATTGCTTTAAGAAAAGGCACTAGAGCATGTACCAAACATCCCATTGACAGGTTTGTCTCCTATGGAAAAATATCAACACTATAAATCTTATCTGGCTAATATTGATTCAGTCAGACTACCTAGGAACATACAACAGGCCCTTGAGTATCCAAAATGGAAAGCTGCTGTTCTTGATGAAATGAGGGCACTCAAGGACAATCACACCTGGGAAATGGCGGACTTACCAAAAGGTGTGAAACCTGTTGGATGTAAATGGGTATTCACACTTAAACATAACCTTGATGGATCCGTGAATAAGTATAAGGCAAGACTTGTTGCAAAGGGGTATACTCAAGTCTCTGGAATTGACTTTAATGACACCTTTGCCCCTGTTGCTAGATTAAACACTGTTAGAATACTTATTTCTATTGCTGCCACCAGAAATTGGCCCCTTCACCAATTGGATGTTAAAAATGCATTCCTCAATGGTGAATTAAAGGAGGAAGTGTTCATGCACCCTCCACCTGGATTTAAGGGAAAGCCAAACCAAGTCTGTAGACTGCACAAATCCCTATATGGATTAAAACAATTTCCAAGGGCTTGGTTTGACAGATTCTCTAAGGTAATGAAAAAGGGGGGCTACACACAAGGTCATGGGGATCACACATTGTTTTATAAACACACAGCTTCAGGGGGAGTAACTATCCTAATTGTTTATGTGGATGACATTGTTATCACAGGCACTTCTGAGACTGAAATTTGCAATCTCAAGGGCTTCCTAAAGGGGGAATTTGAGATCAAAGATATGGGACCACTAAAATATTTTCTGGGAATAGAGGTTGCCAGATCTAAAGAAGGCATCCTCTTAACTCAGAGGAAATATACACTTGATCTTCTTGCTGAATATGGGCTGTTAGGGTGTAAACCTGTTGATACTCCTGTTGATAACACTATCAAGTTTGGGAAAGATGAGGCTGGAGAGCCTGTTAATCAAGAAAACTTTCAAAGACTTGTTGGTAGACTTATATACTTATCTCATACTAGACCTGACATTTCTTTTGCAGTGAGCCAGATAAGTCAATTCATGCATTCACCAAGGCAGATCCATCTAGATGCTGCTATAAGACTCTTAAGATTCCTCAAAGGCAGTCCAGGATGTGGCATTCTATTCAAGGCCAGTAACTGCAAGACTGTAGAAGGCTATGTTGATGCAGATTGGGCTGGATCAGTGACAAACAGAAGATCAACCTCAGGCTGGTGTATCTATGTGTTTGGGAATCTTGTGTCATGGAGAAGTAAAAAGCAGTCTGTTGTGGCAAGGAGTTCTGCTGAAGCTGAGTTCAGAGCAGTGGCATTAGAGATGTGTGAATTACTTTGGATACAGAAGATCATGAAAGAACTAAGGATGAACTTCACTCAACCTATGAGACTCTACAGTGACGGTCTATCTGCAATTGAGATCGCCAAGAATCCTGTACAACATGATCGGACAAAACACATAGAGATTGACAAACACTTCATCAAAGAAAAGCAAGAAGATGGGAGCATCAATCTATCTTATGTCCACACCAAACTTCAAGTGGCAGATTTATTCACCAAAGGCCTACCTAGAATTCCCTTCCAATTTCATTGTAACAAGCTTGGCTTATTAGATATTTACAAGCCAGCTTGAGGGGGAGTATAAATAAATATAAATTGGAGGGTATTAGTAGTTATATTTAATCTACTAACATCCACTAATTTATTACCGTTTACTTTTGGAGCAGTTGATATTAATGGTAGACTCCTCAGCTTCCCATTAATATCCCGCCACCTTTGTCTTTATTACATCTAGTTGGATATTAGATCCAATTCTTTTATTTAAGCACTGTAATCCTCATTCTTTTAAAGTAAGAAAGCAACTTAGCTTCTAATCTCTATTCTTCTCTCTCCTTTCTAAAATCTACACTGGAAACGTAGTTGCTCCTAGCAATTTCCTTCCAGATTGCTTCCGAGGTCTGTGTCCAATGTTGATTTTGTATGCCCAATTTTGGCAATATAGAACTGGACCGAAACCGGATTATGCGATGGTGATTTTGATGATCAAATTTTTGTCATGGTGGTCTTGGTATTTGGTAAGACAGATACACATGTATATGTACATATGTATGCTTGATGTCTATGCGACATTGATTTACAGGGAGGCATAGGGTGGAGTTTATCCCTATTAGCTTAACTCTTCTTTAGCTTGGCAAACCGTTCTTTTTAGTTTAGCAGCTTCCATCTACTTTATAAGGCATTTTAGCTCTTTGATTTTGTTCCAAGTTATAAGGCATTCTCACAAACCAATGCAACATTGTATGCTTTGTTACCCATTTCACCGCATTTATCCACCCCAAATTAACTCATAAATATTTTGTATTTTGGTATTCCTCATTTAACGATGAAGGGTATTTTGTCCTAGAATTCTACAAATTGCTCATTTATTAGCTTCTTTAATCTATGTGCATAAGCCTAAATTGCCCTGTAATTTGGGGTGGAGGGAGCACTATTTTTCCATTCATTCTGTCACAAGTTTAATACTTCTTTTGCCATGCTTTGCCTGATTTCATGCAGATGCACATGATTAAAGTTTCCAATATAATGGGTATCGATTCCAAGCCTTTTGATCCCAAAACATATGTTGAAGAAGCTCACTTTGAGACAGATGAATCGGGGTCCAAGACACGCATTCGTTTGGGAAACAATATTGTTCGGTGGAGGAGAGTGAGGAACCCAGATGGCAGTACATCTGTGAGTATTTATGAGTTATTTGCTGGCAAGTGCCTTACACATGGGTAGATGCGAAAACTTACACTCGTCACAAAAAATTGACGTTGGCTCCTCTAGATGTTGCCGGATATAAATAAGTGAAAAGATTGTGTTGGTCAAAATTAAATTTGCATAAGTTCCTTTGTTTACCGTTACCTCCTATTTCCTGGCTAGAGGATGCCATCTGCACATAATCCTGACACTTGCTCCATTAAGCTTATACGTATGTGCTTTTATGCATGAATATTGGGATTGGAGCAATCAGCATTACTTCATTACTTTCTTCTCCAACCCCAACCATGAAACAATCACACCTTCTGTTTGCCATATTTCTCCTAGATGACCATCTGGTCATTTTCTTTTTGTCTCGTAAATTAGAAACATTTCTTTATTGATTTGACAGTTGCACTGGAGGTTTTTTCTTGTGTGTGTGCGCGCACGCAAATCAGAGATTTAAATTTTTTGAAATGAAATATGTACGATCCGAGCTAGGGTTATGTTACAATCAAGCAAGATAAACAATATCCCCATTAGCATTTAAAATATGAAAATCTAGACAATTTTTAGCTATGTTCCAACTATGTCTACTGCCTTTCACTTCTCTCCATTTAGATACATAGAGTTTAATAGTGTTTAGGACCTCAGCTTCGACAATAAAACAGGGAGAAGACTTCAGTTGCAATATTTTCTGATTTCTCTTTATCCAAATCATGTGTTATAGCAGCAAAATCGACTAATCGAGTATCAGCACTTGAAGCTGAAGTTTCTTAGAAAAAAAAAGTGGAGATCATTGGATTGTATCATCTGTGTAATTCCTCTTTGATCTGGAGGAAACTAGTTATTGTTTAAGATACTCAGCATTTCAGAATGAACTTCACATTAGTAACTCAGAACCTTTTTTTACTTACTGCCCCTTATCTCCCAAGTCGGCTTTAGTCACACTACTTTACATGGTCATCTTTTTTTGTTAAACATTTTATTGTTTTGTTACTTTTGTAGATTGAAAGCAATGCACGTTTTGTAAGATGGTCAGATGGCAGCATACAACTATTAATTGGGAATGAAGTTCTTGATGTATCAGAGCAAGATGCACAGCATGATCAAGCCCATCTCTTTCTAAGGCATGGAAAGGTGATATTTCTTGTTTTTGAATTTTAATAACAAGGTTCGCTTGTAGAGTTAGAATAGGAAATACTAAGGGCAATTGAGTGCATGGAAGCATTTTGCCTACGCTGGGGTCTGGAATAGATGTGAAATTGTGAGAAATGAAAGCTTGCAGTGAAATTGTGTGATTTGAGAACATTGGTAATAATATCATCTCTTTTCATTGGTCGAATTATTAGAAATTGTATGAAATCAAAGGCCTTAATTGAGGCAATCAGTCCAGATGCATTTGTGGACAGTTAGATGTTGCCTTTACTTTTTCTAAAACATTTTCTATCTAATCTTTTGATGTCTTATTAATTGATGCTAGTCCATTTTTCTGTGTTTTTCTTGGTTGCTTTTTGCTAACTTATTTCTTGAATGATTTACTTAATCTTTTCTAACTTCGGACAGTTAGATGTTGCCTTTACTTTTCCTACTGCTGTACTCTCAAATACTTTACTGGTTGCATTTGATCATTGTTGCCACCCCCAGCTTTGGGCATTACACTTTTCTGAAGATTTTGTTATAGTGTCGATACACCTTCAAACTGTTTTGGTACGTTCTTCAAAATCCGTGAGGATTCAACAGTATTTGAGGCCAATAAGGCAGACCATCAGCTAGAGTGAATGAGGACATTTCTACGTCAACCCAATGGGACCAAAAGAACAAGACAGATTTTATGGTCAATTTATCGCTTTTATGACAAGTGGTTCACCATGTAGCTGATTATTTCCTTGATTATAGACATTATGCAACTCCATATGTAGCTCTTGTCTGAAATTATTTGCATTCATTAAGTCTCATAGGTGATGAGCATACTCATCCTTTATCGATTTGATTCTGACTTCCAACTTCTTGATCACGACTTCTTTGTTTTTATTTTTGTTGTTGCGATTCCAGCCACAGAAATCATTTAATTTCCTTTGGTGTTTGAAATTGCAGGGTATTTTGCAGTCACAGGGCAGAATTTTGAAAAAGATGCGGGTTATGCCCTCATCTTTGTCATCGAATTCTCATCGATTGTTGACTGCTTTGGTTGAGTCACGTCATAGAAAAGGCTACAGGGTTAAGAACTGCATCACTGATATTGACCCAGAGAGAGAAAAGGAACAAAAAGAGAGGGTATAGATTTGTGCCTTCTAAGAAGATTTTGCACTCATTGCATCAGCAGTGTAACCCATGATCCGTTTTGATTTGCTTTCGGTATATTTTTTTAAAAACTTTCTTTTTCTGACTGTGTAGGCTGAAAATCAAAATATCAGAGCAAATGAGCTTCTTAATCGCAAAAAGGAGAAGGTAAGTAGGAAGTATACACAACCCGTACGCAGAGAGCGTCAACTTTCACCTGGTTTCTTAGAGGATGCTCTTGAGGAGGTCAGCATCTTTTTTCCTTTTACTGAACTTCTCTTGAGTTTCGTCCATCATCAAATTGGCAGTATGCCAGTATGATTGGCACGCCTGCTCTCGGTATGATTGGCAGTATTTGCATTTTCTTGACACCTATCCTTTATCAAGGAGTTTTCTGCAATTCCAGGGATATACGAAGAGAGATCATAGTGATGATTTGTATTTTATCTTTTTTTGGGAAGCAAATACAGAGGTCTTTCATTCTACAGTTGGGTTCATGGATTAGTGCTCTAGAATTGACAGTGTTGTTAGTATTATTATCGTCAGTATTGGTGTAAATATTAGTATTAGTATTACTTCTATTATTATTTACCTTTTTTTTGGAGGGGAAACATGTGCAAGAAATATCTCTCTTGGCTTACAAATGGAAGTGTATGTTTTATATATATCAGGAAGATGAGGTAGTTTATGATGAATCCCGGAGGTCAGATGATGATCTGGAAATGATGGAAGCTCGAGCAGAAAAGCTCATTAAAGCAAAGAAGGCAAATTACTCAAACTGCTTGGAAAAATAATCCGTCGTTTTTTTCCCTCCCTTTGATTCCTTTTGTGATTCTTCACGCTCAAGATTCTATAAAATACATTTTTCACAGGGACACAAAGATATTGGTCGGAAATCATCATCAGTGCCTTTGAAATCATCTCGGCAGCAGGTTCATGAAAGTGAAAAAGAGGAATCGGAGTATGAAACTGAAGGGGAAGAAGATGAAGTACCCCAAACACGTGGAAGGGATGAAGGCATTGAGACGGATTGGGAAGAAGAGGAAGCACGTGAATCTGACGAGGAAGAAGCTAAGGAGGTCTCAGAAGAGGAGTCTGAGGTAAGCATCAGTTGCTAATTTTTCGTTTTCTTGGTTTTTTAACACCGTAAGAACGGGCTCCATTGGAAGCAGAAAGGGTCTTGAGAGTGATTGCAGAAACTATAATTTTTGTTTCAGGTGCCAAAAAAGAAACGCAAGGAATCGTCATCCAGCTATAAGCGAAACGAGCTCGAGTCTGACGAGGACTCTCCTCCAAGGAAAGCTGTGGCACCACGTCGAAAGGCTATAGTTTATGACAGCGACGATGAGTAATTTTTGCATAGTCCAGTCAAAGGTATGTGAGTAAATTCTTTTCAAATCTATTTACTGAAATGCCAGAAATAAAGTGAACTACTCAAATGCGAACGCGATGTTGTCAGTAAATAAACGAATTGTAGGGCACCGCAACAAGGTTAAAATATAGGCACGTACTACTGGGGTGCCCTTAAGGCAATGGTAGATTTAGTGTGGTGCCCTTAAAGCCCCCGCTTCTATCAGGTGCTCAATGCAATCCAAACAACATTTAACCAAGAATAAAGACGAACTGATTCATGTGCAAACGAGCCCCCAATCTGTTTCCTCTGCAGTGGTTTTCCTCCGCCCTTTATGGTAAATTCAGGTTAATTGTTTAGGAAGGGTCAAATATATTGTAAATGCAGATCATTCAAGAGGTTTTACGGTACAACCGTTGTAGGAAGGTCGTACCGAGTAACATGTGTCGACCTTTCTATTTCTACTTTGTGTGTTAACCTACTTTTGAAAATGGATTTTGCAGGTAAAACTATAGGGGGGTATAATTGGCGAAGGATACACATAATGCCGTTATCCTCCAAGATCAAAGTTTTCACCCAGACAACAGCCAGCTACAAATTCACTGATAGTTACAATCCTGAAAACTGCAACTAAAGCGTAATGTTATGCATTTTTCTTTCTTTTTGGTATGAAATGTAATGCATGCAATCAAAATTACTGGAGCCGTAGTCCTTCGGGGTTGGATGAATTCTCCCTACTTATTTTTTCTACGGCGTCTAATGGTTAGAGGTAAGATTTGTGTAGTTGTTTCGTAGCTGGCGTTTTCACTAGTTATTTAACAAACTTTATGATACAATCGTGGTATGAAGGTTGTATAAAGTGTCGTTCAAAGTATATGCATTATGATATATGAGACTTTTTTTAAGAGAAACTAGTGGGGGAAGGCTTTCCTTTGGAACTCAACTAAAGAAGCTAATCATCAAATTTGTAGCCAAAAATTTCCATGACCTAAAAGAGAGTGGAAAGAGTAGGGCGTTTAGATCTACCAAATTAGATTAATATATTATCAGGGATATCTTCAGCCAACTTCATGCTTTCCTTAAACCAACTTCCCATGCATGCAGAGAGAATGTCCTCCAGACATGGCTTATTGGTAAAATGCTTGAATGCCTTAAAATGACAGTTGGACTTGGACCTTGAGTTTGGAGGTTCGAACACTGTAAATAGACGACTTCTTTCAGCTGTTTGGTATAATAATAACAAGCTCATGACTTTGAGCAATTAGGTTACCTGATTAATATCTTCACTCATCCGTGAGACACGGAAATGAGGACTATTTTTTAGGTAACTTAGGAACACAAGAAAAATAATAAAAACATTCAGAGTCTTATTTGTCTAAGTTTTTGTCTCATCCTTGCCATGAGTAGACCTACATTGATTTGGGTGGTGCTAGTGCCACCCATTGAGATTCGAAAAAAATGATGAATCGATTTTGTTGATAAAAAATCTAAAAATACTACTTGTGTCTTTATTGGATCTTGAATTTGTTTTGGTGTTCCATATGAATTTTTTTCCGGGTCCACCACTATTATTCTTTGCTAACCACAAAATGCATACGGTGAAACTCGAATTTATGACATTTTTGGTCACGAGACCTCGGTTTAACCACTTAAGCTAAGCTTCATTGACGGTCCAAATTATTTACTCGACAACTCTCCACAAATGGAGATACCATAGAAGAACCTCCCTTACTTCTACTTCAAGCATACATTTTGTTGTACCGTAAAAATAACACCCAATGCAAGTGCTTTTCCGAAGGTAGTCAATCACGGGAAAGGTATAATTTCATATTATCGTTGTACAAATTGGTTGTTAGACACTATGTAGCACATAAGTGACAGCCGGAACGACATGTTATTAAATATTATTTATTTTAGAAACTCATAAGTCATTTACTATTTTATAATGAATTTCAATATACAAGTGAGAAGTCGAAAATCTATATAATGATGTGAGAAATAAATATAAAGAAGTTTGAAGGCTTACCTAATGAAAATCTAGGATAAATATAATAAAGTTATAACATAACACATATCATTAAAGAAAAAAAAATCTTGAATCCAGTCAACATGGGAAATAACGTAAAGTTATTCAAAAATAAAATAAAACAATAAAGTAAAGAAATCTAAAAATGGTAAAAAGAATATATAAATTCGTTAACAAGATCAAATCATTGAACTTTAAAAAAAAATAAAAACAATAATATAAGGCCTTTTGGCCATTCCATATGATTTAAGAAAACCCGATAAATGAATTACTTTTAAATATTTCAATCTAAATATTGTATTGGTTTCTAGATCTGATTAATAATTACATTTTTTTGTGTGAAAATGAAAATAATGCATTTAATATTGTATTATTTTATGAGAAACACTTATATTTTGAGGCACAACTAAATGTCTTATATTACGGGACGGAGGGAGTAATACACGTTTGATTTTTATTTTCCAATCCAATAGATTGATTTATATAATAAATAAAGAGACACAAATTTATTGGAGCATCACATTAATTATCTACACACCATTTTCAAAATGGAATAGACTTTATAAAAAAAGTCAACGTAAGGATCGATCTTTACTCTTTAGATCAATATTCGAGTATATAAAGAAATATTCAATGTGATGTATGATATAAATTTAAAAAATGGGTATACACGATTCTGTTCGGTATGGTTAATGACCGTAATCGAAATCGAAATCGAACTGGAAGTTTCGGTTAGTAGATATCCGAAATAAAAAACGAACGTTTGTTTTAGATAACCGAATTGAAATATAAGGTGGGTTGGTTAATCAAAAATCGAAATAAAATTTAACGATTATAAACGATTCAGTTTTTTATTCGGTTATAAGTAATTTTTATAAAAAAAAATAATATTTTGGTTATAAATATTAATTATACAAGTTGCTTTTTTTTAATTATATAACAATAAAATTATAAAATAACAAAAAAATTACTATAAAATTGAGTACAGCGCAACGTACTAACCTTTTCAGCTCTTTTATTTTTCACACAAGAGAAGCAACACGTCAATTACACACACACACACACACAAAAAAACAAATAAAAAAATAAAATAAAACCAGCAGCGTGCTATTCTTCATTTTGAAAGAAGGGATGGTTTAGGGCTTTGTGCTATTGGCTATTGCAGCATTGCTGGAACAGGTATGTGTCGAACTTGTTAATTTCTCAATTCTCATTGTCAAACTTTCATGAGCTGAAGTATTTCATTTGTATAGCAGAAATAGATGGCTGAGTATTCGTGACTAGTTCATATTTAGTGGTACTAAATTTATGTTGGTAGCATTTGATTTTGATTAAAAAAGTTTATGGCACTGTTCTGGAGATCAGAGTTTAGAACATGATGTTTCCATATGATTTAGCTAAAAAAATACTGACATTGCTGGCTTTTAATGATTGCAATTTTCTTTTTGTTCTTTTGAATGGAGTATTTACGGGGCGGGGGCGGGGGCTCCAGATACGATGTTAAGAATTCATATTCGAATGGCTTTTTTTTTTCTAGCTACTGTAGTTAAGCTCTTATGCTCACACAATTTAGTAACCCGACTTTAGGTGTTTGGTGGTGTTAAATATCGCTAGCATGAGCTAAAATAAGCATTTGGGAAAAAATGGTGGAATCTGCTAGTAAAATGTTTATTGTTATTGTTGATCAGTGGATGAATCAAAGCTGGTGAATCAATGAATGGGAGGCAGTTTTTGGTTTTTAGGATATGTTCTTTTGGACCAGTATTATTTCAATGCCAAATGTTTTAGGGACATGAACTTTTGCAAAAGCCTAAAGATATCTTCCAAAACCGCAACCATTTCTTGAATACTTGATCCGAATGTCCCAATTGACGTTTAACTAAATTCTGGGTTCAGAAATGATCAACAGTTTTGTTCGATTTCTTGTTGTTGAGTAGCAGCAACTCTACTTCTATGCTTTGAATTTCGGAAACCTCAACTTCTCCTCTGTTTTGTTGCAACAATTTTGAGACCAATGACCAACCTTTTGGCTGTGGTTCTGAAATGAAAGAAAGGCTTGATTGCAATAAACTCAAACTCATCTCTTGGGCTAGGGAACTTTTAATCAATGAAGGGTCTAAGCTTTTTGTGAAAATGATTTTTTTTTTGTTGTGTTCATTGCTATTGATTTAGAGTTTGTTCTTATTGTTTCTGGTGTTGTTAATATTTACAAGCACTTGGATTGTTTTGTGTTGCATACTATTTGTAAGGCTTAATGCTTGGCTATATTCCAAAACCTTTTAGTTTTGTATTGGTTTGGCTAGATTCCAAACCTTTTAGATTCCAAATTCTATTTTATCGTCTTTTGTTCACTTGTATAAAATGCTATCTATTGGGTGTTTCCGTGTAATTTTTTTTGCTCAACTATAGACTTGTAAAAAAATTTGGTATAAAACAACCATCATGGAAAATTTTATTCTAGTCCTCCCGAGATAAAAATCCTGGCTTCGTCATTCATCTCTTAAACGTTAGTGCCGTTTAACAAATTTTATGTTAGCATCTTTGCCATGTTTTCAATTCCTTAAGGTATTTTATGTTAGCTTCTTTGCCATGTTTTCAATTCCTTAAGGTTTATTGTGATTTTTAGCATTAGCCAACAAGAATGTGACAAGATTTTAGATCTGCTCATTTCCTTTTCTAGTAACATTATTGGGATAAATGTCTTTGCTTAATTTCTTCTTTTTCGTGTTTTGATCAAAAGGATGAAAGTCATTTTTGTTAAAGTGTTAGATCTTTTCATATTTTCTAGTAACATATGAAGATAAAAGTCGAATTTTTTTGTGTGTGTTTTGATTGAAGGGATGAAACTCATTTTTAAGAGTTTAGATAGATCTCATTTTGCAGTAGATAAAGAAGTTTATTTTGTGATTTGATAAAAAAGATATACTTGTAGACTTGCGAGTCCAGCTATTTACACTCACACCTTGTACAGTTTTTTTCATCTACCACGACCCAACCTAATGTGATTTGTTTAGCAAATAAATAGTAACAAATAGGTTGATTTTAATATATGTTAAAAATCAGTGGCGGACCTACATACAGCTAGGGGGGCAACCGCCCTCCTTAATCCGAAAAAATCCTACTAATATATGTAGTATGTATCTTGTCCGCCAATCAAAATCGTTTTTACACATCAAATGTGGTAATGAAGTTGGCTTTTTTAGATTATGGAGAAGACGAGCATGAAGCATGGAGGAGGATTGAGGGATATGATACTAAAGCAATATAGAAACATCGATGTATGCCGAAATTTAAGGTATGTTTCATTATTATTATTATTATTATTTTAGCAACTATCATTTAGCATATTACTAATCAGATCAACTTTTTACGAATTAAGATAGCCTCATATGCAAGATATATGAAAGTCTTAGTGTTTGCAATCTCATTGTTACAAGAGAATGTTACCATATGTATATATTCTATGCTTATATCAAAACTATTTTGAAAAGAATTTGGGTTGGGAATCTGATCGTAGGCCTTTTTTTAGGTTTAAAGTTGTAAGGTGTGCGACCAATAACACACTAAAAGAAGAGTATGGTAGAACACAACGGAAAACCGTAAGAGTTTGGAGCCTAAGAAGATCAAAATTGTGGTACACGTCGGCTGTGGCGTGAATAAAGACACCTCTAAAAATTGTGTAGGAGATAAACTAATATTCAGTTTTTTTTTTCCGAAATAAAGTTACTGCCGTTTTTTCAAAAGTTATGTGCGTTTTTTTTTTGTTGGTATTTAAGGGTTGTTTTGTCCAGCAAATTACATTTTGACTTCACATAATTTTTTATAGATAGATTGTAATTATATAATTATAAGTTCAGGCAAATAATTATAATATAGTAATATAATTTTTGGCAAGACATAATTATGATTATTTATATGTACATGATACCACACGTATAGTTGCTAGAAATCAAAGAGAAGAGTTATGGTGCAACGGTTATTTTCGGGTTATACCAAGTGGAGGGTCATGATTAATCCAACTCATATTTACGCACTCCTAATGTGTGAGAGAGAAAATAATAAACTGATTATGAGAAGATATGATATGATAAGTGTCTACGAAACCGATTTAACAAACCAACATAAATTTAAAACATTGATTATAAACTGGACAAATTTCATGTTTTCTAACCATTTTGGCCTAATTTTTTCAGGCCCAAAAAAAAAAATCATACAGATTGGTTTTGCCCGATTTGTACTGAATAACCCAACGGTTTGACCCGATTTCAGTTCTTAACATCATGTTAAGAACATACATGTGCAAGAACAGCTATCAATTTCTCCGCATTTTCTCTGATTCAAACTCTGATAAGTTTAGACCTTTTGCATCATATCTTCAACCAATCCCAGTACCCTATAACAGCCTTTGGACTCACGAAATTTTAAGTAGAACCCAGTTTTTGCAGGAACTTATTAAAAAATGTGCAAAAGAAACGACGATCAGGGAAGGCAAAGCGTGTCATTCACATGTTATTCGTCTGGGATTACGAGTGGACACATTGATATCAAACATGGTTTTGAATATGTATTCAAAATGTGGCCTGGTGGATGATGCCCGGTTGTTGTTCGATGAAATGCTTCAGAAGTCCATGGTTTCGTGGAATACAATGATTGGGTCATACACCCAGAATGAAAATGCTGATGAGGCTCTTTCTTTGTTTAAGCAAATGCGTAGAGAAGGATTTGAGTACAGTGAGTTTACGCTTTCGGGTGTTGTTTGTGCTTGTGCGGGGAAGTTGGCTTTGGATGAATGCAAGCAATTGCATGCTTTTTCTTTGAAAGTATCATTGGAATCAGATATTTATGTGGGTACTGCTTTAGTAGATGTTTATGGGAAGTGTGATAAAATAGAGGATGCAACCCAGGTTTTCCATTCTTTGAGAGATAGAAGTGAGGTTACCTGGACTTCAATGGTTACTGGATTAGTTAGTAATGAGCTTTATGAGGAGGCCCTTTTGTTTTTTCGCAGTGCTAAGCAGGCAGGTTTGGAGTATAACCAGTTTACCGTGTCTTCAGCTGTCTCTGCTTCGGCTTCTATGGCGGCTTTGATAGAAGGGAAACAGATGCATGCCGTTGTGTGGAAAAGTAACTTTTGTGATAATATATATGTCAATTCATGTCTGGTGGACTTGTATGCAAAATGTGGGTTGATAAATGATGCCTATGTTGTGTTTTGGAGCGTGGAAAAGAAGAACGTCGTGTTATGGAATACTATGGTTTCGGGATTCGCTAGACATGGTAAACCTTTGGAAGCAATGATTCTATTTGAGAAAATGCAGCAGTTTGGTTTCGTTCGAATGAATTAACTTATATGTCTGTGTTATCTGCTTGCCGCCATAAGGGTTTGGTTGAGAATGGACGGAAGTATTTTGATATGATGAAGAAAGAGCACAACTTGTCCCCTAATCTATGCCATTTTTCATGCATGGTTGATGTTCTCGGTCGAGGTGGTCTCGTTAGTGAAGCTAAGAACTTGATTGACAATATGCCATTTGAACCTACTAATTCCATGTGGGGATCACTCTTGGCTTCTTCCAAAGTACATGGAAACGTCGAAATGGCTGAAATTGCAGCCAAGAATTTGTTTGAATTGGAACCCAATAACGGTGGAAATCATATCTTGCTTTCAAATGTATATGCAGCACAGAGAAGGTGGGATGATGTTGCTTTGGTTAGGAAACGGCTTAAGGACACCGAAGCCAAGAAAGAAAGAGGCAAGAGTTGGATAGAAATTAAGGCTCATGTTCACATATTTATGGCTGGAGAAAGAGATCATCCAATGATTGGTGAAATTTACGTGACATTGGATGAATTACTCGATAAAATGATCAAATTGGGCTACAAAGGCGAAATTCAACAGGATTTGCACGACGTAGAAGAACACAAAAAACAGGAGTTACTAAAGCATCACAGCGAAAAGTTGGCTTTTACATGTGGGCTGATGAACTTACCACCTGGTGTGGCTATAAGAATTATGAAGAACCTACGAATCTGCGGTGATTGTCATTCGTTCATGGAGATGGCTTCTAAGGTTACCATGAGACATATAATTGTGAGGGATAATAACCGGTTTCACCATTTCAGTGATGGCATTTGTTCATGTGGTGGATTCTGGTGATACCGGGGTTTTTGGTCATTTAGTGAAAAACTTGTGACAGTATGCATCATACGACGTGACACTGTGGAGTCGGATTCTCTTTCATCAATATCAGCATTACCGCAACAGAAGGATAGAGACTTTGGGTTGGGTTGGAGGCAGTCTATCATTATGAATTGCAGGACATTGATGAAGAGAAACTTGGCAAGTTTGTTTGCTGCTTCAACTTAGTGCAGGCAATAAAGTTGCCTATACGAGCCTAAGCGGTTAAGCTGACGCCCTCGGTACCAGGTCGACTAAAATACAGCCTCTCATGATTGTTACCTAAAAAAGAAAGAAAGGTGTGATTATATCATTATGGGTTTAATCTATAAGCAAATTAAGTGTTTGATACATCAATACATGTTTGCTGTCTGTTTTGGACAACTATTCCAATTTAATCGCGATGGCCATGAAGAAGATACATGTTTTCAATTGCATGGTTACCCCAACTGGTTGGGTGATCGGCCGAGAGCTGGATGTGCGGGTGGCCGTGGAAGTCGGAGTGGAGGTCGGACTGGAGCTGCTGGTAGGGGACGTGGTAATGGCGGACAGCAGAATACACCTCAGGCAAAGATGAGTAAGGCCGGCTCTTCCGTCTCGGTTCAGCCCACTTTGGGTTCGGCGAACAATCGGGGCTCGCGGGAGGTAAGATTACCACCAAAAAAAGGTGCACTAACTTTATCCAAACAAAATATATTGCAATGTGTGTTGATGTTCATTAATGTCACAACCGATTTGTCTATAACAAATGTCATGTTCTTATGTGTCGGTGATTTCCTGAAATAATGTATCTATAGAAGCCCTTTTGGGAGCGAAAGCTTAAAGCCCGACGACCATCTACTACCGTCGGAATCTCCGGTGGCCGAACCGATAAACTCCCTTGATAATCAGAGATTGTACACAGAGATCACGCTCGCATCCAATCCATTTCTGAGCTCCAAGGTACATTTTCAGCTCCAAGGTACATTTTCATCTTCTGGCTCGATCTCACACACCCGCTCCACTTCATGAATTGTTTACTAGTAAAAGTGCAATGTCTTTGTAGAGCTTTTGGTACATGTATATTTATTTTATTGGGCATTGTTAATGGCAGCACAGACGGATCTACACAGGGCACCACACTTCATCCAAATTTCTACTTTACAGAGGTCGAAATCTGTTTTCAACCTTTCCAAAGTCTGAGTTTATGCACAAAATTCGACTCTTGGAGGATTGAAAACAGATTTCACCTATGTATCGAAATTTGCATGAAGTGTGGTGTCCCAGTAGATTGACTGTGGTGCAATTAAGAGTCTCATTTTATTATATATATATATATATATATATATATATATGGTGTTGCTGATTGCATTGGGTTTGAAACAGAATCATACCCTCTATGATTTGAATTCACAATTCCGTTGGTTGGTTTGCTGAGCCTTTTCTACAGTTTTGAAGTATGAAAAAGTGTTCCAATAGTATAAATATTCATGGTTTTTGGTCCTGCTTTTTGAACGATGAGTTGATTTTAAACCAGATGATTCAGGTCCTGATGAATATATTTTCGACTCGTGGAATACTTGAGCAAGGCGCGTGTTTAGATGCTTTAATCCCACTGATGCTGGATTCATCATCGAATCTTGATGGTCATTTCCATTGCCATGCTTTTTAGAAGCATATCCATTAACGGACATTAATTCTTGCCCCTCTCTTTTCTCTGATAAGTAGGCTGAAATGTTCGGAGTTCTTGATACTTCTCATCATCAGACGCTTAAATGGTCGTGATAGGTCTCCCATGGCGACCATACATGATGATGTAAAGCGATTTCTTGCCGAACAATCTGCTTCATTGATATGGACAACAAGTAATGGACCTACAGCCTTGTCCTTTCGAACTGGTCCTGGAATCAGTCGACCTTTTTTGAAGATTCGCATGGTGTTCGTGTTGGAAAACTCATTTCGTAGCATCTGTACATTTAAAACGAACCCAAATTTTGCTGAAGCATGGATTCGTTACAATTACCTTCATAATTCTAGCAAAAAAGGAACCCGAATTTTGCAGAAGCTTTTTTTTTTTTTTGCTGATATGGCATGGTTTCCCTCTGTGATTTTGATATGATTCAATTGATGGAGAAATTATATAAAATCAGGTTGTCGTAGGGATCCAGTGGAGTACGTGGAACTTAAGGCTATTTTCTTGGCATTGGAAGAGGCGAGACACTTGGGGATTCAGAGGCTCGAGGTGGAGAGTGATTGCTTGGCCTGCGTTCTACGTCTGCAACGACCTGTGGAGGATCTTATGGCTCATGGTTGCCTGCTACAGGACTGTTTGGCCATTTTACCTTATTTTTTTTTATCACTTTCCTTTTCATTTATTCGGCGTTTGGGGAATGTCCCAGCGCACCTGTTAGCTAGACATGGTTTGTCTGTTACTTCTCGGACATCTTGGGGCGCCTTGCCTCCGGGTGACGTTTTAGCCGCTTGCTTGGCGGATGTTGATTAATAAAAAGTTGGTTTTTCAAAAAAAAAAAACATTTATAGTCTTCTTCAGGTATTTGATTATTCTTTTGGCTGCTAGAAGATATGATTCCTTTGGTTGAGCTTGGAATCTTGCACATACTCCCACTGCAAAAGCTATATCAGGTCTGCTTGCAGTTAGATAGAGTAAGGATCCAATGAATCCTCTATAAAGATTCTGATCAACATCCTTTCCACTTTCATCTTTTGCAAGAATAACCTTTGCACACATTGGTGTATGTGATGTGCCACTTTTGTCCATACCATACTTGTGTATCAAGTCTTTTGTGTACTTGACTTGATTTATGAAAATGTAGGAATAAATATACAAACGGCTGGACTGTCAAGATTTAATTAAATAAATATACCTCGTCTATAAAGCCGGTCCTTGGTTTAATTAAATATTCATGAAAAGAAGATATCAATGATTCCTTTATGATAAATGTTAGGAATAAATATACAAACGGCTGACTGTCAAGATTTGTAGCTTGCTTTGTCACTTCAAAATTGGAGGCTAACAACGTTTGCATGCATCTGGAACTCCATTGTTGATAGATCCTAGGTTTAATTAAATTTTTTTTTTTTTTTGGTTTCATCCTTATAAAATGTTGTGCTTAGAGAATAATGGTGCCGTTGAATACGACTATAAAAACTGGACTATACTGCAAGTTTCATATATAGCAATATTGTCACAAATCACCACATCTGAAAAAGATATATTTCTCTAAGAATTATTAAGTTGTTATTCAAAAAAGGAAGAAGAAGAATGGGTGCAGCAAATGCCGATGAACATGTTTCTGTTCGTAGCCATGGTTATGGCCCTAATTGTTTTAGCAGCAAATGCCGATGAAGCGAGTCAAGCGGATGTCATTGCTCAAACCGACGAAGAAATCAGTATGTCTTAATTACCTACCTATATCTATTTTTATGTCAAATTAATATTTGTAAAATATATCTATCTGTGACTGATTAATTTTTCTTCCTTATTGAACTACATGTACAGAGAACGAGAATGCAATGAAGCTGATCCACAATCATCAGGATACCTTGCGAACTTTAATGGAATTACTTGGGGTGACAGCGCGCCTTGTGGGAAAAAGTATAAATTATATTATGGTGATTCAATGATTATTGTCACTGTTGTTGGTAAATGTGCAGGCCAATGCCCCCACCGTGCCGATATTACAGTTTCCCCGGATGCATATAAAGCCCTCAATGGCGACGATGCTAACTCTGATGTCATTCTTCTTATTGTCGATCGATTATGAGCAAGTAAGCTATCTATCTATCTATCTACCTAGGCTAGCTAGCTCCTCCTTCTTCGCTCGCATATATATATATATATATACACTGTTGTTAAGTTATCCTAATGAAATTTCGATGGTTTTACTTATTTATGGTCTTTAAAGATGTTACAGATGTTAATTATAAAATATAGTTCAATTTTTATTTTTATTTTTATTCCAGGTGTGACAGTTAGATCGTGATGTTCGATGAAGTTGCTCACTTGCTCGCCTATGGTTCGTGGTGGAAGAATTTTCTTGTTGTCTCTGCTTTTTTCCCTTTATTTATCTTTCTACACTCACTTTAAAATTATAGAACTCATACTAGTAAAAACACGTCTTTGTTGACTGTAATCAGAGAAGATTTCTGTTTTGTATTTTTAATGTTTGACTGTTGTCATCAGATTTTTTAACGACTACTCTGTTTTACGGTTTTGATTACATGTTTTTCTAGTCTACAAAATTTCTATACAAGATAAAATATATCGATTCTATATTTTACATATTACGATAGGTTTTTAAAGGAAAATTTACAGAGGGGAGAGGGGAGAGGGGAGAGGGGAGAGGGGAGAGGATGTTTAATGCTCGACAGAGCGTAAGCCACTCGACTGAAAGGAGATGATACTATAATGCTCTAAAGAGGAGAGGTGCGTACGCCACTCGTTAGAATGTGAGAGGATACTTAATGCTCGTCAGAGGAAGCAACCCGCATGCGCTGTCACAATAACACCTGGTCGATTATCTATGAATACGGTTGATGTAAAAGAAATTATACATAATCTCTATTTTACGGTGAAAAGTATAACATATGCTGCAGTGTTATTTTTTTCTAACGAAATCACTAAAATATGGTTTTTAGATGATTTACGGTAACCGTAGGTGCTCCTAATATGTTGATGCATATGCATCATACATTCACAACACAATTATAATTTTGTAATATAGACACCTACATTTGATAAATACACATAAATAGACACCATATAAAAATCATTGCTATCATACATTCACAATACGATTATAAATTTATAACGTAAATACATAACTTTGATATCTCCACACAAAAAGACACAATAAAAAAAGAGTGACGCTGTAAACACAATTGTTGTATCACGTTGAGTGAAACAACATACTTTTGTAGCATCAATTATAGTCGACCTACTTCACGATTAATAGATATTATACACCGTTTATTTCTAAATTGGATTTATACTGTTTGGTTCAAATTTATTTATTCGACAACTCTCCGTAAATGGAGAAACCGTATAAAAAAACCTCCCGTACTTCAGTACTTCAACCATGAATTTTGTCGTACTCGTACGTAAACATAACACCCAATGTAAAGTGCTTTTCATAGTACAGTCATGGGAAATGTATCGTTTCATATTATCGTTGTACAAATTGGCTGTTGGACACTATACGACACATATACGGATATAAACACGTCACACGTCACAGATACGACGACATTATTGAGTTATATGTATGATAATAATTGTATTATTTCAATTGAAAAAAAAAACAACATCACCGTTTTATAATTTAATGGGTTTGCAAGCGACGGTCGAAACAACATGTTATTAAATATTATTTATTATAGAAACACATTAGTCACTTATTTTCTAATGAATGTCAATATAGAGCCAGAAGTTGAAAAACTATATAATGATGAGTAAAATAAATATAATTTTTTTTTTTTTTTTTTTTTTTGAGCGGATATAATGAAGTTTGAAGGTTTACCTAATGAAAATTTAAGATAAATATAATAAAGTTATAACACAACACATATCATTAAAGAAATAAAATAACAAAATCTTGAATCCAGTCAACATGGGAAATATAAGGTTCGGTTCGGTTAACCGAAAACCGAAATAAAATTTACAATTCTATTTTTAGTCGTAAACGGTTGGGTTATAAGCAACTTTTGTAATAAAATAATATATATTGGTTAGAAACTAATTATACATGTTAGATATAAAACGGTTCGATTAATTGTTCGGCTTTTAATTTGGTTCGGTTTTTTGTTCAGTTACATATACTTGCGTGAAATGTAACCGAACCGTAAAGTTTGATTTTTCAAAATTATTAATTGAAACGTACCGAAAATAAGTATTAACCAAATCGAATTGAATAAACATAATTCGGTTCGGTTTCGAATAAACCGTATCTGTATCTATGTACACCCCAACGTAGCTAGTTAAGTGACTTGAGAATGCCTAGGGAGGTCACCGGTTCGATTTACCTATGAAGCGTCATGTTGAAAGAGCCCTGAGTAAGAATCATACTCTGGAGGTACGACCCGGGCTGAACTCCGAATTAGTCGGAACAGTTGGTTCGGATGCCGAAAACTTTAAAAAAAAAGGAAAAAAAAAAAAAAAACAAAAACTGCTGGTCTCTAGTTAAGAAATTAATACTACAACTTTTACCTTAAAAAAATGGTTACTCCCCTCAAAAAAAAAAAAAAAAATGGTTACTCTCTCAGAAAGAAAAAACAAAAAAAAAAAACACCTTATATAACCACTTAATATACCAAATATGAAGGGATATTATGTAATTACGTACACCAGAAAAAAAAAAAAAAATATCTGGAAGTGAAAAATGAAAGGCAAATGTATTTCTAAAATTCAAACGCACCTTAGCGGGCGATAGAGGGGCCTAGCGAGGCGCAGCAGGCCTTGGCGGGGCGTAGCGGTTCGTTATAGCCGTAAAACTCCGAAAACACATTTCACAAATATGTAAAAAAGTTGGTATATTTTTAATAATTTGTTGTTTTTTTTAGAGGGTTCTAATATATCATGGTTCAAAAGGCTCAAAGTTGTTTAAGGAATAATTAAATTAGAATTGCCGGGACAAAATGAAGAACCAAAGTGATTTAAAGAAGTCAAAAGAAGTCCAAAAAAAAATCTGATGTTGCCGGGACTTAAAAAAACACCCAAAGTGTTTTAAATGAGTCAAAAAAAAAAAAATGTCATTGCCGGGACTTGAACTCAGATCTCTTAAATAAATGCAAAACATTTTAACCAACTGAACTACAATAGATAACTAAAAAAACTTCGAGCATATAATATTTATTGTTGTTAATTATCGTTTGTTTGCAAAACAAGTATTTTCGGACCCCCGGGATGGTTGGCCTTAAGCCCACGCTTCCTTTGCTTCCTTATTGGACCGGCCCTGCTTCCACCTAAGAATTGCGCAATATTACATTATTTTGGTCGAATTTATCCGTGAAGAAACTAAAATGTACGAAGTCCAATGCAATCTTCCACCAAAGAAATGTATGCCATTCCTAAGGACGAGATGAGGAAACCAAGAATTCATTTCATACGACTTGATGCAAGTTTCTACAAGTGCAAGGTATATCAAGGTTTCTACAAGTGCAAGGTACATCAATTGCTACACATGCAAGGTATATCAATTGCGTCAGGGGAGGCACCCGGTTGCTTTGTACCATAGTGGAAAATTTGATTTGGTTGGTCGAATTCATCCGTGAATACACTAAATGAATGTTTGAGATATATCATGAAGTATTGCCATTCCTAAGGACGGACGAGGAAACCAAGAATTCATTTCATTCGACTTGATGCGGGTTTCTACAAGTGCAAGGTATATCAATTGCGTCAGGGGAGGCAGCCGGTATACGGGTAATGTACCGAGAAGGCCAGTACCATATCAGTTTAACTATTTGTTCTATAACGTATCAAATAATGTAGAGGTATTTTTCAAAAGTGTACTGCAATTTTTTATTTTTTTTACTATTGTTTATAGAAATTTTTACTTTATTGATAAATTGTTGAAAATAAAATACAAAAGACGAACTAAGCTGCCAATAAATATTCTAAAATCTCAATATATAACCCTGCCTAATTAAAACCTCTTAGAAAATAAAATCCAATGAGAAAATCCATTAAAAGAAAAGAGTACGGCCGCTCAGAGCTGAGTAACAACAACCTACAACGAAAAAAAAATAATAAAATCAAACCATATTGCCTTTTTTTCCGAACATCAAACATTTTTTTTCTTAATATCTTGTATCAATTCACGAAGAGTTGGAAATTCCTCACTACTATCAGCACTTGAAGGCACTTGGTGGACTTGCACTGCATTTGCGATATGCATTGGTGTAGCCACCATATCCCATGGAAGATTTCCTTATACATCCACCATCTTTGATGAATCGTTAACGGCGAGTGAAAATTCTGCGAATTCATCATCTAAACCTCCATACGTATAAAGAGATTCATTGCTCTCATCTTCAACCGTGTCATCATCTAATCATGTCCTGACTACAAGAGTTTTATCTATGCTAGCAGAGGCGGATGCACATTATCCTAAATTGGGTCTGCAGACCCCGTTAAAAAAATAAGAAACTCTATAGTTTACCTATAGAAATATATTTTAGACCCGTGAAAAAAATCAATATTACTTTGAAAAGAATTATGGACCCCACTGAATAAAATTTCTGAATACACCACTGTATGCTAACACATTTTCCATCAAAAGACTTTGTGCGTGTCATAAAAGTTTGGGGTTTAGAAATTATATAAAATGATGTGTATTATAGTTAAATAATTCTCCTCTTTTTTTGCACGGTATGAGTATGTAGGGTAAAATAAATTTGATATACGTGATCACAATAAATCACAATTTTACAACAGTTATTTCATAAAATTTTCTTTTTATATCCGTATTTTTCTCATACACCCATGGATATATTCCTGAATATTTTTCTAGAATGCATTTGTTATAGCAATGTTGTACTAAATAACCTTCGTCATATACTTTCATTTCATTCTCATTCATATAGTAGTTTATGGGTGGACCAACATTCACAATGTGGGGGCCGATGTTCTCACTGAGATTCGATTTTTTTATTAAAACAATATAATTTAATTGCTAAAAATGTTTTTAATAAAAAATCCATTAATCTCACTGGAGCTTTGAATTTGTTTTGGTGTCGCTGATAAATTTTTCCGATTCCACACCATCATAGTAAATGTGTTGATACATGCCACTTGGTACAATACAACCCCATGTACCATAAATTGTCCTAAAATCATTTTTTTCTTTCTTTCCGGAAACGAAAGATTCACCACATCAAATTTCGCCTCAAACGGTACTCGAACCTTGATCACTGTCGTATTATATTTATTGTCGTTCGTCACCCGTGACACCGGATTATATTTATTACCGTTCCTCACCCATGACACCTTATCTACAATGTACCGTACTTCCTCCGTTCTGAAATAACTGAGATAGTTGCTAAAATGATTTATTCCAAAATGAGTAAGACAGTTAAATTTCCAATGCAACATTTATTATGTTTTTTACAACATTGCGTTAATTAAAGCTTTTCTAGTTATTTTCAAATTAAAGTATTAACTTATATATTTTAATATACGTGTTTTTGACAACTGCATGGTTATTTTGGAACAGAGAGAGTATAATTTGTATTTTTTATCCACCTGTACTTACCTAGTTTCTTATCTTTTATCCAATGGTCCTATCTTCTCAAGTGCCGCCTTCCTCCCTAAAACTAAATAAACCAGAAGCGGCGCCTCTGTGAGTCTCTGCCCCTTCTTTCACCGTCTTCCTCCCCTCTTCCACGCTTGCCACCACCTCTTCTTCCACGGTTGCCGCCTCTTACTCGTATTTTTACCTTGAACAGAGCTATCATTACATGGTCTATATCTTTTATTGGCACTTATATATTGGAGGTAAACTAAAAGACACACAGGCTTTTTTTTGCTTTTAGTTAAGCACTTATTTTATTGTTATTATTATTATTATTATTACTACCATATAGCTTAGATCCGCACTCTATGAGAAAGGGCTCAAGAATTTAGTCTTGTGTTGATAGGAATGTGTTTTCTCTGATGGCAAATAACTTGATTCATAGCTGATATGAATGCAAACAAACATTTGTTGGAATCTGTTTGGCTCAAATTGCTGCTGCTTGCTGCGTATTTGCCGGAAGAATTCCTGCTGTATTTCAATCCATAGCCGACAGGTAATCGCAAAGTTTGAATGTTTTGGTTGTCAAAATTCCCTATGTTAGAATTGGGTCAATTTTGACACAATCTTTGGAGTTTAGCATGTTGAGTTCTTAGTTTCTGTTGTTGTGTGGTTGATTGTTTAATAACAAGATAGTGCTGTATTTATGGGTCGAAGAAGACTGTGGTCAGGGGCGGACGCCGGATCCCAGGTGAGGGGGCGATATTATGGGCGAGTGTAAATTTTTAGGAGGGGCAAAAAAAAATACACAACATACATAATAGTGTTTTTCCCGGATCCGAGAGGGGTGATCCCCCAAAAAAAACCATGTACATCCGCCCCTGATTGTGGTCTTGCACTGGGCGACAAGATCGCTCAAACACAAAGATTGTGATCTTATGATATTTATATCATTGTTGTTATTATTATTCTTATATTGTTATTATCATTAGTATTAGTCTATTACTGTTATTTTGCAGAACTCATTTGAATCCAAGAACACAAGAAGCATTATTGAAAATAAGTCTGATATGATTATAAAGGTATTATAGCAAGCCTAAAATCGAAAAAACCCTGCCGAGGAAGATCCCATGTTCTCCTTCAACCTCTGCCTCAACGGTCTCCAACTACCCACATTTTCCCAGCAATTCCTTCACTGTCCTCCACGTCCAGCAGTTGCACCTCCAAATCAAACCCTTTTCTGCTACAGGAAACTCCACCAAACCATCACTCGAGCAACCAGGAACCATAGATCCAAAAAGGGAACCCATCTAGACAAATTCGTTGCCACCAGTGACGATGAACAAGACCAGGAACAAGATTACAATGATTTTTTTAGAAAAAGTAAGTTTGAAGAGGAGGGTGATAATGACAAGGATTATGACAGAGACCCAGAGTTTGCTGAGATACTCGGGAGTTCCCTTGATGACCCAGAGAAAGCTAGGTCCAAAGTGGAGGAGAGATTGAGAAAGAAAAGGAACAAGATTCTACATACGAAATCCGGTTCAGCAACACCCATGAAAGTGACATTCAACAAATTTGACTTCTCAAATTCATACATTTGGTTTGAATTCTACAACACGCCTCTGGAAAAAGATATTGCTTTGCTCTGTGATACAATACGGTCATGGCATATCGTTGGACGCCTAGGAGGATGCAATTCTATGAACATGCAATTGTCACAATCTCCTTTGGAGAAAAGGCCGAGCTACGATGCTATTCAGGGAGCAAATGTCAATCCAACTACCTTTTACAACATAGGGGACCTTGAGATCCAACACAATTTAGCTCGAATATGGGTGGATATAGGGACCGGGGAGTATCTGCTTTTGGATGTTCTAGTTAATGCACTGACTCAGATAAGCTCAGACTATGTTGGAATTAAGCAAGTGACCTTTGGTGGAACTGAATTCGACAATTGGATAGAAAACTTGACATCAGAGGATCCTGGTTATGCAATCCGAAAAATTTGAGCGTCATGAATTCTACATATTCCCCGCGCATATGAAGCAATACGACAGATATATAATTTAAGAAGAAAAAAAAGAACTCTGTTACTTTAGACGTTTACATTCTTTTTGCTGGTGTTTTGAGGTTGGGCAATATTGAAATGTTTGTTTGTTGTGAACATGGTCAGTCTGGTTTAGATAAGAAAAAAAAAAAAGAATTAATATGGTTACGTCATACAAAATAGTGCTTGGGGTCATATTCTGTGCGGCGTGGTACGTGATGAAATCTCATCCACAATCTAAGAAGATTGTTGAGCACATTGGAGGCTCTAGTCCGAGAGGGTGAGTTGAGGTGTAAAAGATTGGTCGAGCGCTCCTCTGTGGAACGAGAAGCTTGTAACTGGCAATTTGTAGTATTATGACACGGTAGCCTTTTGTTATATTATTGTAGGGAGGGTCTTCTGCAGGTCTTTTTCACCCGTGTCTCGTGATTTGTGGTGTGAAAGATTGCTGTTGTAGGTCTTTTTTACCCGTGACTTGTGATTTGTGGAACGAGAAGCTTGTCACTGGCCATTAGTAGTTTAATTCCAACTAAAGCATTGTGACCTGGTAGCCTTTTTGTGATATTCCCCGTGACTTGTGATTTGCGGTGTGAAAGATTGGTTGAGCTTTGCGGTGTGAAAGATTGGTTGAGCGCTCCTCGTACGAGAAGTTTGTGACTAGCCATTAGTAGTTTAGTTCCAATTAAAGTATTGTGACCTGGCAGCGTTTTGTTGATATTACTCTAGGGATGGTTAGAGCAGGCCACCTGCTGGCTTCTGTAGGTCTTTTTCACCACTGACTCGTCTTCTTTTATGAGTATTGTAATTAACCTAGTAGTGTTTTTTTTCCAGTTACATACTTTTTCCAGTTGCATTTTTAGTAGTAGTTGTTGAGCTTGGAATTTCTCGCATTTCATTTTCTTTTCCTTTTTTGGCCCACGGTTTTCATATATAACTCATTTTTCTTTTTTGGCCCATGATTTTCATGAATAACTCAGCTTTTGAGTTATTAATTATAAATATATTATTAAAAATTACAGATGATTGAAAATTAACTAAGAGAGAAAAACAATATTTTTTTTTATGATATTACATAACATTTCTTTTTTATAATTATGCGTCGTGCTCTTCTTCTCTTTTTATTTTTTATTTTCTCATCTTTAATTGAGGTTTTGTAATCGCGTGGTTCACAAGCCTGTTGTGCTCTTTTATAATTGATTGAGATTAACATTGTCCATCTATTAATTTTTGCCCCGGTAATTGAAAGGTTGAAGTTTTTATATTTGCTTATTTAAGTTGATTTGTGTCCTTTTGGCCCTTACCCAAGAAAAAAAATCATTGAGGACAATAGAACAAATTTTCAGATCTACCGAGGCAGTAGTTGTGATTTTATATTTTTTACAACAAAATTAAATCATTTTTATAGAAAAAAACTGTTTATGGATCTTAGTGGGGCATTGCCCCTTCCCCATTCCATATGCGTCCGCCAATGGTAACGAGATAGAATTAGAAGAGGGAAACAAACTTTTGAAGTATTACTATCCACCCCCATTTGTACTAACTAGTGCGTGAATTGATCCTACAAATAAATTAACATATTGTTAGAATGATTTCTCAAATTCAATCATGTAAGTCTAGCAGCATATCAGAATAACAAAATTCGTCGAGAAATTTCGGGATAATGACACTTTTGGATCCTTATATATAATAAATTTTCACTTATGTCCTAAGGTTTCATTTTAACATTTTACCTCTTTTTAAATATATGGTCAATTTCTCAACCATAAAGATAAAAGATTGAGTTTGATAATCAATAAGAAAGACGTGTTTTAAAAAAGGTTGGAATAAACCCTCAAAAAAAAAGTTGGAATATGTGGAGCCCAATTTAATTACTAATATATACAAAAGATAAATCACATTACTATTTGGGAGAGAATATTTAAATCAAGAAAAAGAAAAAGATAAACTAGTTATTTTACAACATATTTCAGATATATTGATCAATTTTCTTAATATGTTTGATTTTTATGTGTGCAATTGTTAAAAAAATTGAGGAAGTACTAGAAAACAAATCACATTATTGATTGGGAGAGAATATTTAAATGGAAAAAAGTAATGGATAAACTAGTCATTTTACACCATCTTTCGGAATATTAATCAATTTCTTAATATGTGTGATTTTTCACTATTCGAATGTTAAAAAAACCGGAGGGAGCATATCATTTATAGCCCTCAGTTATCCTATTAGAGCATCTCCAACAAGGAATTACACGGGACTATTGCACCATTTGGTGCAATGGTGTTGCTTCAATGGTCCATTTTTTTTTTTTTTTCCCATTTCACCGAATTTCTTTCTTCTATCATCATATTTGGTGTCGGGTCGACCCGACACCATTTACCACTTCAATCACTTCAGCCTTTTTTTTTTTCCTTTTTTTATTAACTCAATGTTTAATATAGAATATTCTTAGAATAAATTTATTTCATTTCATTCCATTCTTTCACGTCTCAAACGTAGTAATGAAATGAATTTAATTCATTCCATTCCATTCCATTTCATTCTTGCGTAACAAACATGTCATTAGTGAAAGATGTTATGAATAGTTACAACGGTTCAATACCCGTTTCAAGACTTAATTTCTTTTGGAGTAGGAACGGGAAGGGTGAAAGCGAGGCGGGATACTAATTCCTCACCCGCAAATCCAACCTTCCCGTAGGTTATTTTCTTTTCATCATTATCACCGTTTTAAAAGTAGAAAAACAAGTAAGTACTATGTACGGATTTGTTGTTTTGTAAGAGAATCTCATCCATTCCTATGCCATTGTCTTTTACTCATTCATTTGTTAAAAAAAAATATTGAACCCGAAAATTAAGGGTCCTCACTCATTTACTCCTAAGGGATTAATAGAGATCTTAATCAGAAACACAGTGAATCGGAGCCATAAATTAGTAATTATACCAAAAAAATAGAGAATTTCTTCTTTACGGGATTCGAATCTCCACGTCACAACTTAAGTTTCCAACTCACTCATTCATTTTTTTGTAGGGTAACTCATTCATTTGTAGGGGTGGCATCGGGTCAGGACCCGACCCGTAAACCTCTTACCCGGAATCCGTCCCGACAAGATTCGGAATTCAATTTTTCTTCCGAGCCCGTACCCGAAAAGTGTCGGGTCCGGACAATCAAGATACCCGAATGTTAGGGATCCCGTCGGGTCGGGAATGAATGTCCCGGACATATGATGTTAAAAAATATTCATGTTAATATAAAAAATGACAACAATTACTTGATCAAAACAATAGTTCAAAAGGTGGGGCGGAGAAATGAGTTAACAATGACAAAGTCGACGGCCGGTGGAGGCGGGTGGTTTTTGTGAGAAAGAACAATTTGGTATATTAAAGAGCAGACGAGGGTGCAGAGAAAGTGAGAAACGACAGAAGCAGAAAGTGTACTATGTTTATGTTTTCAGTATATAGGGCTGTGGATATTTATATCGGGATGAAAAATGTTTTATATATATATATTCGGGTCGGGATCGGGAACCCGGCGGGATTGAGTTTTATACCCGATCCCGTTCCCGCATTTTTCGGGTCAGGTGAAATCCCGAATTTTCGGGATCGGGAAACTTTCGGGACGGTATCGGGATGGGATTCGGGATTTTCGGTAAATTTGCCACCCCTGGTTATTATGTACCGGCCCACTGTTTTTATGTTTTGACACATATTGTATAAAATTGAACATACAAATATATGTTTCAAGAATTAAAAAATTAATAAACTTCTGACCCAATAGTTAATTTCCTGGAGCCGCACATACGTATGATAAAGCACTGGCGGATCCAGGAATTTATTCCAGTGGTGTCACCGGAGTCTAAAACTACATCTTTTATCCAAAAAAAAATTTCAGTGGGGTCACCAGAGTCTAAAACATCAATTTTTATCGGCAAAACAACACTTTTTAACAACAAAACTACATAATTTTAATACTAAATTTTTATTTTTTTTTTTTAAAATTCAGTGGGGTCACGTGACCCTCCGGGTCACGTGGATACGCCCCTGTGATAAAGTGATTTGTGTTACATATTGCATTAATTTTAAGAAATCTGCATAGTAACATATATTTTTTGCTTCAATGGGCATGTTTTTTCCAATCAAATTGGTGGGAAGATAAAAGCACCACAAAATTTTGCCGATGAAAAGCACGAGCAACTACTGTTTCATTATGATTACTTCTATTTTAGCACTTATCATTTGATATATAACTAATTAAACAATGTATCGTTCTTTATAAATTAAGATAGCATCTTACGGATCATTGTGTTCCTTTTTGCTTTGTGAATGTTGTTATTCTGATTAGCATTTGCTTGGGTAGACTATGATTTCTATTTTAATCTTTTGGTGTGTATCCTATACTTTTCCGGATTCAAATCCTTCTTGTTGACACGTGGCTGCCTCTCAATTACCTTCAATTTATGCTTGTTACATGCTTAGAAAGAGATTGCTATGGAGATACATTCCATAGATTTCACCACCTTATGTAATGCTTGAGCAATTTTTTACTTTTCTAAAGCTGGGATATTGGTTTTTTTTCTTTTCAAAATAATAGATAAACAAGTGTTTTAAGTTCTTTTTAATAATATGCCATCAAACATGATTTCTTGATGCATGATGTTATGCATATTTGTAGCTGAGCTTGTCATTCTTCTTTTGTTCTCTTTTTGCAAGCGTATATGTTGTATTGGTGGCATATCACTTTTTACGAATTAAGATAGCCTCATATGCAAGATATATGAAAGTCTTACGATTTGCAATCTTTGCCTTTGTATTCCCCTCATTGTTGCGAGGGGGTCGGGTGCGGTGGAATTTAGAAGAAGAGTGAAAATGGGGCAGGGAGATGTTTTTTAAAATTTAAAACCTCCTCTCTAAGGGCGGGCAGTTGTAGCAGCAACTCTATTTTGCACTTCTTTTTACGCATTGTGCACTCTCGTATTTCCGAACCATTAACACTACAAGTTATTTCTGCGTGTTTAAATTTTTTGATCAGCGATTGTTTCCTACCTACAGAACTTCTAAAATGCCATTTATGCTCTATGCACTAGAGCACAACTGTTACATGATACTTGTTCTAGTATTAGAGAGCAATTGCACTAGAATCTTTTGTTACATCATCTATTCTCTAGACTTGAACAACTTGCCTCTGATGCGGTATTGAAAGTATGAACTTTTATTTTTCTTTCTTTTTATGATTGCTTATATGACATTATTTTATTTTGATGATGATTGGTGATCATATATGATAAGCAGATTCTTTTTGTTTTGTTTTGATGATTGGTTTGTTATGATTGGTTATATATGGAAGCTTCAAGTATTTTATTTTATTTTTATGATTAGGATTGTTATATATGGCCGATTTCTTTTTATTTATATAATTTTTATTTTGTTTTGTTTATTTTTTTGGGATACAGGCTATGAAAGAGATCCCTAAGACACCCACAGACATTGTGGATCTTGCGGGTGATGGGCAACCCCTCCGAAAGCGGTGAATGTGTTCACGAATTACATCCGCAATAGGGATGGTAGGCGCTGGGGTTTGGGGTTGCACCTGCTAAGATCTAGTAGTGGGCTGTATTTGCGGCGGTCGAGAGTTTGATTTTTATGAGGTGAAGACAATATCCTACGTGCTGGATTTTATGATACTGACGCCGATGATACTGACGCAGCCAATGGTATTGAACACCATGCTATGGTTCTCATAGGATAGGATATGGATGGTATTGAACACCATGCTATGGTTCTCATAGGATATGGCACCAATCGCGGTATTCCTTATTGGCTTATTCGGAACTCATATGGTCTGATCGAGCAGACGTGGATAGAGAGATCTATGCACAGGGCCCTCTCCGGAGGAAGCCTTGGAGATGTGTGATTGGCCTTAGGTAATCAAGTAACAAAACTAGTGTGTAGTGCTTGCAAAAACTTGTTTGTTTGTTTTTGTTTTTTTGTGCAAAGTTTTTTATCAAAGTTAAAAAGAAGATCGAGCAGACGTTTGGGAGGATAGAGAGATATATGCACATGGCCAAAAATTTGCTTAAGCGCTCGGGACGTTCGAGAGATCTATGCACATGGCCAAAAATTTACTTAAGCGCTCTCCGGAGGAAGCCTTGGAGACGTGTGAGGTGTGTGACTGGCCTTAGGTAATCAAGTATGATTAAAACAAAACTAGTGTGTAGTGCTTGCAAAAACTTGTTTGTTTTTTTTTGTTTGTTGTTAGTTACCAAAGTTTACCTGAAATGGATGTTGAGTGTGTGGAATTAAGTAATTCGAAATGTTCAAGTGCTGAATGCTCCATGGTTTAACAATCACTAATGCAACATTCATTTTTTGTGTGTTAAAAAGGTCCTAATGCGACTTTTGTTTCTTCAATAATAATTGTTGAGAGATGAAAAAGAGTGTGTTTCTGGACCAAAATTACTTGCTACAACTAATATGGAAGATGCAGTCATGATATCCGTCTCATTTGAGTCATATAAAAGTCCTTTGTAGTATCTTCCCTTTAATTTGAGTCATATAAAAGTCCTTTGTAGTATTTTTTTTCCCTTTAATTTGTTTGAATTGTCATGAAGAGGAGGAAAATGTTTATCCAAGTTGAGGGTATAGGTTTGTTCTGGGTGCAAAGCTTTCTGCTTAGCTAGAGGTCTGTGTGGAGTGTCCAGAATTTGGGTGGGGCAGCACCTTAAGAGCTTTTTGGTTCACTTTTGTACTGGTTTTGGGAGTGACAAACTTTGAGTTGGGTCCAAAAACCGTATGTGTCAAGAGGCTCAACATGGTCCACCTCATGGCTCATCCAAAGTCATGCAGCAAATCAAATCTTGATCCCCCTTAAGTGGAACTGATTTCTTTTCTGTCGTATCATTTCTTTTTTGAATCCTGCAAATTGTATGATTTGCTGTAAGTTGAACCAGAGACTTCTTGTGGCTTGTTGTTCTGTTCCATTTTCTTGGCTTTCCCTCATTGGGAAGCATCCATGCGTGGCTTGTTGTTCTGTTCCATTTTCTTGGCTTTCCCTCATTGGGAAGCATCCATGCATGTCGCATAGCTTGTGTCATCAGTAGCTTTAGAAAGACTGTGAACTTGGCCCAAAATACCAAGTTTAGAGACTAGAGGCTTTTAGCAAGTCAACTTCTACACAAATGCGTGCAAAGCGACCGAAGTAGTGGTGTCAATCTTAATAACGTACTCGGCCTATATCGATCACTTCCAATGGTGAACAAATCGAGTTCATTCCCAAGAACTCTAGCCCAGACTAATGTAGCTGCAAAATCTCATATAAGACGAGGGCTTGAAATTCTCATAGACGAGGGCTTGAAATTCGGTTTCCATTATTTAGTAACCGTGAGGTAATGAACCCAATACGAATCCATGGTCCAATATTGTTAAGGACATGTAGATAATCTTCCTAAGAGTAGAAAGTAGAAATGCGTAACAAAGTATCCGTTTTCAGTGTCAATTAACTCACAACCAAACTTGAGTTTCCATAGTCTTACCACACGCTGTTCAAAGGATTCAGAGACTAACAAATTTGCCAGGAGGTTACAGATATCAACTTGTCTGTAATTTTGATTTTGATTTTGATTTTTCACATCAATATCAATTTAAACTTATAATGATCAACGGTGTAGATGATCGTTGTATCATTCGTTGTGGCATAATGGTTGTGCTCGTATCATTACTCATTTTATTTTTATGATTCCATTGTTATATATGGCAGATTCCTTTTTATTTATAATATTTTGTATTTTGTTTTGTTTAATTTTTTGGGATACAGCCGCCAAAGGAGAGATTTTATGGTGCAACGGTTGTAAGAAAGTTGTACCAAGTAGCATACATTATAGCCTCTCATTTTTACTCTCTTTCACATAATACACTTTTATCGTGTGTGAGATGTTAGAAATGAATGGTTGTAATGTATGCTACTTGGTACAACATTGCTACAACGGTTGTATTATAAAATTTGTCCAGGCGTTAAATAATCAATTAAGATTAAAACAGCTAGAGTTATAACTTTTGTGGTTGTTGATATCACCTGCAGCATGTATGTCCTTTTGACCCATGAAATTTTTTTTCGTTGATATCACCTGCAGCATGCATGTACTTTTCATCCGTGAGGGGTGTTTATGGTTCGGTACGGTTAATGGGCGTAACCGAAATCAAATCGAAAATCTCGGTTACTAAAAAATTAAAAACGAAACCGAACTGATTTAAAAAGGTAACCGAACCAGAAAAACAGTTCAATTCGGTCGGTTAACCGAAAACCGAAATTATCGGTCCCATTCCACGGTTAACCAAAAACTGGGGCCTGCTAGCTTTGGAAATATGTTGAGGAATTAATTATTAAAAATGATTTTCGGTTCGGGTAATGGTTTCACGGTTCGGTTATATTGGTTCAGTTTACGATTCAGATACGGTTAATTTTTAGCATTAACCGTAACCGAACCTAATTTTACGGTTTCTATATTACATGAACCGAAACCGAACCGGAGGTATACAATAACCGAACCGAATCGAATTGCTACAATTCGGTTCGGTTTTCGGATAATCCATATCCGCGAACACCCCTACCCGTGACTCGTCTTTTTTTGAGTATTATAATTAACCCGGTGAGCATTTTTAGTTTCCAATTGCATTTTTGGGAGTAGTTGTTGAGTCTAAGGATTTCTCGTATCCTGTTTTCTTTTAGGGGGAATGAGGGAGAAGGACAAAAATATTTCATCAATTGAGTAGAAGGACAGTCTTTTGAAACTTTTGCATAAAGGACAAAACTATTTATTCACTATCGAAATTCACTTGTGTTCGAAATTCACTGTTTAAATTCACTGCCGAAATTCACTGTCGAAATTCACTAATTTTCAAAATTCATTGTCGAAATTCACTAATTTTCGGGATTCACTGTCGAAATTCACTGTCAAAATTCACTGATTTCGGGATTCACTGGGGAGATTCACTGATTTTCGGGATTCACTGTTTGTCCTTCTCGCTATAAAAATTATGCAGTTGTCCTTCTCCCTATAAAAAATATGTAGTTGTCCTGTTACTTAAAAATAATCCAGATTGTGTCCTTATCCCTAATTTTCCATTTCTTTTATGGCTCATGATTTTTATATATAACTTTATATATATATATATATATATATATATATATATATATATATATATATATATATATATATATATATATATATATATTGCTGTGCGTAAAGTTTTGTAATTCCATTCCACATCAAATTTGGTACTAAAATTGGCTTTTTTAGATTATGGAGAGGATGAGCATAGAGGATGTAGCGGATGTGATACTAAAACAATATAGAAACATCGATGTAATCCGAAATTAAATTGAAGGTATGTTTTATTATTATTATTATTATTATTATTTTAGCAACCATCATTTAAGCATATAACTAATCAAATCAACTTTTTACGAATTAAGATAGCATCATATGCATGAAGTCTTATTGTTTGCCATCTTTGCCTTCGCTCATGGTTACAAGAGAATGTTACCATATGGCCGCCCTAAACATTTACTGCATTTGAATGTTTCGGTTATCAAAATTCCCTACTATATCAATTTAGACACAATCAATAGTCTTTGAGTTATTTATGGGTTGATGTAAGAACATAATAATATTATTTTGTAACGGTATTATGGAGATTACATAGGCTTAGACACTTGGCATTTACTTGGGGACTTGGTTAGATCTTGATATAAATTTATGTGATGATTGCCACCTGTACTTGTGGCTGTTGATGTATAAAACTCTACTGAATATCCTAATGAATGCAACGGTTATTTGATTCTTATCTTGGTATCAGAGCAAATTAAACCCCGTGGCCGACGCCACCGCCGTTGTGATCCAAGCCCTGGCGAGCTTTGTTCCTCCTCGGAATCTACCACCTAACACTCCTATTCCACCAGTTCATCCAACTGTGTCCAGTGGTCACTTCTCCGAAATAGTTCCACCTCTTACCGCTCTCCGCCGATGTCCACCACTGTTGGATCCACCATGCATGTTCCAAATCTCCACTATTGATATTGTCAGGAATATCACGGTGATTGTGTGTGTGTTTATACGGTGGATATCTGAACGTGAGGGGAGATTTCTGGTGCGAAAAGATGGTGGCTATGAAGAACTTAAGGCGGTGCTCACCGGCAGGCATGATAAGCGATAAGAAAGGGACGTGGTCGACAAATTGGCAGAGTTTATCTGCTTATATTGAATAGCGTATATCCTAAGGGCATGTTTGGTTTAGAGAAATTCAAAAAAAAAGAATAGTGATGAGAATAGACTCGAGAAAAGAAAAGCTGAGAAAAGAAAAGAACTGATTTTAAAAAATTAAGAAAATATGGATTTCTTTTTATTAAAAAGAAGAAAAAAAAATCTTTTCTCAAACAACTTTTCTGAAGGATGAGGAGAGAATAGAAATCTGAGAAAAGAATGCATTTTTTAGAAAAGTTGAGAAGTTGAGAAAAGAAACGCTTTTTTTTTTCAGTGTAACCAAACATGACACAGTTGACAAAAGAATACAAAACTTTTCTTTTCTCAAACCTTTTCTCAGTACCAAACATACCCTAAAAGTTTACATGAAGCCTCTATTTATAGGCAAAGCTCTAATTACGATTAGACTAACAATGACATGACATAATTAAGCATGATTAAGAAGACATGCAGCTATGGAGGATCGGGAGTAAGTGTTAGGTGTAATGCCCGAAAGACAATTTTGTAATTGTTTTATTTAATAAATGAAATGATATTATTATTCATATTTATTATTCTCATATTCACCGATGTGACAATAGTATTTACACTTCAGAAAACCCTAAAGTATATCGTTTATGTAATCACTTAACTCAGTGTATGGGATATACACGGGAGGATTGAGTTAGTGAAGATGTATTTAAAATACAATTAGCCCGTAGTGAAGTTAATCGAGAGTATCGGGTCTCTCCTTTAACGTGCTATTAATGCGCCCAGAACACAATAGGTGTGATTATCTTATCCGGACTTTCGGTTAATAGAACCTAGTGGGGCATTTATATATGATAGATATATCATATAGGGCTGGACCGATTTGATTAGAGTTCACGATATAATTCCGTAATCGAGAAGTCTTATCGAATCAATCGATGATCATATTTATGGATATATCTTAATCCTGAGGTGATCGCAGTCAACTGCTTGAATCAGTATGAGGTTTGACTTGACGGTTAAGGATTACACTGAGTCTGTGATCTTGTTAGGTGTAGTGCCCGAAAGACAATTTGTGTAATTGTTTTTAATAATGAATGATAGAATTTATCTCACCTTATTACTTGCTTTGTGCTTGTAAAGTAATACACTGCTGCAAACCCTAAGTATATCTGTATGTAACCACTTAACTCAGTGTATGGATTACACGTGAGGATTGAGTTAGTGGAGATATGCTTAAACTGTTAGTCCGTGGTGAACTTAATCGAGTTTAGGGTCTCTTGATTAAAACACCAATAATGCGCCCAGAACACCTTAGGGTGTGATAGTCTTATCCGGACTGTCGGTAGAGGGTACCTACGTGGGGCATTTATATATGATGGCATTCATATAGAACTGGACCGATTTAATCTGTATTTCTCGGTATAATTCCGTAATCGAGGAATCTTATTAAATCATTAGATGATCATATATGGATCAACCTTAATCCTGAGGTGATCACAGGATGCTGCTTGTCCCGGGGTAGTGTTTGATGTGTTAGTTACGGTTCACTTTAATATGTGTTCCAAGCCACTTCTCATTGGCACTATCTCCAGATGAGTGAGTAGTTCGATTTTCGCAGACATGGAATCCATTCCTTCCTGCGGGAAGTAGAGAGACAGCCCCCTTATTTGTTAGCCCTAAGAAAGTGATCGATCCCGGGAGTTCACATTTGACTAATTAGCTACTAGTCGATATGTGTACTAATTGATCATTAGGGGGTTAATGGTAAATAAGGATAAGATATTCTGAGTCGGGTTCACGGAGACTTCCCACTCAGAATGGACAGTCTATGGAGGGTTAATCCGTATGTAGTGATTATATCAATGGACGCTTATTCGCTCTATGGGTTGAGTATAAGTATACATCTATAATCGGTAGAGTTCAGTTTTGGGTTTATGGTGGCGTAATCCCGGAATTAATAATTAATGTACTTTCTGTTCGATGAATAATTAATTATTGGAGCTACTGGTTATAGGTCCATGGTCCCCGATGTGGCTTCTGTAATTCGGACAAATAATCTTGTTATTTGGGCCTCAGTGATAATTAATTGGCTGAGCTAATTAATTGATATGCATGGATATTATTTAGTTGGGCTAAATAATATAATACACATAAAAGACATTTTATGTGGGCTTTTTGACCCTAATGGTGGCGCCATATGTCATTTAATTAGAGAGAAATTAGTTTTCTTGGATAATTATTTGACATGTGATTTATCTTTTATTTGTTAAATGATAATTCATGGAATATTAGATAATAATGTGATTTATCCTAATTTGTTTGGGATAATCATTTTATTTATCTTTTATTTGGAAAAGGATTAATGTGATAATTATCACTTAATTATTTAATCCTTGGAGGACATTGATTACTCTCCTATATAAAGAGAGTTCTCCCAAGTCTAATAAAAAGGTACTATTCACGTCACTATTCACCGAGAGAAATTGGCCGAAAATTTTCGGCCTCTATTCTTAGGGTTCGAGTTGGAAAAATCTTCGGGATTTTTCTAGTTGCATATCAAGGAGGCTCGTGTATCAAGAAGGGTGTCCACCAACCGCCGTTTGGAGAACACATCGGAAGATCAAGGCTTCTCTTCCTTATATTGGTAACATGATCTTAACCCCCTTGTAGTAGTTTAAGTCCTTTAATTATGTGTTTTGATATATAAATCGTGATCCATCCGCTGCGCGTAGATCTAATTTTGGTTAGATCTAAGAACCTGCATCCTTCATGTGGTATCGGAGCCAGGTTCCACGATTTATATAGTCATAATCGTAATTAAACGATTTAAAGGAGTGGAATTGCATGTAGGTGATATTTTACTTATTATTATGCATTAGTAATTTTTAAATTGCTATGGTTGAAGAGATGGATTGGGGTTGGCACCGTTTTCCCGTTAGATCTATTGTAAACTCATATAAACGATGAAAATTCGTTCATATGAGTATAGGAAATTATGTAATTTATTGTTATTGTAATTTTAATTTCCAGAAAATAGATCTGTACATTAGCTGTTTAGTCTTTTCGTTTTTTTCCGTTGTTTGAGCCGTTAAAACGAAGATCCCTCCGGTCAGAATCTATATTGGAAGTTGATGAACAATCCCACAAATTTTGGTGTCGATCAGAGTCCGTTTGGGTTTCCGTTCGTTGCTGCGAAGTGGCTGCTGTAACAGAAAAACGCAGGATTCACAGAAACCCTAACTGTGACTTCTTCGATTTTCTGGGAACAATTGGACCGTTCAAATTAAAATCCGACCGGTCAGATCGATAATCATGGAGTTTTGGACGTGAGATAAAATTTTCAGGACGATCGGGATTCATCTTCATCCCCGATCGATCTCGGGAAGTATATGATGCGCTGCTGTGAGAGTCTGTTTCAGCAGCAAGTTGGGCGGCTCACTGAGGAATATTGACAAGTCAAAGCTCCAATCCGACCGTCCATCTTCAAGTCCGAAGAATGAAGATCAGATCTGGAAAGTTTCGTCCCGATCCGAGTTCGTTTGATATGCCGATCGTTGAAGATTTTGAACAGCTGCAGATTTTGTTAGAAAGTAGTAAACCCTAGTTAGGGTTTCGTTATTTATTTTCTAATAGGTTAGATACGGGGGTGTCAACGGTCCATCTCGGTGTTTATTTTCCGCACTAGTATACATGTGTAGATTGTATGAGTAGAATTGGAAAATTGCCATGACATGCATCATATCATGAATTCCACTCCATATGCATACATGTAGAAATTAATTCGAGGAATTAGTTAGGCATGTATAAAACACACGATTAGTTTTAATTAATTGTTTGATATTAATTAGAAACTAATTAGGGTAAAAACCGAGGAACACGGGTTTTTCAATCGTCGAGGTTGGGTGATGGATTCTCGGTGAATCCCACTCTGCGAAAGCATAAGGAGTAAAATCGAAACCTCGTGGTTAAGGTGTTGGATTCTTGGTGAATTCCACCTTACCTAAGACGAGATTACGTTTTTGTTCCGTAGTGTTTACGTGAAAGTTTGATGTTTAAGGATTGGATAATCACGGGCAAACAGGTTCGAAAGTGGTTTAACCACGGTTGGGTGGTCAACAGTAGCTACGGCTCAATCGACTTCACCCTCCACGTGTGGCGTTTGCACGGGGGTCTCGCAATACTGAGCCATCCGAAGAGCCGCCACGGCTCAACGGAGCTCTCCTAGCCTTGACCCGTCCGACGGCCACATATGTTCTAACGAATAGGTCGGGTGGGCTAGCCCACATAACCGACAACATTCGGGCCTATGATTTATTGTTCCTTAATGAAACATCAAGTCCAAAAACGTGATCAGTAAACCCACCACTTTTTCAAAATATTGAGTGGGAGCGGGAGAGGCGACAGCCGACCCCACGGCCTCTATTGTTGACACAAGCAACGTGAGAGAATGGTGACGCCTCGTGCCGGCTTTGATTTCGCCCCCCTAAGGAAGGCCTTCACCGCTATCAAAATTCAAGGCTTGGTCTCCGAAAGGATAGGATTTTGGGTACTCGTCGGGTCACTGACCGACCCTAAGGCGGCACACTCGGGGTCTACCTAAAAATCTGAGACAGTAGGTCACACTCATAAAGGGTAATTTTGGTAGTACCTTGGCTGAAAAAGGAAAGGTGATTGACGATCACAAATGAGATGTTCGATTCTCAATCCGATCTTCAATATTAATCGAAACCTCTTTGACCTACCCTAAGGCGGCACTGAGGCATTAGATTAAATCCTTGGAACGGTAGGATAGACTATAAGTACTTAGTTTATGTTCCTAAAATTTTAGTAGTGTATGATTTGGATTTATTTTCTGTCAAATTTTATTTACAACTGTAATATATATATCTCTAAGGTGCTAGACTGCTAGTGTAAAATTGACTAGTAATGACTTCGTTAAAAAGTGGTAAGTAACTGGAACGTTGTATTTATTAATCTCACATACGATTAATTTTTCGGAAGAGATATTTCTCTTGAAGCCTTCAAAACTTAAGTGACGTAAATAGGCATGTCACTGCTGTCACTCGTGCAGAACGAGAGACAACCGTAGTTAGTTTGAAAGATGATTGGGACGATCAAATTCTTCTAGTGAATTGTGTAGTGTCTACACGAGAAATTTTCTGATAGAAAAATTGGAGAATCATAAATTAAAGTGTCGCTAGTTAGACGGTATTTGGAACCGATAAACTAGTGGGAGCTTTTATACTATGTTTTTCTGATTTATTAGAAAATCAGTCCCACTGGGTAACACTTTCATTAGACATCCCACAGTTCACGAGTAGTGTCTACTCAAACGAACTGCTAGTTCAAGACTATTCCCTTTTAAGGAAAGTTAAGAATGGGAAAGAATGTCTATAAGTGTTAATCATCTTAACTAAAGTTTTGAGGCTAAACCGAAACATTAATTAAAGAAAGTATAGGATAAGGAAAGTGATTTCGGATCACTAACCAATGAATCCTTAGCGACTTTCTTAACCGAGTAACTTGACTCAGTGGCTTAGTTCTTTTGAAGAACAATAAAGCTGTGCATTAATAAAGTAACAACGGGCAGTAAATTCAGCTAGAATAGTGGGAGTGATATAAGGAAATGAATTTCGGATTCTATCCTTGAATATCACAGAAAAATTTATTTTTCTGTTTACAGATTCGTTGAAACAATTGGATTCACTTTCAACTCGATATATTGTTGCCACATAGAAAGTGAATATGACATTTGTAGTACGAATCCGAGACTCGGACTTTTGTTTGATAAAGTCAGAACCACTTAGAACAGCTGAATAAGTACGTGTAACACATCTAAAACTATTAAAGGTAAAAGGTTTCCGTATTAAGATAAACGACCTTTCAATATCTATTAATTAGTGCATATATCCTAGAGACAAGACCTGCTGACTGGCTAAGGGTGATTCCTATCTCCCAGTCTAGGAACACTATCTCAAAGGAACAATGACTAAGTTTCCTTTCAATCGGGAAAGGGTAATAGATTTGAAGGGGTAACATAGCTTGTTCACCATGACCTTCGGGGTCTAGTGAGAGATACAAGCTAGTGGGAGTTTTTGAGTGGTGGCATTTTGTCTGATAACTACTCGAAACGTGATTTAGTTTATCGAAAGAATACGAGGAGGTGTCTCTAATTTTAGCAGAGAATAGAGTATTCCATGCTCAGAAATAGGCTATCGCATAGTCTTGGGACTGATGCTCGGCCTGCCTACTAGTGGAATGTTTCTCACTGAGGAAGAAACCATAGACTTGCCCTATATAGTTATTGATATGCTACAATACACTGCTAAAATCGATTAAGATAATTCGTTGCAAAATAACGGTTAACATTATTATGTAAATCGAGAAGTCTACCTAGAAGATGCTAGTGAGTTTATGGATAAGGAGTGAATTCGGTTCACAACACATCCGTAAATGTAGGCATTTAGCATTTAATGCTTGAAGATAGGACTGGGGATTTTGTGCATACGTTCAGATTGTGACTGTTCGTGAAATATCTTAATGAGACGAGTGAAAGTTGATTATAAGATTCTTGAGATCAGAAAGTGACGGTTGAACTGTCACAAGCCTTCTGATAGAATCTATAAGAAACAGCCTTAAACCTTGGAGTACGGTTACCCAAAGGTAGTTACTATCTGATTTAATCAGACCACGTCCAACATTAGTTGTTGGTGATTACACCGATAAATACTACTAGATCAGAATGTCAATCCACCCAAGACACAGTGGGAGTATGGTTTAACCGTTGACCCATTGTGATTTTGTGGACTTTATAATCTGCTGGGGTGATTGATAACCTATGGCTCTTGGTGGGCTGTATAGGATTCTGATTATAGAGGTTGGTTTGATAACCTTAACCCTGTGAATGGAGTTTTGGTACTCCAGTTCTGTTCAGCCTCTTGTAGAACCACCTGAGTGTCTCAGGCCCAGTGGGGGCAATTGGATCTACACGGAAAAGAGTAGAATGAATAGGAAAGTTTAAACTTTCAGCGCAAAGTTGAGTGGTATAGGGGTGATTCCCTGACAAGTAGAGAGTTAACTAGACCTTGAACTCTCTCACCACTCAGTCTTGCTAGATTTCGTTAGAAAGCAGAAAATAGGGGTGATTCCCTGAGACTTTCTTGCCGAACAACGGAATCTGAATTCATTCAGAACAGAAGGGTTTTAGCTTAGAATGAATAACGGATTCGTTACAAAGCAGAAGATAGGGGTGATTCCCTAAGACCTTTTTTGCGAGACAAACGATATCTTAATTCATTCAGAAAGAACCTTTGGTAGGAGGCCTGCCATGGCTTATATCCTTTGTGGATTTAAGAGAACCTCTCGGTCATTTAAAAGTCACATGTTTTAAAATATGTGGACTTGACCAAAATATTGATAAGTTTTTCGTAGACTGGATATCAATATTGGTAATGTAGTAGTAGTATTAGTGTTCATAAATGATAACACTGAAACAATTGGAAACAACATGTGTGTGCTATCTGAAGTCAGAAACTGACACGCCAAGATTCTCTGGATGAGAGAATTGGACTATATTCTAAGAATATGATTCGGTCAAATTCACGAGAATGAGTCATTGGCTATCCCACCTATCTTATTGAATAAGATGATCATGCATATACGTATGCAACATTCAACGAGAGTAGTCCTACCCTACCTCTCAGGAATGATTCTCCAAATCTTCGGATAAAGAGAAAATGGGATAGAGTCTCTCTGGGATAAGGGCAAGTCAACTTAAAACGAGTCAATTGCAGTTGAATCTTGGATTCAAGCAATAAGTAGCGGTTTAGTACGTCCTCAAGTATCGTTAGAGAACGAGGAATCATATGCTTGTATATTCAGGTGCAAACTTGAATATGGTTGACTACACAGATTCTGACTTGTAGTCGATTAAGGATGATCATTAAGTTGATCTCGGGCTCAGTGTTTACTCATAGTGCTTAGAATTTCCTTTTTGGTCTGGGAGTAATTCCAGGTCTGATAAGCCGATATCGCTTCATCGTGAAAACAGTGAAGAGATAGCTTAGAAGGATTTTCTCAGTCATTAGAGGTCAAAAGCATGTTGAGAGAGAGTACCGCCTGATTAGATGGATTGGATGGACCGGCAACGTTTCAATCCTAAAGATCGTCTCGAGTCGCATTCGAGACTATTCAGTGTCAACAATGGTGCTTAGAGACATTGAGGAATATATCTCATCTGCTTTTAGCAAGTGGGAGAGTGTTGTGAATAAGATGAGAAAGTAAAACAATCGTTGCTTGTCATTTCGTGCAAGTGGGAGATTGTTAGGTGTAGTGCCCGAAAGACAATTTGTGTAATTGTTTTTAATAATGAATGATGGAATTTATCTCACCTTATTACTTGCTTTGTGCTTGTAAAGTAATACACTGCCGCAAACCCTAAGTATATCTCAGTATGTAACCACTTAACTCAGTGTATGGATTACACGTGAGGATTGAGTTAGTGGAGATATGCTTAAAATGTTAGTCCGTGGTGAACTTAATCGAGTTTAGGGTCTCTTGATTAAAACACCAATAATGCGCCCAGAACACCTTAGGGTGTGATAGTCTTATCCGGACTGTCGGTAGAGGGTACCTACGTGGGGCATTTATATATGATGGCATTCATATAGGACTGGACCGATTTAATCTGTATTTCTCGGTATAATTCCGTAATCGAGGAATCTTATTAAATCATTAGATGATCATATATGGATCAACCTTAATCCTGAGGTGATCACAGGATGCTGCTTGTCCCGGGGTAGTGTTTGATGTGTTAGTTACGGTTCACTTTAATATGTGTTCCAAGCCACTTCTCATTGGCACTATCTCCAGATGAGTGAGTAGTTCTGATTTTCACAGACATGGAATCCATTCCTTCCTGCGGGAAGTAGAGAGACAGTCCCCTTATTTGTTAGCCCTAAGAAAGTGATCGATCCCGGGAGTTCACATTTGACTAATTAGCTACTAGTCAGATATGTGTACTAATTGATCATTAGGGGGTTAATGGTAAATAAGGATAAGATATTCTGAGTCGGGTTCACGGAGACTTCCCACTCAGAATGGACAGTCTATGGAGGGTTAATCCGTATGTAGTGATTATATCAATGGACGCTTATTCGCTCTATGGGTTGAGTATAAGTATACATCTATAATCGGTAGAGTTCAGTTTCGGGTTTATGGTGGCGTAATCCCGGAATTAATAATTAATGTACTTTCTGTTCGATGAATAATTAATTATTGGAGCTACTGGTTATAGGTCCATGGTCCCCGATGTGGCTTCTGTAATTCGGACAAATAATCTTGTTATTTGGGCCTCAGTGATAATTAATTGGCTGGGCTAATTAATTGATATGCATGGATATTATTTAGTTGGGCTAAATAATATAATACACATAAAAGACATTTTATGTGGGCTTTTTGACCCTAATGGTGGCGCCATATGTCATTTAATTAGAGAGAAATTAGTTTTCTTGGATAATTATTTGACATGTGATTTATCTTTTATTTGTTAAATGATAATTCATGGAATATTAGATAATAATGTGATTTATCCTAATTTGTTTGGGATAATCATTTTATTTATCTTTTATTTGGAAAAGGATTAATGTGATAATTATCACTTAATTATTTAATCCTTGGAGGACATTGATTACTCTCCTATATAAAGAGAGTTCTCCCAAGTCTAAAAAAAAAGGTACTATTCACGTCACTATTCACCGAGAGAAATTGGCCGAAAAATTTCGGTCTCTATTCTTAGGGTTCGAGTTGGAAAAATCTTCGGGATTTTTCTAGTTGCATATCAAGGAGGCTCGTGTATCAAGAAGGGTGTCCACCAACCGCCGTTTGGAGAACACATCGGAAGATCAAGGCTTCTCTTCCTTATATTGGTAACATGATCTTAACCCCCTTGTAGTAGTTTAAGTCCTTTAATTATGTGTTTTGATATATAAATCGTGATCCATCCGCTGCGCGTAGATCTAATTTTGGTTAGATCTAAGAACCTGCATCCTTCAGATCTCAATTACCCCATCTTGGCATTGTACTAGATTGAGTGAGTAGTCTGTGTTATCACAGATACGGAATCCATTCCTTCCATTTATGGAAGTAGATAGACAGTTCCCTTATTTGTTAATCCTAGAAACTGATCGATCGTACGAGTTCATATTACACTAATTAGCTACCAGTGAGCTGTATGAATTAATTGATCACTAGGGGTTAATGGTAAATAAGGATAAGAGGTTCTAAAAAGGGTTAACGGTAACTTCCCGATTTAGAATGAACAGTCTATAGAGGATTAATCCATATGTAATGATTGTATCAATGGACGCTTATTATCATTCTCGTGAGGAGATAAATGTAATCTTATAATCGGAGGAGTACAATCACGGGATTATGGTGGCATATTTCTGTGATTGATTTATCGAATATAATTATTCTGTTCGTAAGATAATTATTTATTTGATTTATCGGAGCCGCTGATTATTAGTCCATGGTCCCCGACGTGCCTCCAATATAGCATAGCTATTCTCGGACGTCGAATCCTAATAATATTAATTTAGTTCTTATTAGAATTTAATTAAAAAGATATGTGAATTAATTGTTTAGTGGACTATTAAATTAGTTGGGCTAAATAATTAAATATGTGAAAAAAGACATTTTTCATAATCTTGGCCCAATTTAGTGTGTATGGCCGAAAATAATATTGACTAGGTCAAGAATGATGAATTTCGGCCAAGGTAGTGTCTTATGGAGCAAGAAATTAGTTTTCTTGTGGATTAATAAGACATGTGCACAAAATATTTATTGGATAAATATTTTATGGTAAAAAAATTAAAGATAAAGATTATTCTAGATTTGTTCTAGGATATTCTTTTATTTATTAGATTTATTTATTTATAAAATAAAATCCTTGGAGGACAAGGAAAAATCTCCTATATAAAGAGGCTTTTCCCAACTTATACAACACACACATAATTTTCGACTTCTATCTCTTAGAGAGAAGAAGGTAAAATTCGCCAAGGGGAAGTGAGGGAAAATCTTGGAGGTTTTCCGGGTAGCATAGCGGGAGGATTCGAGACGAGGATTTCCTTCCATCGGGAGTTGTTTGGATCACACGTGCGGAAGATCGTGGTGCTCTTCACACCATCTTTTGTTTTTTCCTATTGCGGTTCTTCTACTTGGATTTTGAGATCCAAGAGGTATGTTCTACAACCCCCTTGTAGAGTAGATCTAGTTATTTTATTACGTGTAAATTATAGATCTAGATCCTTAAATCGCTTCCGTTGTGGATGATATTACTAACAGTAAGGTTGTGTTCGCTTGCATACCCGATCCTAAAAATTTTGTTTGCTGTGAGATGCGGTGTGCCTTGAGCGGACAGGCTTTGGATCGTTTTACGTGTGACGGGTTTTCGGCAACTTTTATGTTGCGAAGCGACTCATTGCATGATGCTTGCGCGATAAAGCGGACAAGCAAGAAACGCTGCACCCTTAGATGGGTAGGTTCACAAAAAACCAAATTCTCATCAAGAACAACATTAGGGGTAAAACGATGGAGGCTTTTGGGGAAATGGTGGTTGTGGTGATTCAGCGGTGGTCAGAAGAATGGCGAGGAGGTTGCAGCAGGGATAGAGATGGGTTGTTGGGAAGGAGGAGAAGGCGTTTGGAAAAGATGAGGGGGGCACTTGGGGGAGGAGCAGGGGCGACGGCGGCTATGGAAGGGGATGGGGGACACCTGGGGAGGGAAATGTTTTTTTTTAAAGATGATTAGAGTTTTTAGATTATTGGGGGTAGAAATTGTATTTTAAAGAGTTAAGGTCTTTTCTTTGTAATAAATTATTCTTTTAATTGATATGTGGTGTGGTGTGTAAGAGTGATTTTGCGGTAACTTGAACTAAAAAGAAACTATTCAAAAATGAGGCGTCATTAGTATTTTGGTGGTGCTAATAGAAGTCACTTAAAAAAAATACTACTCCCGTTTTATAATAGTCGGAGAGAAGAATCACACATATTAAAAAAATGATTAATATGCCTGAAATAGATTGTAAAATAAAAAAAGTACCATTCATTTATTATGCATGAAAAATTATACCAGGTTATTGAAATGAAGGGTAAAGAACGAAAATAATACTCCCTCCGTCCCATTTTATTTGTCCATGTTTCCTTTTTGGTTTGTCCCAAAATAAGTGTCCACTTTGTGCATTAATTGTTAAATTTCTTCAAATACCCTTCCCTCTTTATAATATTTACAATAAAAAATGTGTAGCATTAAATACTCCAACAACAACTTAAAGGGCATAAGTATAAAAATATTGGATCATTTAATGTGATTCAAAGCATTAACTACACTTTTCTTAATCTGTGTGAAAAGTCAAACAGGACAAATAAAATGGGACGGAGGGAGTAATAAATACTGGTAAGGTAAAATGACATATGAATAAAAACACTTATTTAATTTCTTAGTATACAAAACAAAAAGTATACATTTCCGGCAACGAAGAAACTCTCACAGCCAAGAACGAAGTACGCACGATCTTCCGACTATGGCAATGCGATTTGGGTAGGCGTCAAGTTCTTTGCGAGATTTTTGTGGATTTACATCACTGACCATGATGTTTTGATTTTTTGCTTTAAATAATTTACTGGGAAATCGATTGATGGCGTTTTTTCTTTCGGTACGGTTTATCGAATTTCAGGCATAGGATTTGTAGTAATGTTCGCATCAACAAATTCTCAGGCGTCCCGACTTCTCTGCGTGGCCGGTCTTATTGCAGGTATGATATTTTGCTGTGAGTTTTAGCTGAAATTTGTATGTTAATCTAATAATACGATTATGTGCAGTGAGGCTCTATCTCAGCTCCCAGCTAGCTCTACAGGTCCACCCTTTCACCTGCTTTACCTTTAATTAATGGTGCCGGAAATTTCTGGTATTGAAGAAATGATTCATCATTGTGTACTGTATTGGTCTGCAGCTTTTGCAATTGCTAAGGTAGCATCACCATGGGCCATTTGGGGTGGTTGGTTCTATTAGTAAGTCTAATTTGTGTTGGAATGTGCTATTTAATTTGTCTCTCATTTCCTAATGAATCTTTCATCTGCTTGCAGCTATGATTTCTTGGGCTTTAGGTAAGTTGTCTGATGTTCCAATCTTAGGGTGGTGTTATTAGATGTTTTGCGTTTTTCTTTTTGTGTGGCATCGTTCCTCTCATATGTTTTGAATCACTTACTGATACGATTTTTGAAAAGCTAAGCAACACAGATGTATAAACACTCTGTATTCCCATTTGTGTTTTTGTGTGTGTGTGTGTGTGTGTGTTTGTTTGTTTGTCTGTCTGTCTGTAGCACTAGTACTAGCTGGATTTTCAAAATAGAGAACTCTCTCATAGTCCGTCTCTTATTGATTTCATCAAACTTCTAATCATATATGGATTGTTGCTTGATGCAATTTCATCTATATAATCGTAGGAACATGTGGGCTTTATAGTAGATCTAGTAAGAAAAAGTCTTTACACATGAGACATGGTTGAAACATATAAGATGATCTATTTTCTGCTCTATGCTGTTTCATTTGGAATAAATTTTGGGTGTTTTCTTTTAGTCTCACTGATGATTACACTATTAATTTGCAGAAATTTTATTATGGTCCTGGACCAAGTATGACTTGGTGATCCAGGGCCAATAGAAAAGCAACAAAACACACAAGGGCCCACCGTATAAAATATAAATGCCATGTTTTTACATTTTTACCCTTCTTATAAGAATTTTCATTGGTGGATCAAGTGTGCCATGGTGATCCTGGACCACCATAAAACCACTGATTAATTTGTGTATAGGTAAAGAGTACATGCTACTTGTTTTTCTATTTTTGCAGCACAATGAGTATTGCTAATCATTTTATACAGGACAATGATTGAGAATTGGATGGCTGAAAGGAAGGTCCAAGAGATGCTGGAGAGACTGAATAGGTTATAGGTCTCCCTCCTTTATTTTCATAACCTTGAATATGTGATAAGTCTTATCTGTCCTTTTCAATTTTGCATTAACCTTTTAATTTCGAGGCATTGAGTGATACTATTTCTTACTGTATGTTTGGGATTCAACCTCAACCATAGGAGTATCAGAATACTGTCTTTATTCGTATGGGATTTTAGTCAAAATATTAGACTGTATGTGAGACTACTCCTAGGACATACATAGTACTCCGCCAGCTTAGAAGAAATTGTTTTGGATAAATTCCTCTTTTTTACCTCAATTTGATTTTCTTTTGATCTTAAATTTCCATTCAAAATGAAGATATTACTACAATTACCCATCTCAGTTCAATTGTCATGTGACAATATCTAACTAACAAAATTCATTATAAATGTGAGATTACAATGTAAAGATTCCCCAATGTCCCACTCAATTTAAAAAGAAACAAATCAAAATGAAATGAAACTGTCCATTTGTTTTAATCATATTCCACTTGCTATGTTCGTGGTTAATAGGATGTTGCGATATGTGTTCATTAGGGTTTGTAGAATTATCGAAGATCTCTGAAGATCTGGCTATAATTAGGAGTAGTAAATCAGGATGATTTACGTGTTTTATTAGATTGATTTTTTATTTATTAGAATCTCTATTAGTTAGGGATTTTATTCTTAAGTTTCAACTCTCCTTAGTTAGAGATTTCCTAGCTTTATTACCATGACTAGAGGATCTGATTTGATCCCAATGTATTCTTTTTCTTGTATATATATTGTAACCTTATGGCTGAATCTAAGCAATCATCATCCACTGAAATCACCACGACTGGTGATGGTGATGCATCACTATTGGTTCACAGTATCAGTGATTCTACTGCATTCCCAATAACTCTCCATAGACTTAATGGTCACAACTATCTATAATGGTCTCAGCAATTATGATGTTCATCAGTGGCAAGGGTCGCGTTGATTATCTCACTGGCACCGCAGCTGAACCTTCACGGATGATTCTCGTCACAAGGTCTGGCGTTTAGAAAACAATATGGTGATGTCGTGGTTGGTCAATTCTATGACACTCATCAGTGAAAATTTCCTGCTATTTCAAACAACCCATGAAATTCGGGTCACAGTCCGAGAGACGTTCTCCAATCAAGAAAAAACCTCTGAACTCTTCAGGGTGGAAAGCACTCTTTTTGATACTCGTCAAGGAGGACAATCTGTAACAACCTACTTCACCACTCTGGCACTCTCACAAGGCATTGGCAGCAAGTGGGCATATTTGAGTCACTTGAGTGGAAGTGCTCCGATGATACAAGGAAACAAAACGGTTGTTTCGATTTCTAATGGGTCAGGGGGAGGAGAATCATAGCCACCAAGCCTCTTCCTACCCTTCGAGAGGCCTTTTCAGAAGTTTGCCGAGAAGAAAGTGAAGACAACTGATGCTAGGTACCACTGGAACTGGTTGGAACCCCGAATCTTCCGCACTTGTAACTCAAAGGCCTTGGTATACTACTGAGAATATTTCTGCCAATGCTGCCCGAACTCCCGAACTGCTAGTGATAATAGGCCGAAAAAGGGTAGACCATTTGTTTTCTCATTCTCTTATTTCGCCTGTTTATGAAGGGTATAAGTAACCCATCGTCTATGTTTATAGGTTGCTTATGATGTGAAAAACCTTTTATCTTGTTAATGAGAAGAGCCTGAGGTTGGCTTGGTGTTTTGTCTTCGTGAATTTATAGACTCTCTACATCAATACGTGATGTATAAGTCTAATGAAGGAGAAGAAGCTGAGCTTAAGAGCTCCGACAATTTGTGAATATTCAAAATAGCTTGGAAGCAATCCGCCTTTCCCACAAGAGGTTTGGGTATACTAATATCCTAAGTAGGTACAACCAGCTAATCCTCAATACAAAAGAGACAAAAACACAATGACAAGTTACCAAACTCTCAAGGGACCACACATCATTAAGGGTTAACAAACACAAATATCTATCATCCTGCTGGCCTATGGGCCCCATATCTGGTCCATCCCTCTTCTGGGCGACAAGATTGTCCTCAAGCTCTTCTTCCCGTGTTGGTGCTGTATTTGGTGAATGTTAGGGATAGAGATCTTGCATTTTAAATGCAGATGACATCTGGAATGAGGTGGGAGATCAATAATATAGGCGTTGTCATTGAAACGCCTGAGTAAATGAAATGGTCCTACTTAAGCTTGTTCTACGTTCCAGGAGGAAACCTCTCATTTTGTATGTAAATCATCACTAGGTATCCAGGTTGATAAATGCTTACTCTTCTGCTTGTGTTTGATGCTTCATTGTAGGATTTGATAGCTTGCTCTAGGTGAGACTTGACATCCCGATGAATGTTTCGAATAGCTTGTGTTAGAGTTCCCGATGTTCTACTCTTATTGTTTGTGTTCCTTAGGAATTGAATGGATTTTTCATTCCATTCCAATGTTTGGGTGTGATTATAAGGTAATAGAATGGAATTAATTTTATTCCAACGGATGTCCATTATGTGACGCAAGAAGTCTAAATATTAAAGATTAAAATAGAAGAACGAGAAGCCAAGAACAAGCTCTTAAATTTCATTCAATAAAATAGGAGAATAATACATAATGACCTAGCCAACTAAGGAACTAAGACTATCTTTAGGCTAAAAAACCTCATTTAGGTTAAACATACACATAATAAAGCCCACATTGACTAATTAAAACAATAATTAAATGCTATTAGTTAATTCGATGTGCATCAATATCATTACCTCCAAAAATGGATGGGCAAGAGTGGTCGGCATAACGGGGGTGGTGGGGTGAGGTAGGGTTGAGTAGAGTGGGTGGTGGGGTAAGGTTAGGCAGGTTGGGTTGGTGGTAGGGCAAAGGTACGTAGGGTAAGGTTGAGTATGGTAGGGCATGTGGATGGGTAGGTTGGATGGGAAGGTGGGATATACTAAGGTAAGTTGGGGGGTTTGGCTTAGGTATGGTAAGCTGGGTGGCGGGGTACGGTGGGTGGTGAAGGGTGATGTAAGGTTTGGTAGGTGTTGAGGCAAGGTGGGTGGGGTGGGGTAGATTGGGCATTGTAGAGTTGATGGGGTAATGTAAAGTATGGGGGTTGGGTAAGTGGGGTAGGTTAGGGTGGGGTGAAGTGGGGGTACCGTAGTGTAAGGCAGGATAAGTGATGGGCAGGGTAGGGTGGGGTAAGGTTGGGTATGTAGGTGGTGTAGTAAGGTAGGGTGGATGGTGTTGTAGGTGGGGTGGGGTGTGGGTGGGGTAGGTTGGGAAGATGAGGAAAGGTAGGTAAAGGTAGGGTAGGGTGAGGTGTAATGGGGCATGGTTGTGAGGTATGGTAAGGTGGGTGGTGAGCTATGGCTACCCCACCATATATAACCCTACCCCACCTACATTACTTAATCACCCACCTTACTCTGTTAACCCTTACCCATCATCTATCGTATCGTACCCTTACCTTACCCTACCATACCAACGCTCCTTATCTTACTCTACCCCTACCCTACCATCCAACCTTACCTCTCATCACCCACCATCATTCAGTGTCGCCTATTATGAATTATATTCTATTTCATCCTTTACCGTTCCAAACGCGGTAATGAAATGAGTTCATTCCATTCATGCAACACACATGCCATTAGGATTAGGCAAATGAGCGCTAGGGGGTTTGGTGTACATAATGGAAAACGGTGTCTAGTTGAGGGATATACCATAACATTATATGCAAATTTAGTCCGAGGTAGCATTGTAACCTTGAACAAGACTATTGACAGAAGGTTGCATGTCAGTTTTGGTACATAAAGGACATGATCATGTCCTTTGATTTAACGACTGATTCTATACCCTCTGCTTTAGAAGCAGACCATCAACAATCTTGACGTACTGATCCTGGGAACATGATGAGAGACTATAGAATAGTCCTCTCTGTTCCCAGTCATATGCTCTGAAGCATCAGAGTCATCAATCCAGTGCTGATGAGATTGGAGGTAAGTAGTATATGATTACCTGACTTCAAGGTGATTTCCAACATTTGGAGCAGGATTCAAAAGTTTCCTCAATGCCTCAATTTGTTCTTTGATGAAGACGTTTGATTCACTGGAAGATGTTTCCCTTTTCAAGGTTGCATGATTGCCCTGTGACTCCTTAGAATTTTCTGCTTTAGGCTTCCAATCACTGGGATTCCCATGAATTTTCCAGCATGTCTCCTTGGTATGACTTGGTTTTTTGCAATGGTCGCACCATGTTCTCTGCTTTTTTTTCCCTTCGTTTGGTTGATATCCTTTAGATAAAAAGGCTGAGCCTTCATGGTCTGGTTGGTTTCCAGCTGAATGTACTCCAAGCATGAGTTTTGTCCAGTTTTCTTCACGTCTTGATTTTAAAGAAGGGCGCCTTTAAGGGTGGTAGTGGAGTTTTACCAAGGATACATCCTCTCACATCATCAGGATCAGAGTTTAGACCCATGAGAAATGTACAAACTGTCTTTTTCAATAACACTCTTGTAACTTCTTGCACTTCAACACATTTCCAGTTGTGCTTATCAAAGAGATCTAGTTGCTGCCAAATTTTACTCAATTTGTTGAATTGCTGCTTCAGGTCATTCAATTGAGATTTGAGTTCATAAATTTCAGAAGCGTTGTCCTTCTTTGAATACAGTTCACAGAACACCCCCTGAATGACATTTGTACCCTCCCAAATGTCTGCAACTGTTTCAGAAACATAAAATACTCCTTGATTTCTGGTGTCATGGAACCTACCAGCCATGACATAATCAGATTATTCTCAGCCTTCCATGGTTTAAAAGCAGGATCATTGGTAGGATGCGGTGAAACATCACCGGTGAGGTATCCTTCCTTGCTTCTACCAGAGACAAACATAATAATATAGCGGGACCAAAGAAGATAATTATTACCGTTGAATTGGTTATTTGTGAGGAGGTGTATGTTGTCGTTACTCCCCCCCTGAATGACATTTGTTCCGCTCACGATCAGAACAACTTCGGTTGAGGATGAAGTTTGAGAACTAGATGACATTTGCGGATCAGAAGTGCAAGATTTGAAATTTAAGTTCAGAACTTAAAGCTCTGATACCATGTAGAAATATAAAGAGAAATATGAAGGAAAGAATAAATTCTTACGATTGACTTGTTTTCAAACTGAGTTACAAGATACATATTTATAGGACAAAGACTGTCCTACAGTTAAACCAACCCAACGGCTAGAAAGGGAGCCCAACGACTCTTGAGCAGTAAAAACAGAAAGCAAGTTCCTAAAGGTTTGAGAGTAATATCCAATTGACATCCCCTTACCTAAATACATTGATGAATATATACATAATAAACTATTAATAGGAAGATATATTCCAACAAATAAAAATACTATTTCAACAGTTTGTTATACTTCCACCCTCTTTTGCCTTACTGGAATAAGAGGAGAAATAAAGACACACTTGTATGTCAATTAGTGTGCACAATTAGTCCATAAAGTTTCAGTTTGACCCTTTCTGTTCATAGGCTTTTCATTAAATGGTTTTAGACTTTTAGTTTGATTTTTTATACACTTTTTAATCCCCCTAACGTAGATTCTCCCCAATACGAATTAACATTGTATTGGTATATTGTGGAGGAAAGTAGAAAGTTTAATTCACCTTGTAATATTTGGTACTGATGTTAATTAGCATTCTTTTCATGCAGAGAGAAACTTAAATCTGAGGATGCTTATGTGGAGATGCTAGATAGGTTTGTTGTCGTTTCAAAATTTGAAGTAAAATGTACAACTTATCTTTTATTTTCCTTTTTGTTGTCCCATTCTGTTTTCTCCTTATGTTATTCTTGTGGATTTTAGCCTTCATTTTAAATGGCATATTATCATTTTCAGGTTTATTTGTTTATTTTTGTAAGCTATATTTCTATCCAAATGCTGCACTTTAGTACATGTGATATGGGGTATTTGTTTTATAATAATAGAATCACGGACTGAGTTTCTTGGTCACAATATTGCACTCTTCAAGTCTTGCAACCAAATCTAATGATACAGTTGGCCTACTGGCCTTGTATTCTTGAGCTCTTGGCACAAAGTTAGAGAGTATCTTTGCTTTTATGCTCCATATGTCTACATTTGTGCTGATGCTTTTTACGTTCTTTATGACTAGAAAAATCTTTTAAATGGTAGGACAAAACTACCTTGATCTTCAAATTGTTTTATTACATTGAAATACCGAAGGCAACATATTAATTAGTTGATTTGAGGCCAGATAATATGGGGTAAATAGGAAAAAATGCATCAAATGTTGCATTGATTACTAAAAGCTAAAAGGACTTATATTACGGGATGTGAGGAGTACTAAAATAAGTTCTCGTAATGCACTATTATATCTTCTTCCAGGAGTTACCCCACTACCTAGGCAACCATCATGAACCACTGTAAGGTCTAAGGAAATTACCAGAAATGACATTCATAAGCCAGAATAGTCATCCAGTTATCAACTCAGGCTACAGCATGTTAGGGTGGATTCATGTGCGCTTTAGCTTTGTTCTGGTTGCCAACCTGCGTGGATTCACACTTGTCATATTGCTTCACACAATAGTAGATTTTATTTATTATTCATGCGTCGGGTTTAGAAAGTCCTGGTGTTTAACTGTTGTTTTTCACTCTATTCACTTTCCTCAACTACCGGTGTAAAATTTTAGGCAATCTTGGAATGAGCCGTCTTACAAATAGATTTGTAGACCTAAGGTAGCTCAATGTAACTAATAAAACATTTGAGATGATTGATTTTCCATCAGCTATTGTTGCAAATTTAATCGCTCCTTACGTTTTTGTATTTGTGCTCTTCCCTCTCTTTACCTTTAATGGAGTGCTTTCTACTTTCTTACTGCTGTTGCTTATGACTATCATTTTTCTGCTTGGGTTTTTGTCGTATGAAATCGTGATGAGTAGTTATCTTGCAGGGAAGCAAATGCCGTGAAAAAAAAGCTTTCAAAAAGGTCTGTGCTTGAAACACTTTTCGCTTGATGTATCATCCATCCTTAACACACTTTTGTTTGTCATCAGTAGCGTTCTTTTTAATTTTTTTTATTTTTATTTTTATTTTTTATTTTTAATGTTATTGTTATGTTGGGGCGCCTGGATGCAGGGGAATTTCAGACCACATTGTAAGAGTTTACTCGTAGGAAATAGAAATAATTTTTCAGTATTTTTCTCACAAAAACTGAGACACTTAAATAGATGCTTACCATCAATTGTTGCAATATATATATATTATGTATTATGTATTATGGATTATGTATAATGTTATCTTGAGAATGTTTTTAATGTCGCTTGTGTAGTTTATAATATTAGTTTTTACTGAATAAATTTACTCCTCTGTACTGCTCTATTATAGTATTTTGGCGTGGTTAGTAACTGCTAACCTTCCAACTGTTCTTTAGCCAAGGGCTAGTATTGCTAACTGCTAGTATCCTGTAACTATTTAAACTTCTTCCTTCTTTCTCTTTTATAACAATAACTCTTTCTTTTATTCTCTATTCCCTACACGGTATTATATCCCATTTTGCTCTGATTCCTATTCTCTAATTATGTCGTCTGCAATTTCATCATCTTCCGCTGAAATAACCTCTGTTGACGACAGATCCGCTCTGATGTCGGGAGGATTGGACCATGGATCTGCGTCTATTACCAACCATCAACTTAATGGAAACAACTATCTATTATGGTCACGAACCATAAAAATGTTTTTCACTGGGCAAGGAAAGATGGGATATAATTGTAGCCCATACTCAACCTGACCCAGGTGATCCCAAGTTTACAACTCGGGACACAAAAAATAATCTTATGCTGTCCCTTTGATATGGTCAATGTTGCCTGAGATCTGTGAGACTTTCATTCTATATGATACAACCCATGAAATATGGATTGCTGCAAGGGATCTCTATACAAAAAAGCACAACACATCTGAAATCTACGAGATTGAGGCTCAAGTTCAAGAGCACAGGCAGGGAGAACATACGGCAACCCAATACTATAATCAGCTATTTAGGTGTTGGCAACAACTTGATCTATTCAAGACATCTCTTGGAAAGATCCTGATGATGCTAGGTAATAATTGAAGTTGGGATGTGTAAGAACGGAAGCTTTGATAAGATGAAGTGAATTACAAGAGAGGTTTGGTTGTTTATAAACACAACCATAACCCAGAAAACAAACAAAAGGGGAACTAAGTTGGCTGTGAAGTCCCAACGGCTAGTTGGACTTGCAGCCAATTGTTGTGACCCGATAGAAAAGAAATCCCTTAGATATTAAACTAATTACAAGATTAACTAATATATTAAGGCCTAGGAGAGAGTATTAGGAACCAATCATATAAATTAATTCTAACACTCCCCCTCAAGCTGGTAGATGGATATCAAACATTCCCAGCTTGCAAATATCTTCATTAAACATCTTCCCAGGTAGGCCTTTTGTGAATAGGTCTGCCACTTGATCTCTTGAGGGCACAAATTCAGTAGTGATCAGACCACTTTCCAGTTTCTCTTTGATAAAGTGTCTATCTACTTCAATGTGGTTTGTTCTATCATGTTGAACTGGATTAGGTGTAATCTTAATTAAAGATTTGTTGTCACCGATCAGCCTCGCCAGAGATATCCATACTACTCTGAGGTCTGTTAGAATGATTTTCAACCATAGTAGATCACAAATCCCAATAGCCATTGACCTAAATTCTGCTTTTGCACTTGATCTTGCAACCACAGGCTGTTTTTTGCTTCTCCAAACCACCAGATTGCCAGCCAGAAATATGCAATGACCAGAGGTAGATCTTCTATCATCACTTGATCCAGCATAATCTGAATCTGTATACGCTTTAAGGTTTAGATTGCTCCTTTTCAAAAGAATCCCCTTTCCCGGGCAGCCCTTCAAGTACTCAAGAATTCTGACTTGGTGGCACACCTTAGGATTCTGCATAAAACTGCCCTTTGATTGACAACTAAAGCAATGTCTGGCCTAGTGTGAGCCAGATATATCAGCTTTCCCACTAATCTTTGATAGGAGTATTTGTAACATCTTCATCTTCAGGTGATTAATTTAAATCGTGGTTGTACTCTATAGGAGTTGCAACAGGCTTACATCCAAGTTTCTCAGTTTCTGTGAGAAGGTCAAGAATGTACCTTTGTTGTGAATGAAAATCCCTTGAGTAGAGTAGGCAAATTCAATTCCCAGAATGTACTTCATCCTTCCAAGATTCTTTATGTCAAATTCTCTTTCCATCTCTGTCTTCAATTGTTGATTGGCCTCTTGATCATCCCCTGTGACTATGATGTCATCCACATACACTAGCAGAATAGACTTCTTCCCAGATTTACCATGTTTTACAAATAGAGTGTGATCACCTTGACTCTGTTTGTATCCTTAAGCACGAACTTAGCAAATCTGCCAAACCAAGCTCTAGGGGATTGTTTAAACCCATATAACGCTTTGTTCAGTTTGCAACTTTCCCTTTAGAGTGTTCAAAACCTAGGGGAACATCCATATATGTACTTTCTTTTAGATTGCCTTGAAGGAAGGCATTCTTGACATCATATTTTTGGAGGTTCCAACCCAGATTTACAGCCAGAGAAATTAAGATTCTGACAGTATTCAATTTTGCTACTGGGGCAAAGGTTTCAAATTAGTCCACCCCATGAGTCTGAGTGTACCGTTTGGTCACATGTCTGGCCTAATGTCTTTCAATAGTGCCATCAGATTTGTATTTAGTAGTGAAAACCCACTTGCAACTACAGTTTTTTCACCTTTAGGTAACTGTATAAGATCCCAAGTTTTGTTCTTTTCTAGGGCTCTCATTTCTTCTTTCATGGCATTGGACCATTTAGTGTCAAAAATGGCTTCACTAAGGTTCTTTGGTATGCTTTCTTTATGAAGGTTCAACATAAACCTTCTGTGGCTTTGTGAACATTTCTTATAAGATAAGAATGATCTCATGGGGTGTTTTTTACACTCTCTTTCTCTTCCTTAGAGCTATAGGTAGATCATCTGGGGTCCCCTGCTCATTCAGTTTCTCAAAACTCTCAGATTCATAATTTTCATAGGATCCTCAGAATCATCACTTTTCTGAGGACTATTTATGTTTTCTTTGTCAGGAATAGAAGTACTTGTTCCATGAGGAGACATGTCTTTGATAATTTTTGGTGTCTTCTTTCTAGTATAAATAATAGGAGTCTTCTCCTTTGTTCTCATATCCCCTGCTTCTTTAGTAGAAGGAGGATCAACAGGAGTAGAATCCCCAAGTATAGGATCTGCTTCCTGACGATGCTAGGTAATAATTGAAGTTGGGATGTGTAAGAACGGAAGCTTTGATAAGATGAAGTGAATTACAAGAGAGGTTTGGTTGTTTATATACACAACCATAACCCAGAAAACAGACAAAAGGGGAACTAGCCGTTGGCTGTCAAGTCCCAACGGTTAGTTGGACTTGCAGCCAATTGGTGTGACCCGATAGAAAAGAAATCCCTTAGGGATTAAACTAATTACAAGATTAACTAATTAAGGCCTAGGAGAGAGTATTAGGAACCAATCATATAGATTAATTCTATCACGATGCCCTAAGCGTTGATGCCATTAGACAATTTCATAGTCCTTTTCCTGAAACGTTGGCTATTTTTTCAAAGAAATATAATCCATCAATCTCCTTAGCACTGCCAATCTTCCTCCCTGATTCTAGCTCTTGAAATTCACAGTAAGGAAATAATTTAGCACTGCATCTATTGCCAATGGTAAATTTACTAATTTGAAAGAAGATTTCATGTTAGATTAGGAGCATGTAAAACATATTTCCTTGCAAATATCCTTAGAGATAAAGATTTCTCCGGTAATAACAACAATAGAAAGAGTTCCATCAACAACTTGAACTTTGTCTTGACCATTTGATACCTATGAAGAGAAAACGGTGAAGGTACCTGTCATTGACTGGATGTACTAGAGTCAATGATCCAGGGTATATTACCTTCGTGTGCCATAGCCCCAACAAGAAGCATCAGACTTTTGTTCTTCATGTTTCTTTTAAAGTTGGGTCAGAACATCAAGCAGATCCTTTGTGAAGGGTTGAGATGTAGCATAAGCATGTCTGTGTTCATTCCAGGAGCCTTGCTTCTTAGGATTCTGGATTCTTGGTGGTTTTCCATGCAGCAGCCAACAACTATTCTTGGTATGACCTTTTTTCTTACAATGGTCACACCATAGGTTCCCTTTTGTTCTCCCTTCTTTTGACCATTCTTCATGACATGAGCAAATTTATCAATAGGGGAGGGCAATGCAGAGTGCTCCCATGATGAGTTCGGAGACACTCCACTCATAACACCCCTCTTACTTTCTTCTTTTCGAATGGTAGCAAAAGCTTCCTGAATGGTAGAAAGAGGAACTTGAGCTAGGATTCTTTCTCTAGCAGCATCAAAAGAGGGATTCAAGCCCTTAGGAATACAAAGAGTCGATCCCTTGAAGTTAATTTTTGAAAATTTCTTGCATCTGAAGGGCATTCCCACTGATTGGCAGTGAGTTGGTCGTACTCCTGTCATAGCCTTTTCATTGAGCTAAAATATTTCGTAACATCCAGAGAGCCTTGCCAGTTGCCTCAAGTCTCTTAGGTTAGATTTGACCCCAAAAGCTTGAGCAAAGTTTCCTTGGTTTGAGCAAGTTGCAGTGATAAGATCCCACATTTCCTTGGCTGTTGGGTAAAAAAGGGTGGACTTGACCAATGCCAGTTTCCATTGAATTGATCAGCCAGGTCATGATAGTTGCATTCTCAGTTTCCCAAATGAATAAGGCATCAATATCTTCTGTACTTGGTGGTTCTGTGGAGCCATTCAGATAGCCCATCGTACCTCTTCCTATAACATACATCTTTACGGACTGCGCCTATTGAACATAATCTGTAACATTCAGCTTCATTGTGGTTATCTGAAGGTTTGGATTATCACTTCCGAGGCCTGTACAGCGAGTTACGGTTGAGGAAGATGGTGCCATTGTAGTTTAGTTGGTGTCGGACATTATCTTTGTTGTGAAATAAATGAATGAGAGACGAGATACTATGTAGCTCTAATACCATGTAGAAGAATTGAGAGAATATAATCTTTCTTATTCACAAGAGAAAGTATTTAAAAGTAGCAGGATGGCCTTTAGCGTTCCAACATATAATGTGTAATGACTATAACGGCTATTGTTAGTCATTAGACAACACACAACTCAAAGTACAGTAGTAATATAACACCTAGAATACTTAACCGGCCGTTTAGCTTTATTAATAAACTAAAATAGTGTTATTCTTAAAAAATCTCCTGTTTATTGCAAGAGCTGTTGCTTTAAATAATGAACCATCAGAGTACAAAGAGGCAAACTAAAATAGTGTTATTCTTAAAATATCTCCTATTTATTGCAAGAGCTGTTGCTTTAAATAATGAACCATCAGAGTACAAAGAGGCAAACAAAAAGCTAGTAACTCCAGTGTGGCTGCAATTAAACAGCAGCCAACTAACTTCTAATAGAGAACCGACAACAACTAGAAATGATAAAGGCATGTCGTGAAAAATCGAAAAAAATGTACATAAGACTAACAACTTATTTCCATACAAATATTCCGACATAATCGAAATTGTATTTGGTGCTCGAGAGATTTCATGTCTTTGTCTCTTTGGCTTTGTGTAGCTTCTCGGTTTTTTGGGTTTTTTTACTTAGTTACTCATTTATGTTTGGGGATAGGGGTAGCGTATCATCTACTAATGAACTTTTTCTTGTGCAGGGAAATTGGTTTCTGGGATGCGAACTTTTACCACTGGTTTGTTTTAAGTCATTTAAGAATCTTGATTTGCCCATATCTTCTTCATGGATTTTTTTTTTTGGGGTCAGAGGTTAAATGCTCGTAAGTATAAAGTATGTGAGAAAATGATTTTCTATTTCTAAGAATAACTAGAGGACCTATTTATAGACAAGTATAAAACGTCAGAATCAAGCAATAATGCTAGAATCCGCCTATAAAAGGTAACTTACCTATTTGTAGAAAATCTTTACAAATCTCTTGGTTCAAGTGATTTTAACAACTATTAATATCTATACACTTATAGATTTATCACAGGAAACATTATACAAATTAATGAACGGAATCCCTATATATTGACAAAGATTAAACAACTTTCTACACTCCATTTCTTGTTGGGTGACACATATATCTTGCAGGCTCAGTTTGTCGTTTGGAGGCTCTGAATGTAGGTCTTGGTAAACAGGGGCGGCCCTACCCTCACCATAAATACGTGACCCCATTGAGATCCGGGAATTTTTTTTAGTATTAAAACGGTGTAGTTTTGTTGTTAAAAATGCCGTTTTGTCATTAAAAAAATACAGTTTTAGTCTCCGATGACCCCACCAGAACAAATTTCTAGATAAAAAATCAAATTTTATACTTCGGTGACCCCATTGGAATAAATTCCTTGATCCGCCTCTGTTGGTAACCTCTTCTTGAGGACATCTGCATTGTGCAATCTTGAACGACGTAAATCAAACATATTGCTCTTGACTCTATGTTTTCTTATTGAAATGCTTGTCCACTTCAATATGTTTAGTTTTATTGTGTTGTACCAGAATATTAGCAATCTATATATGTTGAATAATTAAATGTAATTCAAAAGTTGTTTTTAAGAAAATATGTAGTAGTTAGTTTCCTTATTGGTGTGCAATAATGACTGCGAGTTGTCAGGATTTGACATGGGGTGTAATTGAATATCTTCTTAATTTTTAATCTACCATATTTAATCCCGGTTTGATTTGGAGTTTAATAGGGAGATTTTCCAGGATCATTCTAGAGTCAATTCTCTATGTATAAATATCCTATCATTGTATTAAAAAACATCAATGAAAGATATTTTAATTCCTTCTATTCCTCTTAATTTCAACATTCTTTCTTGAATTGTTCTACTTAGTTCAACATGGTATCGGAGCCATGATCCAATAAAAAAGCATGCTCCTTTTTTCTTCCAGCCCTAAGCATGAATTATGTTAAGTGTCCACATTGGGAACTTGTGATTGTTTCACCCACCATATTAAGAGATGGACTTCCTTCACCTCACAACCTAGGTTTTGGGATGAGGCCCCTCCTCTTTTATGGGTTTGGGCCTAGATTTTCTACAAATTATAAGGCAACAATGACTCAAGAAAGAAGTTCCTGTTCCATACTGTCTGGTGGGGATTCAACTAGGGATCCTCCTTTTTCATGTCACAGACTCCGGATCAGATAAAACCTCAAATGGCCTCATGAAAGCCCGCGAGAAAAAAACTATCTCAAATGGGCTCAATTGGTGAAACTTGCCATTGATGGAAGCGGAAAACTTGGATATATCACATCAGATGTCAGCTCACTAGTTGATGATGATCCCAAAGTACAAGTCTTGGTAGTCTGAGATTTCTCTTGTGAAGGCATGACTCATTAATTTAATGGAGCCATCCATCAAGACCTCATGTTTCTATCCACCACAAGTGAAATCTGGGAAGCTGTGAGATAAATGAACTCAGATGTGGAAAATGCTTCTCATATCGTTGAATTTAAAAACTAGGATGTGGGCCTGAAGCAAGAAAGTCATGATGGCACTTCTTACTTTTTTGGGTGTTATTAAAATTTAGAAAAAAAGAGGAAATTTAAAAGTTTATTACCGATCTAGATGAAGTAAGAAGAATTTTTGGAAGAATACCTCTCCCGTCCTTACAGGAGTTGTTCTCAGAGATCGAAGAAGTCCGTAGAAAGGTCATGATGCATAAGACAACAAATCATGAAAAAGAAGGATCTGCACTTGGAACATGAAACTTGAAGGGTAGAAAATGCAAGAAAGGCTAGCAAGAAAAAATTTAATTGTGAACATCGACTAATCATTTGAAGGATACATGCTAGGACCTTCATGGCAAGCCATCATGGAAAACTAAGAATGGAGTCGGGCATGGCTGATTAGGCAGGGTTAGTCCGTCTAGTTCAACTCCAAAAATCCATCTATCTCAGGATTGCCTCTAATCACAAAGAAACATTTGGAACAATTAAGGAAAATCCTCCAAACCTCTTCCAATCCGCCTACGTGCTCATTTGTGGACTCAAGTACAATAAGATCACGTGAATGGAAAACCTAGTCTCTTTATTTCCAACTTCCTATGTGCCGGAAACCAGAAATTCTAACTTGCAGGTGGATCTCTGTCCATCATTGGTGGAAATATGTCCAAGTTTTAGCCAAACTCACTCTTAAAAATGTTCATGTACCAGATTTAGCATGCAATTTGTTGTGTATAAAACTCACCCAGGATGAGAAGTGCAATGTTCAATTAACTAAAGATGAGTGTGCTTTTCAGGAAATAAGCTCGGGGAGGAGGATTGGCAAGTTTAGAAGTATATATGGCTTATACCTTCTGAAAAAATGAGGTGCAATCTGCAAAACTTATCCCATGATGGAGTCAAATTATGATCAGAAAAATGTAATGTTGTGGCGAAAGAACATGGCATCCTAGTTTTTCATACGTGAGAAAACGTTTTTCTTATTCTATTTAAGAATAAAATTGTGTCCTCTATAAAGTGTGAGATTTGTGAGCTAGCAAAACATGTTAGAAATCCTTATTCTACTCAAACTTATAAACCAATGAATCCATTCACTATGATACATGGTGATGCGTGAGGACCATAAATAAACCCACACATTGAATGGGGAACAGTGGTTTGCAAGTTTCATTGATGACCACACTAGGCGGATCAAATATTTAAAGTTTTTAATGAAATGATAAAAACTCAATTCAAAATTCAAATTCAGATTTTTGTAAGTGATGGAGGAACTGAGTTTTTCACTAGAACTCTTGTAAATTCTTTACTGAAAAGGGAAATTGTATATCAAAGCTCTTGTGTAAAAACCTCCAAGCATTATAGAGTTGCAGAGAGAAAAAATCGACACATTTTTGGGTGGTAAAGGGCATTGATAATACATTCTAATTGTCCAAAATACCTCTGGCCTCTGGGAATGTAGTATCGACAACAACCTATATCATCAATAGACTCCCCTCCTGAGTTATGAGTTTCCGAACACTTCTAAGTGTGTTGAAACAAAACTTATCTTGATTCTAGAATTTTGTAATAATCTCCCCTTAAGATTGTTTGGTTGTAGATACTCATCAGTACAGCGGAGGGAAGCTTGAAACCTAGATCTAAAAACGTATGTTTCCAGGTAATGCTCCTAACTAAAAAGGGTATAGGTGTTTTCACGTAGAAGATAAAAAAAGATTTTTATCACTATGGATGTAACCTTTTTTTAAAGATGAATTAAGTTTTCATGACACTCAATTTCAAGGGAGAGAACATGCGGAAGGAATTTGAGTATGAATTTGGGTATTTTTTTAGTATAAAAGCCAAAGTAATGATAAACCTGATCTTGAGTCTGAATTTGGGAATCAAGATTCTGCATTTTTAGGACTGCCAAGCCTACCTTATGGAAAGCGGTTCAATGGCGTTGCCTTTGATAGAAGGCAACCGCAATAGAATTTAGATTTCATTAGCTCTACTGGTAATCAATCAAATCAAACCTTCCAAGTTTCCTTGAACTAGACACCCATATAGGTGATTATATTTAATCTTCATCTGATTCACAAAATGTGGTTCATAACCAAACTCAAGAAGATGTAGTATTAGATGTCCCAATAGCCATCGGAAAAGCTCTTAGAGCATGCAGTAAACATTTAATATCTGGTTTCATAGTTTATGATTCCTGATCTTGGCGACTCAAAGACTTTATTCTAGCCTTATGTAGTACAGTTGTTCCTGTAGAATTTTATAGTAAAGGAAATACCTTTTTATTATTAAGTTCTACCCTTTTACAGCCAAGGTAAGGTACAAATATATAGTGCTTACAAGGAGAATCCCTTCCTAATACATTTCCTTGATTTCAGGGATCTTATTTAAAAGGAAATATTCTAACTTAAATATGAAATATTCTACCTTAAATAGCATCTCACACAATCACACATGTTGCACATTTTGCACATGTCTAATAATAAATGCTATGATAACCGAAATAATAATAAACAGAGAAAAGACAATTATGGACAGCTGCATATTTCAACACCCCCCCTCAAGTTGGTGCATGAATATCCTTCATTCCCAACTTGCTGACAAACTTCTGGAAATCTGGTTTCATCAGTGCCTTGGTGAGGCCATCAGCTGTCTGTTTAGGAGAGGGAAGAAAAGGAACACATAGGGTGCCTTCTTCCATCTTTTCCTTGATGAAATGTCTGTCAATGTCCACGTGCTTGGTCCTGTCATGCTGCACTGGTTCATTGACTATATCAATTGCCCCTTTGTTGTCACAGAACAACTTCAGAGGCATACTGCACTGGACTCTTAGGTCTTGTAGTACCCTCCTTATCCACATTTCTTCACACACACCTTGGGCCATAGCCCTAAGTTCAGATTCTGAGCTGCTCCTTGAGACCACATTCTGTTTTTTGCTCCTCCATGTGACTAGATTGCCCCAAACAAAAGTGCAATACCCAGTTACAGATCTTCTGGTCTTGACACAGCTTCCCCAGTCTGCATCTGTATATGCTTCTATGCCCCGTTTTTCTGTTTTTTGGAAGAGCAGGCCTTTCCCAGGTGCATCCTTTAGGAATTTCAGAATTCTATGGGCAGCATCAAGATGCTTTTGGGTTGGAGAGTGCATAAACTGACTTATGGAGCTTACAGCATATGTAATGTCTGGCCTAGTATGAGACAAGTATATTAGCCTCCCTACCAGCCTTTGAAACCTCTCTCTGTTTACAGGTGCTTCACCAGTATCTTCCCCTAGCTTCACATTGAACTCCATTGGTGTACTGGCAGGTTTTGCATCTGTCATTCCTGTCTCTTCCAGCAGGTCCAAGGTGTACTTCCTCCGAGATACCACCAGTCCCTCTTTCGATCCGGCTACCTCCATCCCCAGAAAGTACCTCAAGGGGCCCAAGTCTTTTATTTCAAATTCAGAGGCAAGTTGTCTCTTAACTTTATCAGCTTCTTCTACATCATCCCCTGTCACAACCATGTCATCCACATAAACAATAATGATAGTTAGCTTATTGTGAAGGGACTGTTTTACAAAAAGAGTGTGATCAGAGTGCCCTTGAGTGAACCCAATTTTCTTCAGAACTTGCATGAGTCTTTCAAACCATGCCCTAGGGCTTTGTTTCAGGCCATATAAGGACTTTTTCAGTTTGCACACCTTCCCCTGGAACTTGTCCTCAAAGCCTTGAGGCTTCTCCATGTAGATCTCCTCCTTTAGAGTGCCATGTAGGAAGGCATTCTTTACATCTAGCTGTATCAAGGGCCAGTCTAGATTTACTGCAATAGAAAGGATGATTCTGATGGTGTTGAGTTTTGCAACAGGTGAGAAGGTCTCACTGAAGTCCACTCCATGGGTTTGAGAAAAACCCTTTGCTACTAGCCTGGCCTTGTGCCTCTGTATGGACCCATCAGTGTTATATTTGACTGAAAAAACCCACTTGCACCCCACTGTCCTTCTATCCTTAGGCGGATCCACCAACTCCCATGTCCGATTCTTTTTCGTGGCCCTCATCTCTTCTAGAACAGCATCCTTCCACTCTGGAACACTTAGAGCCTCTTGGATGGTTTTAGGTATTTGAGTAGTTTGGGTGGCTGAGATAAAGGCTTGGTATTTTTGGGATAGATGGTCATAGGAGATGTGATTGGACATAGGGTAGGTTGGTGTGTTGTACTTGGCACATTTTCTAGGTTGTTTTCTCAGGGCAATAGGTAGATAATCAATGGTCCTGTTTTCTGGTTGGGTTGGTTCTTCATTAGATAACTCACCGTCAGAAGACTCATATTGGTTAGATTCTGCATTATCATTTTCCCTTGGATCCTGTGTATCGTGATTATCTTGAGATTCTGTTGGTTCATCTGGAGTGTGTAAGGTATCTACTGCAGACCTTTTACCTCTCCTTTGATAAGTTTTCCCTTTAAAAGTCTCCAAAGGATTAGAAGGTGGGTAGTTTCTAGTAGGACCACCTTCTTCCCCCGTTTGATATTTTGTTCCGGTGTGATCAAGAGTTATCCCTGGATCGGTGTTAGTTTCTGGGATGAGACACATGTCATATGTTGTATCCTCAGATTGGGCCTGTTTTTGTGATTTAAAAAAGGAGACGTGTTCATAAAAGGTGGCATCCATAGTGACATATAGCTTCCTTTCTAGGGGATCAAAAAACTTATACCCTTTCTTAGTGGGAGAATACCCTAGAAAGACACACTTCTTGGCTCTAGGATCTAACTTGTTTCCTGTATTCTGATGAATGAACCCTATGCATCCAAACACCCTTAAGGGTAAATCACAAAACAGTCTATTATCTTGAAAAACAGATTTGAACCTATTGAGGGGAGTCTGAAAATTCAAACTTTTGGAAGGCATTCTATTAATTAGATAGGTTGCAGTCAAAACAGCCTCCCCCCATAGGTATTTAGGACACTGAGCATAGATCATCGGAGCTCTAGTTATTTCTAGGAGATGTCTGTTTTTTCTTTCAGCCACTCCATTCTGTTGGGGTGTTCCCACACAAGAGCTTTGATGTACTATGCCGGTTTCCTCAAAAAACCTTCCCAAAATTGAGTTAAAGTATTCAGTTCCATTGTCACTTCTAAAGATTTTAATCTGTGTTTGAAACCGAGTTTTAACAAGGGAATAGAAGTTTTTAAACACTGTTTCTGCTTCTGACTTCTCTTTCAACAAATATATCCATGTGAGTCTAGTGTGATCGTCAATGAATGATATAAACCATCTTTTATTAGTCAATGTTTTGACCCTAGATGGTCCCCATATGTCACCGTGAATCATATAGAAAGGAGTTGATGGTTTGTAAGGTTGAATGGGGTAGGGCTTTCTGGTAAGTTTGGCCAGTTCACAAGTTTCACATTTTAAAGTTCCAACATTTTTATTCAAAAACATCCGAGGACACAACTTTTTCATGTAAGAAAAACTAGGGTGGCCTAATCTTTGATGCCAGAGTAGGATCTTACTAGGACTCACACTAGAAATGTAATTACATTGAACTTTTAAAACAGGAAAATTATCTAGGCAGAGTTCTTGGTCCAACACATAGAGGCCTTCCACACTCCTAGACTTGCCAATCATCATCTTCAAGTCCCTGTCCTGAAACAAGCAATCATCCTTAGAAAAAACTACATTGCGGTTTCTGTCCAATGTTAGTTTCTTAACAGATAATAAATTACAGGCTAGTTTAGGTACATGAAGAACATTTTTAAGTGTTATGTGTGCTGTGATAGGGATGGATCCCTTTCCCGCAATAGGGGTAAGAGATCCATCTGCTAACTGATTTTCTGATTTCCTGGTAAAGGGACATAAGTGGAAAAAATCTCTGAATTACCGGTCATATGGTCTGTAGCTCCTGAGTCTATGACCCAGGATACCACCTGCTTGGAGCTAAGGAAGGCTGCATTACCTGAATCAACATAAGAGCAGTTTGGGGTAGAGTTTGTAGGAGTCTGGATCTTGAGAAGTTTGGCTAGATGCTCCAGTTGTTCTTGAGTGAACGGTGCTGTTCCAGAGTCCACCGAGGCCTGGTTTGCCTTCCCCCCTTCTCCCTTTCGACTTCCTACACCCTTGTTTTTCCATGCTGGTTTACCATGGATATCCCAACAAGTCTCTTTGGTATGGCCAACTTTCTTGCAGTGCTCACACTTGGGCCTGGTTTTACCATTGCCAAAGTTTCTTCCCTCATTCCTGGTGGTTGCTAGTGCTGATCCTTCCCCATCTACACCGGCTGTGGCATGTTTTCCCATGACTTTCCTTCTAGCTTCTTCTCTCCCGACCTCAGAGAACACCTCTCTCGGGGATGGTAGGGGGTTTCTTCCCAAAATCCTTCCTCTGACCTCATCTAGGTCGATTCTAGACCTGCCAAGAAGGAGTATACTCTTTCACTTTCCTCCCTCTTGTGGAATTTGGAGCTGTCAGCCGGGCATGCCCATGTCTCATTGTAGCATAGATCTAATTCTTGCCACAATGAGACCACCTCATTGTAGAAATCAGTCACTCCTCTATTACCTTGTTTAATCCACCATATTCCGGTTTTGAGTTCATAAATTTGCGATGAGTTCTCAATGTCAGAATACATTTCCTTGATTGCATCCCACATGTCCTTTGCTGTGGATAAAAACATGTGTGGTCTTGCTATGTTCGGCTCCATAGCATTGATCAGCCATGCCTTGACTAAGGAATTTTCGTAATTCCACTGCCTTCTTTTTGGATCTCCTTCTTCAGGTGCCTTGGCTTCACCAGTTAGATAGCCAAGTTTGCCTCTGCCATCAATCGCCAACTGAACGGTATTAGACCATTCTAGATAATTTTTGCCGGTGAGTTTGCGGGCAGTGAGTAGCAGGGATGATGAGGATGAATTTGAGGTCTCATCATTCCCTGGCACCCCTTCTGTAACAGTACCACCGGTTATGACCCCAGAGGAGGTGACTGACCTCTCTCCGGCCATGGCGGCTGCCCTGTAGTTCATTGACAACTAGGTATTTTAGAACCTAGCTCTGATACCATGTAGAATTTTATAGTAAAGGAAATACCTTTTTATTATTAAGTTCTACCCTTTTACAGCCAAGGTAAGGTACAAATATATAGTGCTTACAAGGAGAATCCCTTCCTAATACATTTCCTTGATTTCAGGGATCTTATTTAAAAGGAAATATTCTAACTTAAATATGAAATATTCTACCTTAAATAGCATCTCACACAATCACACATGTTGCACATTTTGCACATGTCTAATAATAAATGCTATGATAACCGAAATAATAATAAACAGAGAAAAGACAATTATGGACAGCTGCATATTTCAACAGTTCCCACTACCATTCAGGAAGTAATGCGAGTTACCTAAATGGGAATAGATTGTTCTGGAAGAGATGGTAGCTCTGGAGAAGAACACCACCTGGGAAGTTGTGGAATTGCCTGAATGAAGAAGAGATGTGGAATGTAAGTGGAATTGTACGGTTAAGTATAATTGTGATGGGTTGCTGTTAAAAAAAGTATTAATAATAATTGTGATGGATCATTGGAAGGGCACATGGTAAGATCGGTGGCTAGGGTTTCTCACAGGCCTTTGGCTTGAATTGTATGTACATTTTCCCCAGTACCCAAGCTCAATAGAATCAGAATTCTTATATCAATTGCAGTAATTTAGATTGGCCTTTAAACCAACTAGATGTCAAGAATGATTTTCTTCATGGAGATTTAAAAAGGAGATCTACATAAAAGCACCACTAGGCTTTCTTGATAAGTTTGGAGGGTAAGTATGCAAACTAAAAAGACCCCTTTATGGACTTAAACAGAGTCCATGGGCATGGTTTGACCGTTTCATGAAGTTTATCAAAAGGCTGAACCTTGAACAAGCTCAATCTGATCTCACTTCATTGTTAAAAGTTAAAGTTTGGAAAATTAACTGTCTTGATAGGTGATATTGTTTTAACTGTTAATAACCGTGTAAAAGTTGTACAAGTTGTCTAAAGAGTTTGAGATAAAGGATCTAGGTTACTAAGATACTTTCTTGGTATGGAAGTATAGCTAAATCAAGGGAAGGAGTTGACATGTTGCTTTTTGCTCCACAATACTAAGTTACATCCAATAAATTTTCACCACCTTGATATTGACCTTCTATTTGTTACGTAGCCACTCAAATCAGCATCAATATAATCTACAACATTATACTAAAGAAACCTGCACAAGCCTTTGAAGTTAAGGACTTGGGTCAACTAAGATACTTGCTTAGAATTGAAGTTGCTAGGACTCAAAACGGAAAAATGATTTCACTAAGAAATACATTCAAATCTGCTTCAAGAGACTGGATTGTTGGGATGCAAACCAACATTCACATCTGTTGAAACAGGATATAATGCTAAGATTAATCATGGAAAAAGCCTAATAAATAAGGGAAGGTATCAACGCCTGGTTGGAAAACTGATCTATCTGTCTCATACTCGTCTTGATATTTGTTTTGAAGTAAGTTTGTTGAGTAAACACATGCATGATCCAATTGAAGATCACTTGAAGGCTGTTCAAAGGATACTCATGTACCCTACAGAGGCACATGGGCAAGGTCTGTATTTCAAGAAGGGTCCAAACACATGCATGATCTATCCGTCTCATACTCATGTCTGTTTAGCAATTTGACAGGTTTCACAACTGAATAACTTGGAATTTTTATTGATAAATGATGGATGGTACAATTTTTCTATGTACTTGAAACCTGGATTTCCTAAGCGATGACGTGATAGCATAATTTCCTCATATTTATCTAATGAAGTAAACCCAACAAGCTGTTTTTGACTGGTGAGGTTTGTTATCAAGAGATGATTGGTCATAAGGTAGAGCCATGAACACATCAATGGGGTGAACAAAAAAACCAGAAACCAAACCAACCGGCCGAACCAAATCGAACCAAACCGGAAAGGTATAAACCGTGGTTTTTTGGTCGGTTTTTGTATCGTAAAAAACCAAACCGTAAAAAACAATTTGGTTCCAATTTAAAAAAATGAAAACCGTTTAAAACCGGACCAAACCGGATTTTATATGTATACATACATACATGTATATATATATATATATATACACACACACACACACACACACATACCTACGTCTATTAATACTTTAAAACATCAATGTGCTTTTTTCGGTCCAACTCAACTTGTTTAAACTTTGTAATTGTAATGCATTAATGATCAATTACTAATCTCATATCCTAAAGATTCATATTTTGTTGATCATTTCACAGACTTGTCTTTAATTTCCAATCATTTAAGAGATTCTCGAGTACATGTCAGTTCACAACTCACCACCGCTAACTCTTTCTTCTCTTTCTACTTCCTCATCACCAATATTTGAATTATGTGAATGCTTATTTGTATGACTTACTTCTTCTAATGATGTTGATGAATTTAATCATGGACATTTTCCGATTTGTTCATTTGTTAGGTTTGACATCTTATATAAATAAATGCATTTATATACATTAGTTTTATATAAGTTTGTCTTTTATTTGCTTATAATTAGATTATGTTGGACAATAACATTGTTGAGATAATCAAAATATGAGTTGGTGTTTTGGAGAAAATAAAATGATGAATATGTTCTAACTAAATAAAGTCCAAAACTATATCACATGTTTTTTTTCGTTTGAAATGTGTGAAAGTTAGCTATATTTAATTTATCTCTCGCTTACTTATGGAACAAACGCATTCCTCTTTCTTCCTTGACCATACTCAAAATATTATTTTGTCAAATGGATTTTGAGATTTATAAATGATATTCAATAATGTAACGACTAACGATTAGTTCATTATTAGTATTTTTTGAAATCGATGATTCATTAATGAATTGAAATGAGTAAGAGATGACTCTTTCATTATCTTGTTCGTCCCAAACTTTGGAATTCAATTGTAGGTGTCGATTTCGTTGTGTTGGATGGTGTTGAAATATGATTGGTTTTTGGATCTTTAAGATTCGCATGGGTAGATGTTAGTTAAATATAAAACATTTGTTAAATCATCTCATTGGATTTACTAGCATAATAGTACTAATGTATTACATATATAATCATTTGTTGTTACGAGGCAATTTGTGATTTCCTATCAATAATTTTAATTGTTAAAGAAAACCGTAAAAAACCGGAACCAAGCTGAACCAAACCGGACCGAACAAATGGTTTACGTCTGAAAACCGTTCTAGTTTGGTTTCAAAAATTGAAAACCGTATAAAATGGTTTGGTTTTAAAAAACGGAAAAAACCGGCCGAACCGGACCATGTTCACCCCTGAGTCATCATAGCATTGTCAATCGTCTTCCCTAAATCCAAAGCCTGAAAAACATATGAAACGGGGTGGAATTTAGCTACACTTTTATGATCGTCAGTCAGCTTACTGATGGAAAGATGATTGTAATATAGGTCTGAAACATATGGCACAGAGTTCGACTTTAGTGTCTCAGACACGTGAACTGGTCATGTTCCTTATACTTTGGAAGGGGAACCGTTATCAATTTTGACAGTGTACCCTTGATGGCAGGGGCTGTATTGAGTGAATAAGCTTAAATCTCCTGTCATGAGATCTGAAGCTCGTGGATCAAGGATCCATGACTTGACGTTATCTTTAGTCACAATGAGGGCACTTAGGGAATTACCTTTCTAAGCTTACATTCCTATGTTGGCTCCTGACTGACTGAAAGATCTTTTACAAGGTCTTAAGTTGTTTTTTTGTAAATGGGCTTCCTTCATCAGGTGATGAAGGACTCTGATTCACTCTGATTGAAGATCTTTTACAAACCCTCAAGTTGTTCCTTTGTAAATGGGCTTCTTTCATCAGGTGATGAAGGACTCTGATTCGTTCTGATTGAAGATATTTTACAAGCCCTCAAGTTGTTCCTTTGTAAATGGGCTTCCTTCATCAGGTGATGAAGGACTCTGATTCTCAGGAACAACAGCATGAACTCTTCCTTTCTATCTCTTCCTGACCTTGTAGACTTCCAATCTGCTATTTTCCATGTATTTTTCAGCATTTTGCTTCGGTGTGTTGTCTTTCAACAATGTTCACAACATGGCCTCTTCCGCATCGATTGATTTGTACTTTGTGATCCATGAACAGCCTGTGCAGACCCTTCCTAACTTGGATTAGCTGTTGTAGATGAGGTATACCGGGAACTCATCATCAATTTCTTCCCACCCTCTTGACGATCTAAGAAACATTTCCTTCGGACTTGTAAGAGACTTGGTCCCATCTTATCATTTAGAGAACTCAGTTCCAAACTTGGTTGTATAGATATCTACAATCAAAGCTCGAGGAATGTAGAAAACAATAGTGTTTATTGATTGTAATTGATGGATCTTGGATTTCATAGTGTTTGTCCTATTAGCATGTGCATGATTATATTTTGGGAAGGGTTTTGATTCTATTAGGGATTGGTTTAGATTATTAACTTTGGATCATCACCTTTTGGTGGACAATCTCACTATTTAGAAAGTCTTCCTTTTCCTTTCCATGGTCTGAACGTCATAACCGGGTGTGATCATTGCAAACAGTTACTCCCCATTCAATTTGCGAAATGTAATGGGAAAAGCATACACTTTCAGATCCTCTAGAGTTGACTGCAGTGGTGGTATGATTTGTACTCCTCTGTTAAGGCTGAAGTTTTGTCATCAGTTGACATGTCGTATTGGTGATGGGAAGGAAAAACCTCTAGTAGTTCGTAGGAGGCTTTGATACCATTTCAGAAATATAGGAATTTAGAGTAGGAGTATTCTCTCGAATCAGGAATGGTTGGTTACGTGTTCTCATTTATACTTGAGGGGAGCCAACTGTTTGCTTAGCTGCACACAACTAATTAAATCATTCTGTCTAATGTGCTTTCATGCTATACATCAAATCACGAAAAATCTCTTCTAGTCAGAGGGATTTCATGTAACAATTACGACTTTATTTACACATGTAGAAAAGATAATTTCACATGTAACTCAAAATATCACGTTCTTATCTCCATGACCTTGTATAATTTAGTGAGCATCGTCTTTTGCAGTGAAATTGCTGCCTTGAAATTGCTGCTTGAAGAGACACGGTTAGTTTCGAATCCCTAAAGAATCTTGAAAATGAATATATTTTCCTTTTGGGGGCCTTTAAGGGCACCCTAGTAACTGCCTATATTTGAACAATGTTGTGGTGCCCTTAAGGCCCCCTTCCCTTTTTATTTTATTTTATTGAATCATCTGTTGTGGACACTAGTTACCTTTGTATCAAGTCTTATTCCCCTCCTTTTTAAAGTATCCTTTCTTTTAGGATGCGATTGCCACAGTAGTTGCATGACCCCTCATCAGATTGTGTAAATGACGCAAACTATCATTTTTCATGTTTTAGTGCTTTGTGAGGGAACATCTGAATTTCCTTTTAAAAAGGGATTTCTGAGGAGGGAAGGGCATTTTAACCTGTTTGTGTTTTTTTTTTTTTTTGTTTTTGAAACCTGTTTGCTGTTTTTTCTTGCAATGAACACAAATACGTGCACATAATGCTTAAACTAAAGTTTTCTTTAAATCCTTACCGAATGTTTTGGTAAGCAGCAAGGTCATTTTTGCATTTAAATTTAGAGCCTTTTGTTAACCAAGAACATGGTTTTGATGCTAAAATTAATCTTCAGTTTCTTACTCTTATGATCTCCTCCTTTCATGTGGTTATATGGGTCAGGTTTTGGATGACTTCGGTTGCTTTCTTTTGTATATTTTGTTTTACAAGTAACTCATGGGGATCCTGTGGCTCAGTTGCTTTGTTTTGTATTTCTTACTATTTTTGTTTAACAACTAACTCATGGGGATCCTGTGCACAGCCCGGACAAAGAGAGCAACACGCCCCAGGCAGCCTAGACTAGACTACACCAAGGTCCCATGGTTAGGATAGCGGTTGTATGAGGATCGTGATTGAACGTTTGGATACTCTTTTGTCGTACTTTAAGTTAAACTGTTAATGTAGTTTTATGCGGTGTATATGATGATCGCTAATACACGTTTGGAGGCTCTTTTGTATTTGAAGTTACTGTAACCGTAGTTTTATGTGACGTTATTATCTATAAGACGAGTTGTCTGAGTTGAGTTATTGTCTATCATTGGTCTCAATGGTAAAATCAGTCGGGGGACCTGAGAGGCGGTGGTTTACCCTGCGGCGGATGTGAGCAGTTCGAGTCGCTTGTCTCCAACTCGTGAACTTAGCCAATATAAAGCTATATGACAGCACTCAATTTTTCCCATTTGGCGGTTATCATTCATGGACGTTGATAAGATATATGGCCCATGTTTAATACGCCATATCACATCTACTGTTGTCAGACATGAGGTTTGACTTTCTAGACGTCGAATGTGCATTTGACTTTTACAAAGTCAAAATGTTCACGTTTTACCTAGCCTATCAAAGTTGTCTCTTTTTGCCTATTATTTAACCGAAATTCGAAGCCCACTATTACGGGCCTTGTGTTCGAACTTTCCTTCTAAATTCTCTTGCACTAAAAAACTTGGCCTGGGAATTCGTGTACACATATTACAAAGAAAATATGAGTCTTGAGCTCGTCGTCACACAATTGTTGAGGCCTCACGAAATCCATTGATATTGTTCTTTGACTTCGGATTACCATTGTGTATACTCCCGGTATCATCAATGAGATATTTTAGTCTATTTTTTACATTCTTCTTCTCTTTGTTAAGTCATTCAAAAATCTTGTTTGAAAATGGCTTCTTCAACGCGGCGATTTAAGAGTATTGCATTCATCATAATGAACATACACTTCGAGACGCAAAAAAAAAAAAAAAAAAAAAATGATGGTAAGAACGTAAATGATCAACATATTATGACAAAAGTCTAAACAAGCCCGCCTACAGAAAGGCTTTACTACGAAACTTCATGCGAGAGAGGTCGCTTTTGGCGTTTAAGTACACCACATACACCAAAGTCTGAACAATAACAACAACAACAACAACCTGCATTCACCAGATTCTTCATGCTGGTCTGTGCTGCCTATGGTACGTTATCGTTCTTGTCGACCCTGCAACAGATACATGGAATGTCAAACTAATTCATACAAAAAAGAGCTATATTCACCAATTAACTTTCAAAATCACACACACTAAAAAAAATAAAAACGCTCACGAAAATATAGGGACTTTCTAGTCTATTAAGTTCGCAGATGCTCGTTAAAATCTAGTGCATGGCCAATGTCCAGTTTTAAACAACCATTTCTAACAGTAAACAACAGACAAATTTCTGGTTACCATATGCTCAGATTTGTAGATGCATAAAGAGAGAGAGGAACATCGCCTCAGTAATAGGGTTGTTTCTGTAAGACCGACCCCACATGTTTTTGCCCTGCTCTGCAAAGAAGAATTCAGAATAGGAAAACAACACCTCCCAAATTCATGAGTTCAAAACCAAGCCATGGACAATGATGACGGTCAAATTATACCCGTAAAAGTCATCAACGTTGACCTTAAATCGAGATTAATAATATATATTTCGTATTAAATCACTTGTTTATATTTATTATTTAATTTTAAGTGATTATTAATATGATTTTTGGTATTTAGCTATTTTTATTATTAAAGACCTATTTATTGTGCGATAATTGCTGATTTTGTAGATCGTGATAAATCGGGAAGATAAATATCGCGCAATCGAGAAATCTCAAGATAATAAAGAGGAAAATCGGAGCATTAATCAAAGGATAAATCAGATCAGTTCAAAAGAATGCAGTGGGGAACAAGTCGGACAAAGAGACGCGTTTAACACGTGTAAAAAGGGCTCGGTCGACCGAGCCTATCCATTCGGTCGACCGAGAGAGTCGGCTCGGTCACTTGAAGTTTATCCGGCAGAAATCGCGTGTATATCTTCTAGATCCTTCCTAGGTCGGCAAAAACCTCTATATAAGCAGCAGCTACGAAATTTGTAAAAACACACCAACACACACCTTAGACATACATACAATACCTTATACCTTTTTATCAATTACATTCATAGCTTTGGTACGTTACAATGTAGCTGTCCAGCAGTTTATTATGGCTGCAAATATGTAAGCCTTTAATTTTCTGTTGTTTTTATTTTCAGCAATTAATCCCTCCCAATTATGCTTTATCGTTTGAATTAGTTAATCATAGCTAGATGATGTAGATCTAGGCTATGACGTTAGGGATGTGGCGACTCCTTGTCTATGGGGATCCCATAACCTACTTCATACACTTAGTATTTATTCATGAATCTACTTGGTTTAATTAATGTGTATCTAAGTTAGTTTATATGAATACTGTGCGAATTACTATTTTAGTCCGTATTGTATGAGAAACGCTGAGAGATATGTTCAGATATGTAATCTGGGGACGAAATCGATTCGGGTGACCGAATAAGTTCATTCGGTCGACCGAGCCCCTGTCATCTGTTAATTACGCCACGTCTTTATGGTTAGGTTAACCTAGTTGAATTTATTATCTCAGTAGATATGGCTATGGCTACGTTACTCGCTTAGTTTAATTAAAACGTGTAAAAAGGAAAAATACCAATATAAAACTCTTAGGTAGGCTTATGAATTGCTCTTTACGGACGTTCAGCAATATCTAGGTAGGTTTATGTTTGGGGATTGCTAGCACCTGATTATACGTACGTCGTAGATTAGCATGAGACTATAACTTGGTAATTGCTAGTTGGACGAGAGCTTGAGTAATCGCTTAGGAAGTACGCCTAACCATAGGAATGTTGCCTAGACGAGGTGTACGATTAATATCAGCATCCTTAGTGTCGTAAGAGTGCAAGTTATATGAGATGGATACCCAAAAGGTGAAATCACGTAATGTAGCACAGTGATCTAGCAACCTAACCGGTGCTAAGTCAAGTTAAAGAGGATGACTCCCGTAGCCAATCTAAGATAGATACAAACGGATTGACAGTTAATAAGTTCAGTTTATTATATAAATTATCTAGGTCCAAATGATAAAGACTATAATTGGGGAGGTTAATTACGTTGTGTTGAGTCGTGTCTTTACCTTTCTTGTCTTATGTTGGCCGTAGACCGCCTCTATGTCCTTGACATGTTTAATTAATTGTTTGTATATAAGATGATCCACAATTGGTTCCCTGTGGGATCGACCTTGATTCACAATAGCTATACTACGATGGGCCTAGTCCTCTTGCTAGTATTGGTTTATGGTGGTCAAGTATATTATAACCTGATTGACCCCGATCAAGTTTTTGGCGCCGTTGCCGGGGAACCAACGGTCAATTTTATATATAAATAATATTCTTATTCATGTCACGTTTTCTGTTTTAGAGTCTGTTTTTGAGTCCCTCTGGTTGTCTGCTATGTGTAAAAATTCCAGAATCTGGAACAGCTGGTTTCGCTCCCAGCGAGACTACCTCTCGTTGCCAGCGAGCCTGGTTCTATTTTCTGGGACTTCATGTGTCTGTTTATCCCCGTATGTTTAATCCGTAGGTCTGATAGCAGCATGGGAGACCATGTTAAAATCAGTCTACGGTCTGTTTTGTTTTTCTTCTATTTGCAGAAACCAGGGAAGCAATAATCTGAGTCAGTAATTTTTCAAGGGCGCTGAGAAAATAACCTAGCAACATGCGGAATTACTACTCTACGATGGGAAAAGCGATGGAAGCAATACCATAAAAGCACCAAGATGGCTCCGAAAAAAATATATATTTTAAGGCTTAAATTCTTCGTGGTACAATGTTGAAGGCAAGGTACTACCTTTTTTTGCTTATGTTTTACTACCTTTTGGTTTTTTGAGCATAAGTTAGCCTATACATGAACCTTAGTATGAATCTTGGCCCGGAGTGGTTTGTAAGATTAATTCTATTAGTGTGGAAGGTTCTGCCCCCAAATCTGTCTCATCTAGAGGGTGTAAGGAAACATGTAGTCGTTGAAAGGAAGCAGTGAATAAAGAGTTCCTCGTAGTTCTGTTAAAATCTCTTTGTCCTATGCATGAGATTGCTTCTACTGGCCAAGGGAGCAACAAATTGTGTAGTTTAAGCATTCACAATCTAAAGAAGACGTTGAGTTTTGAGAGAACACCATTTTCTGCTTTCGTTGAGTTTTATGGTGATGGCTTCTCGGTGAACCCACCTTAAACAGAAACGAGATTACGCTTTGGGTGACAATTTAGAAATCGGAGACTCTTAGTACATGGGTTCGGAAATGGTCTAACCATGGCTGGGCGAGTTCAACCGAGCTTCGGCTCAATCGACTCCCCTCCACGTGTGATGTACGTTACAGCAGTTCAACAAGACTTAGCATAGCCGATAAGCCTTCGGGCTAAACGGGGCTTAATCTTGACGGATTGGCCTGAACTGTCACATATGTTCCAACGAATAAGACGGCGTAGGCTTGCCTACATAACCGACCTTATTCGGAGTACTTTGATTCATTGTTTCTTATTGTCAAGGCCAAAACCGTAATTTTAACCGAGTTTCTTAGAATTCACTAATTCCTAAACCGAGAGCCGATGTAAGAGCTTTGGATAAATGGTATGGATAAATGTCGTTTCCTAGGTCTCACAACCAAGGGAAGGGTATTAATCCGCAACAGCGATGAGCCCACCTCTTATAGTGCTCAGAGGGGTCAATATCTAGTGATCCAAGAATAATAACTGACAAGGATAATTTTTGGAAAGTCGAGCTGAGGACTTTAAACTCAGAACTACTTCTTTAAAACCCTTAGGATTTCTTTTTATGATTTTAGGTTTTGTTTTCTTTGAGTCCAATAAGAGTAACGTGACATATGTTGAGGTTTTTTATTTTGCCGTGTTCCGATGGCCATTGGGCTAAGGATGTGCAAAACTTTTTTACTCAATATAGGCCACGTGAAATAGAGTTCCGTAGGAGACTCAAGAAATTGCTAAAGAAAAGGAAATTTAGCAATCCACCTTAAGATGGAGGCATTAAGAGAACTTGAGAATTACTGAAAATGTAACAGAGAATGATTGGTGTGAACAAGAACAATCTTGGACAAATTCTAAAACCTTTTAGAATGGTGATCCAAGTGAAAATCCAAAGTGATGTGCAATTCATTCTGCAATTATCCTTACCTTTCCTTTTACACTTTTTCACCTTCAAACTTTTCGATCCTCTCACCAATCTGCCCCGAAAGTTCACATTTCTAACCATTCTTTCATCGCCTCTCTTTCTTTCCATCCGTTTCACTCTCCCACCCAATCTCAATGCCTTAACCATTTTCAACCCACCCATAAACACAATTTCTTACCCACCCTTTATCTTTTCTTCCCAACCTTATGTGTATCTTTTTCTAAACCCATCATACTCTCAACCTCCATCTTGTTCACAAAATACCTTTGTGTTGCGGAATTCGAAATATTGCTAAGCTTTAATGATTATTTTTTATCATTTTTAATTTTCATGATCCTAGTTGGGGTAAGTGTAGCTCTGACCCTAGCTAGATTTTAAAGGTTTTTGGTTCGATCAAAATACAACCTATCTTTCTACTGGAAGTTTTAAATTTCACACTTTTCCGACGATTCTGGCATTTCTGGATGATAAGTTTTGTTCTGAACTATCACACCGATCCGACCTTGTTGATGACAGTTATGACTTTTACGTGATACATTGGGTTATTAGTAATTTCAAGGAGTAGTTACATCTCCCTAAGTTGTTGATATCCAATGCAAGCGAGAAGTTTCTGCGCTAAGTATTCAATTTTATCTTTAGCCTATAGGTCGCAATGCATCTGTTATACCTTACCAAGTTTCTCTTTTATATTGGACTAAATACATAGTGAGCCAGTCCACCTCGTGTTTTCCCACATGGGGTTATGCTTTTTGATCTTTGTCTTATCCACCCGGTTTTTAGATGAAGACTACCATCTTTAGTTGCTTGTTTATTTTTCTTTCTATTTAGTATTTTTCTTGTCATTGGTTGTATAAAATAAAGTGGCTTAAACTGTTTTTCGGTATTCATACCTAATTACTGCCACATTATTCTATAAATTCCATAGACATGGTGTTATTAACGGTTTCGTGGAGTTTGTCTGCTTATACAGGTTTTCACTTGCTTCTCCACAACATGCTGACATTTACTCCGATATTGTTCCTTTACTTGAGAGCCGTTTCCAGAGCTAAGTCTTTTTCTTAAATTCTCATTTATTGTTCCTTTGCAGTTTTTTTTTCCGGTAAAAACCGAATTTCGGTTAGCGTTATATAGAAACCGAAATTTTTTTGTTCGGCTTTCTGTTATATAAACCGAACCAAAGTGTATATTTTGATACGATTAATTTTTAGTACCTCCAACAGACAGTGCGGATTCATTTTTAAATTTCAATCAACCAAAAATTTTCGATTCGATTTCGGCACAACACTTGAATAAAACCGTGTATATTATTTTTTATCAAACGTTTAACGTTTCGATTTTTTATTTCCTTTTTTAACGGCGGATTTTTTTCACTTCGGTAAAACCGGAATTTCGGTTAGCGTTATATGGAAACCGAATTTTTTTGTTCAACTCTCCGTTACATAAACCGAACCAAAATGTATATTTCGATACGGTTTATTTTTATTACCTCTAACAGACAGTGCGGATTCAGTTTTAAATTTCGAGCAACCGAAAATTTTCGATTCGATTTCGGCACAACAATTGAATAAAGCCGTGTACTTTTTTTATCAAACGTGTACCGTTAGTAGTTTGTGCAGAAAAAGGAAAAGAAAGGAAAGACCAACGGATTTGAAGTTCTAATTTTTTGTTCGGCTTCCCGTTACATAAACCGAACCAAAGTGTATATTTCGATACGGTTCATTTTTAGTACTCCAACAAATAGTGCGGATTCAGTTTTAAATTTCAATCAACCAAAAAATTTCGATTCGCTTTCGGCACAACAATTGAATGAAACCGTGTACCTTTTTTTTAATCAAATGTGTACCGTTAGGAGTTTGTGCAGAAAAGCGAAAAAAGGAAAGACCGACGGATTTGAAGTTCTCCGTTACATAAACCGAACCAAAGTGTATATTTCGATACGGTTCATTTTTAGTACCTCCAACAGACAGTGCGAATTCAGTTTTAAATTTCAATCAACCGAAAATTTTCGATTCGATTTCGGCACAACAATTGAATAAAACCGTGTATTTTTTTTATCAAACGTGTAACGTTTCGATTCATTTTTTTTTTTCCCTTTTTTAATAGTGGTTTTTTTTTTTTTTTCCTTCTGTAAAAACCATAATTTCGGTTAGCGTTATATAGAAACCGAAATATTTTGTTCGACTATCCGTTACTTAAACCGAACCAAAGTGTATATTTCGGTACGGTTTATTTTTACTACCTCCGACAGACAGTGCGGATTCAGTTTTAAATTTCAATCAACCGAAAATTTTCGATTCGATTTCAGCACAACAATTGAATAAAACCGTGTAATTTTTTTATCAAACGTGTACCGTTAGTAGTTTGTGCAGAAAAGGAAGAAAAAAAAGTCCGACGGATTTGAATTCAACTGTGTACTGTACGATGGAATATGAGTCAAGTTTAGCTATAAAATACAAAAAATAAAAAAATAAGGGCAAACAAATATCCGCGGCAAGAAGGTGTGCCCACATGTGACCACGTGGACACCACATTAAATGTTTTTATTATTTTGAACAACATAACGTCGGTGGAACCGACGGTCGTTTGCAGTACGAACGTCACTAAAATTGACGTTGGAATACCAAATTACTTTTTTATATTTTTCATACCGTTTGACACGTTTTTTCCCCACCAAATGAATGAACACGAATGATGTATTCATTAATGATAAAAAAGAGAAATGTCGTATAGAAAATGAGTGAAACACATTTTCAAACATATTAATGATCTGGAAGCTAAGGCATCCCGGGAGATTTGACCGTGTAGTTATGGTCCGCTTATTGTTTTTCTATAATATTTCGTTACGTAAAGTGAAAGCTAAAGGAATCGACTTTACGATAGTGTTCTCCGATACATCATACTGTGGTTTATTTTGTAGGTGGAAACTCCTGATAGGGCTGGAACATAAGTGATTCACAATCTTCACGTCTCTAAGAAAGTGATGCCTCATGCAGAGAATGTGATATGTTTCGGTTGATCTATTTGTCTTGTGCCTTGAATAATTATAGTTTAAGCTTACGCGATTTATTTCACGTTGGGATCTATTCTTTGATATTATCGTTGGTAACGATTTATATTGGGTCCGACGTGTCTTGCACGGCTCACGTTCACTAGTATTGAAACAAACCCCCAAAACACAAGTGAAGCATTTCGCCGGAGCATTCCCCGGATACGCAAGTGACGCTAAGAACAACATCATTTTGAACCAAATCATGCAAGTATGTTGTTGTGTTTACATTTCATTGGAAATTTGGTAGGAATCGGAGGTGGTAATGGTTGGGTTTTGATTTTCCGTCTAACGAACGAAATCGTTTATTGTAATGTGTATTCGTTTGTTTGATTGTAATGTGTATTCGTTGTTGGTTGAAATCGGAGTGTTTTGGGGTGTTTTTTCATTCAACCGGCCGTTTTCCGATTGGAATTTTGGGGAAGATGACCGGGTGCTTAAAACGTCGTCCACACTGACGTTGTGTTGTAGATAAAACGCCAACATGGATGACGTTAAAGGCATACAGGCCCATTAAGGCTACTTGTTCATTCGTCAGTGTAAGTGACGTTTATCATACTTCAAAACGTCGGAGAGACTTGTTAGAAATCTACACGTCGGAGAGATTTGTTAGAAATCTACGCGGAAACGCAGCGGAATTTAAAATTTTGATTTCCTTTTACCAAGATCGACTACGTTAAGCAACACGCATAAATTAAGTAAACAAGAAAGTTACCTCGGATGATCTAAAAGATCGAATGTTAGTCCTACTAGCGCCAGTAGGGACCCTTCTTCTAGCGTCATTTGACGATTCAAAAAATCGTCGATGATAATCTAGAGCTATTCTCCTAAAGACAACCTGCAAAAGTTTCAAGAACAAGATAAAAACGATAAAAAGATAGGGTGTTTTGGTGGTGGTTTATAATGGACTTGAGATGTTACTTCTTAAGCTGCCTACGTATCCAATACGTGGATTGGAATCAAGTATTCGTAGTTCCTTAGGGATGATTTATATAGAGGAGAGTTATGCCTTAAGGCGCCGTGGGCTTGTCTTTGTTGGGCTTGGATTTCGTGTTCCCTAAAAAAGATAACTACGATTTAATCTCCTTAATTGTTGGAGATAATTATGGACATATTTGACTGTCAGAATTAGAGTATTAAATATGAGGGATTTTTCCTATATTTATCTGATTATCATACTCGTGGAAAATACGATTGAGGATTGACTCTAGCCCACTTAGATGGCCCGAGTTGAACAGGCTGAATCCTTGTGTGTTTTGGCTGACCTACGGAGGTCGGGGAGGATAGCCGAGCTGGTATCAACTCGGATTCTTGCGTGCATAAGAGGTTTGGTCTGATAGGGACTTGAGCCGACCTATAGGGTCGGGCATGGGCAGGTTTGATCACAAGTACATGCCAACCTGGAAGGGTAGGAGGATGTGACCGAGCTCATGCAGCTCGGGTACTGGGGGTTTTGGCCATTGATGGAGGCTTTTCTCTATATTTATTTATTATTGTATTGATGTGGAGGTGACACGTGCGTAGGTTATGTTTTTGACATCGTCAAGGTCTGTACCCGAATATACAAAAATATAATTCCTCATTCTTTTTAGATACTCGAGGATGCATTTCATTGATGTCCAATGCTTAACGCCTGGAGTTACGATACATCATAACATACATTAGACTCCGACTCGAGACGAGTAAGACAAATGATACCGAAAATACATCAAAGGGTGTACATATTGTGTATCCTTTATTTCGGTAACCGTATAGAGAAGATATAATCTGCCACTGCAAAGGGTTTTGTTGCTGCCGAAAAAACGATTGTTTCCACCAACCTACCAACCCACGTCTGGCTGAGGATGGCGGCGCACCTTAGGTATGTACCCTTCTCTCCTGATTTTTTTTTTTTCTTGAACTTCATCCTATGAATCTCGTACTTTTTGGTGATTTTCTCCCTGCAATGCAAAATAAAAAAGAGGGCATCTTTACAATCTCGTACATTTGGTGATTTTTTGGGCAAAATAAAGCTTCCTCCTTTGGATGTTCTGATCAACGGCCGTGCTTGGATGTTTATTTGGATTCAGGCGCAACATTCGTCTATACGTTAATGGGAATCGCTTCTCACCCTCTTTCAGTCCAATGTCTGGCGCAAGGCCTTTTATGGGTGCTCGTTCCCTTTCCAGTTCCAGGTACTATTGCCTCTTTCTTGTGAACTATCACTACTTCTCTGACTGTTATAAACGTGTTGGCGTTTCTGTCAAATTGTGCAGCATGTCTTCTTCTCCAAATCAAGCCCCCAAACAAGGTGAGATTCGCATTGATCCCTGATTTTCCATATGTAGAACTTTGAAGTGTGACATTTGAGCTTAATAATGATCAAGCAAACGATTTCACTATATTTGTGTGTACAGTAAAATATTTCCAGGAGTTTCTTACATCGCCAATGATAGTTGGTCTCATTTGTATAATTTTCGAGGGGTAAATATTGTTCCAATATTTGAATGCATTACATTTCCAGTCACTTACTTGTATTTTCTAATGCAATATTCATTCATTGCAGGATGGATTTGGGGGGTCACAGGTATTATTTTAATTTGGTGTTATCATCACAATTTTGGAAGCTTATGCTATCATTTTATATTATTTTTCAAAAAGATTTTATGGATTGATACACAACAAGGTGATAGTATAAACACTGTTACAATTGCTTCACCTTTGACTTGAGTCATTTGGTGAGAGCATTATAATTGAGCAAGAAGAAGCTGCTTTCAGGTTATGCACATAAAACTGATTTAGTTAATCACGTAGCACTTGCTTGTGTACACGTACTACTGTGCTTTTTTTGGGCTTAAATAGCTTTTTTAGGGAGCTTTTTGATCCTTATTATTATCAGTGTGGTTTTATTGAAGTCTGAAGATTTATGGGATGAAAGATTCTGATGCTATAATCAGTTTTGGTTGGTAGAATTTCACCTATATTTGGCTTACTGAAATAGAGATGAAAGAGGATTTTCTGTTTCCATTTATATCAGATTACATTTTAATGCATCTTTTGTATACTATATTCTTATTGCTATGCAGGAGCAGATATGAGTTGCGAAAAGTTGGCTTAGAGAGGTTTGTTCTTTTATGTTTAAAACACACCATAGCTTCTCCGTGCTCCTTTTTATGCTGCCCATTTCCGAGTATCTTTAGGTGTTGATTTGCCTAGATATCGAGGTGTTATATATGACACTCGTTGTCATGTTTGTTTTTCTACTTGTTCTTGTCAGGTGAACTATTTTGTTTTGTGTTAAGTATTTCAAACCACATGAAATTCTACTTAGTGTAGCCTTTTTTGGTGGAAGAAATTAATTTGCCATATTCTACGTACTAATCAATGCGTAATCATGGTTAGAAAGAGAATTATTGGTTCCGTTCTCCACCTTAACGACAGAAAAGGGGACTGATCAGACATTTGTAATTTGGGGTCTCATTAGACAAGAGAGGCAGCGCTGTTTATCAACGTAGAATTGTTCAAAAATCCAAGAGCATTGAGATTTAACGAGCGAATCGTTGTTTTACTATGGGCAGTTGGTCAGATCTAGTATGGATGATACATGGACGGTAGTTGGGGTCGGCGGCTCGAACCTCTCACATGCATTTAAATCCTCTTAGTCTCATTGTCAGTTGAACTGGCCCCACCTACAATTCGGTGGCTATATGACTTGTTATTTTTTTCTTTCCTCCTGTGGACTGGCTATTTATGAAATTCTCAACTGCGTCCTGCAACCCTACCCTACCCTACCCTACCCTTTCCCACCCCCAGCCCCACCCTCAGCCCCACCCCCTTTTCCCTCTATCCTCCACTTGCATATTCAGTGGCATATACTCTATTGACTTACTTTGTCTACTTCCCTCGTAATTAGTGCCAAGGGCATGCAGCTTCGTAACTTCTTCTTACATTGTGAAATAGCACACCGTCTTGATGTATTTATCTTGGTAGGATATCATATTGTTTGTTTCTAAGCCAGTCGGTTCCTTAACATTATTTAAACCGCCCATTTTGCTGCACTAAAAAATGCTTCAATCAAAGTTAACTAATGCCAAGATTAAGTTTGGTGTACTATTCTGTACCGTAGTTCCTGTCGTAGAGTGATTATGGAATCATGTTCAAGGTTTCCATAATTCTGCATTTGGCTCATGCTTACCTTTCTTAATGTATGTGGCTTATTTCTCCATATGTAAATATATATGCTATCTCTTTAAAAAGATTTGTTTGGCTTATATGTATGTATGCGAACAGACAGCAGTCTATAAACACTTGCACACATACATACATATGGGTGCGCATTTGTGTATGTGTGTGTATGTATCTATGTGTGTATGTCTCTATCTGTGAATGTTTGTCTCTATCTGTGTATCTGTGTATGTGTGTATGTCTATTCCTGTCTTTACATCATAAGAGTCTTATCCAGACCTTGTCAGCTTTATGAGGAGAAAACCGCAAGGCTGATTAGGCAAGCTAGTAGCTCATTGAGCAAGCACTTGATATGGACATAGCTTTCATCCTTTACTATGTTAGTTTATTTTAAAGAGGTCTCCAAAGCATATGAAAGGGTATGTCTAGAGACTCGGTTTATTAATCTGTAAGTCTTGTGGTCTATGCATATTCAACTTGACGAGATTCTATGTAAGATTTCGAAATGAAGCATTTAGTTCTTTCTAATTAACTCACTCTAAGCCAATACACTTTCTTTTCATCCCAAGTATGCAGCCTCTTCATTAGGTGAATGAGTATTAAAATGAAGACATCAAAGTGTATTGGTGTCTTCTGTATACTAAAGGTGATTCTGTTCTCTATCCTCTTCAGTCCATGTGCATAAACCTTGTCCTTCAAATGAAAGGGATAATGAAAAAAATCTAGAATTGTCTAGAGTTGCACATGCCGAATGTGGTGTGTTTGCTAAGGATAGGTTACAGCATCCGTAATAGTTAGAGATTTGATTGATTCATTGTATTGTACTCCCTGTCCTAAAGGAAAGTGTAAAGAAGAGGGTTCTTAAGAGGAAAGAGACAAATACTCTTACAACTTCAAAATGAGGGTAGATAAGTCTATTTATAGGTTTTCTTTGTATGCGTGCAAATCGGTAAAACGACACTTATATTGTGACGGAGCGGGACGGAGGGAGGAGGAAGTTGAAGTTTCCTTATTTACTTTGACTTCATTAGATTTGGGCTGTTTTTGATCTATTGAATAAATATGTCTTGTAGTATCCTCCTTTCATATATGAAAAAACAGTTTCCTATAATTCTTTTTACCTCTATTGTGAAAAGTACACATGTATGTAACTTCTATAGATATCACTAAGAAGACGCATTTTGTCCTTTCATTAAACTTAAAAGGGAAGTCGCATTTGGTTTTTGGGTATTTTTTTTAATTTAAATTTTCTTTTTGTTTGATTAGGGATGGGATTGTATTTTCTTGGTTTAGGTTTAACATGTGTTTGATAGTTGCTTGATGCACTCCCATATGGACTATTATAGGAATATGTATGAAAGTCCAATGGTACATTCTTGATATATCGTTAAACAGTTGCTTAGCGTAGAGTTTAAGAAACATGACATGATTTATATTACCTTTTATGCTTTTTCGTGGTAAATGCTTTTTGTTTCTTTTGTTTTCAAGTCTTCATTGGCTTTTGTGGAATTCTGATAAAAAGAAGTGAAGCATCAGCATTGTAAATCTCAGCACATTAAGTTTTGATCATCTCTTTCTCTTTTTATTTTTTAATTCATGGCACGTTGTTTTTTCGTATCAGTGAACATTAGTTTTTGGTCATTTATTTTCTTGTTTTGATATTCCGTTTCCTAGAAAAAGAAGGTTCATCGCTGAAGCTGATTTGGAGAAGGTCCAAAGGTTGGTTCCTGATTTAGAATCTTTTTTCTTGTCTGATTTCAATGATTGTGTGTGTGGTTTGATGTGTTGAAGAAAATATAATACACATGAAAGTTGTTGGAAAATAAATTATGTGTAGCTCGCCAACCTTCACCCCACCCCACCCCACCCCATAAGAAAAAAAAAAGGAAAAAAAATTATGTGTAGCTCTCCGACTTAATGAAAGTTAGGTAAACAAATGTTTGCTGCATTTTGTATCAAGTCTAATTTTTATGTACATTCTCTCGATCTGCAGGAGAATCGAGGAAATGAAGAAGACTTGTGGAAGGTTTGTTATAGTGTGTAATCATTTGAAAGTTTGTTGATGAATATAGAGTCAATACAGCTTTTTGTGTGTGGATATATATAGCACATTTGTATGAATTAGTTTGACATTCCATGCAAACTGTTGCAGGGTCGAAAAGAAGGATAACGTACCATGGGCAGCAGGGCCAGAATGAAGAATCTGGTGAATGAGGAGGATGTGGTTAGGTGAAAGCCTCGATCTGTCACGTAAAGTTTGTTAGTAAAGCCTTAATTTATGAGTGTTGTTGTTCAGACTTTTGTGTATATGTAGGTACCTCTTAAATGCCAAAAGCGACCTGTGTCGAATGAAGACTCTTAGTAAAGCCTGCCTATATGTAGGTGGGCTGAGCTTGTTTAGACTTTCGTGTGTGTGTGTATGTATGTGGTGTACTTTAAACGCCAAGCCATGTACGCTATTTAGTTTTCGATAATTTATTATTAACATTAATTAAAGCATGACCCCGTACTACTTTTTATATAAGTATATATATATATATATATAACTGCTGCTAAATTATTGTATGAAATTCGTGTATGAGGGCTGATTTGTATCAATGCCCTTTTGTATGGCTTGATGATCAAGCTCGAGCTTGAGTCCTAGACAGTATCGAGTCGGCTCGATTACAGGAAAGGGGGCAGAACATGGATTCCGCTTGTTTGGTTTGCCTCTCGATCTTAAATGCCCGCAAGGCGGGATCCAAGATATGTCTGCCTTTTATGAAGAGGGACATGGGAAGTACACCTCGGACTTACATTCCTTATTGGGGGCGTTCAAAGGCAGAGATTTTCAACTTCTTGAACGTGAGAGTTTGGAAAGAAAAAAAAACACACATGGTTTGAGTCTTTGAGATGGCGGATTGGAGCAGGCGAAAATGTTCGAGTTACGCTAAGACCCTTGGATTCCTTCCTAATGTGCATGCATGGTAATCTTGTAGCCTATGTCAAAGTTTAGTATGAAAAGCTTTGATTGCAGCCTTCCTTTCAAAACCCTCCTCATCTTCAAATCCTTGTGGATGGAAGCAACCAATGAAGCACAGGAACGAACAACAGAAACACTGAACGTATTTTAGCCGTGAGGGAGGGCGTGCTGTCTCAATATTTTCACAAAGATTTCTCCATTGTAATGAACCTCCTTGTATCAAGCTGCCAAGCTATATATGATTTTGATAAGCATTTGGTTAAGATTGGATCGTAATCCGTAACCAATCAACAATGACTGCAGCAGCAGCTAGATCGAACTTAACTGTGCAAAGCACTCTCGATCTCCTACTGCAGCAGCAGCTTATTCTTTTCTTTGATCAATTGAAGCAAAAGTAGTTGAGTTTTTAAATTTAGGTTTCCGGCTTGGCCCAGAATGTCTTTCTGCTCCCTCCCAGATATATATATACCTACTACAATCAAAGCTTTCATCTCCAAATTCAGAGACTGAAAACGGATACTTTGTTGCGCATTTCTACTTTCTACTCTTAGGAAGATTATCTACATGTCCTTAACAATGTACCATGGATTCGTATTGGGTTCATTACCTCACGGTTACTATATAAATAATGGAAACCGAATTTCAAGCCCTCGTCGATATGAGATTTTGCAGCTACATACATACATTAGTCTGGGCTAGAGTTCCTGGGAAATGAACCCGATTTGTTCACCATCGGAAGTGATCGATATAGGCCGAGTACGTTATTAAGATTGACACCACTTCTTCGAGAGGTCGCTTTGCACGCATTTGTTTGTGTAGAACTTTGACTTGCTAAAAGCCTCTTCTAGTCTCTAAACTTGGTATTTTGGGCCAAGTTCACAGGGTTGGGGTACGAGGGGGCTGCATCAAAGTATGCTGATAAGATTGATAGCACTTCAGAGAAAGTCGGTATTGAGGTGTTCTGACTACTGGTCGTTCCCAATTTAGCATCAGGGGATTAATCTCAATGACATGAGTTTTAACTACGTACTGCAGTAAGTTTATGGGGCTCAGAGTACTCATGTTTTGATTTCCCGTGGGTGGTTGATGGATTTCCAACAATATTCTTCATATCCGGATCGAGGCATTTCGAAAGAAAGAAAAAATTGAATGTTGGACTACTGATTGTTAAACCTTGGAGCATGCAACACTTGAGCATTTCGAATTACTTCACTCCACACTCTCATGACCCAACATCCATTTCTGGTAACTTCGATATGTAACTTTCCGGTTCTTTCGCATTTTTGTAATAAGCAGGCGACAACGAAGAATGAGATATACACTTCTGTTAGCAACCTCGATCATTGGTACCTCTTCTCTTCTACTACGAATCTGGGGGAGTTATTTGGGGCTCACTTCTGGCATGATATCGTGTATCCCATGGTCATTTTGAATTTCTTGTGGCCAAAACACAGAAAAGGCTGATTTTTCTTGTTACACATTCTTGTGATCTTATTTTGGAAGCTTCCCAGTTCCCAATGCCTCAGTCTCGTGTTATAGGGAGCAAAGACATAGTAAAGTGAAACTCAAAGATAGTATCTTTGCATTTGGATCAAAGATATTTAGATGCGTTTCCGGTTGCAAACCAATGGGTATGAATTGAAATTAATTTCCTAGTAGTAACTTGTTTTGTAGTAGTGTAATTTGAACACTTGTGTTCTCGATGGTACGGTGATTAACAATTTGAAAGAGGTCATCAATAATATAAACACAGCAAATCATGTCACCAAAAGTGTGGATGAGAGACGAAATCATCAATAATTACAAAACTTAAAACACTGCAAATCATCATGTCACCATAAGTACTGAAAAACATAGAAGGCTACACTTAAGGCCAATCACAACCTCCTCGTTCCAAAGAGGAGAGCTCAGCCAATCGCTTACACCATTCATGACGATCTCTTGCTGAATCTTTCCACTTGCACTTGACATGCTCCACAATCTCAGAAGATTGTGGATGAGACTCTAACGCGTCTATCCCAAAAATGCATACAAACCCAAACGCCGTATAATACGACGTTCCCACATTCATTGATTTGAGGAATGTGGTCTCGCCAGCCCAATCCACCATTCCTCTAAAATCGGAAGTAGGCTTCTTGACCACCTCCTTAATAGCCTGTATCCCCCACCCAAAACAAAAAAAAACTATATAAATAAAAATAGAAATCTTCCATACATAAAAAATAAAATATCAAAAACTTGAAGCTTGCCATACATAAGCAGTTACCAATCATAAAAGAGATGCTAATCAATATATATATATATATATATATATATATATATATATATATATATATATATCATAAAAGAGATGCTACAACCACAACAAAAATGACACAACATCAAAATAACAAACCAATCATCAAAATAAAATAATTTAAAACAACAACAGCAATAATAATAATAATAATAAAATTGAAGGTAAATAAAACAAAATAAAAAATATTTAATCAATATTAATAATAAAATTGAAGCTTGTTTTGATACCTTTATGATGACATCACACTTGTTTTCAAGAATGCTTAGCATTTTGTTGGATTTATAAGTGTTCTGCAAAATAACAGCAATAATAGAAAAATATCAATAATAATAACAATAAAAATAATAATATCATTAATGATAAATATCATACCATCATAATATGCAAGTTTGTTGTATCTTGTCGCTTTTGTAACGCGGCAATTTTTTTGAGCCTGTAAATAGAAGACCATCTTGCTATTAAACGAATCAACCACACAACAAGAAGTTTGACAACCAAAACATTTAAATGCAGTCAATGTTTAGGGCATTAGTAGTGGCCATTGGCTTAAATGGCATCGAGAACAGCTTACCAGCCACAAACTGATTGGGTTGAAAAATATGTGATGAAAAGTTAAAAGCAATTTTTAAAGAAGCCGAGTAATGCGTTTATTAAAATATTATATGAAGCTATGTATTTATTTCTACTCTTTAAGCATGCATTTGTGGTTAAGGAGAGGGGGGGGGTTTAAGAATGGCCATCTAATATTTCTACCATAAATGTGATGGGGTTTTAACAATAACAAGGAAAAGAAAGGGCCACTTTTTCGATGAATAACTAAAAAAAAGGTGCAAAATAGAGCTGCAATAACTGCCCTGCCCTTAGAGTGGAGGGGTTCTTTAAACTCATCTCCTTTGCCCCATTTTCACTCTTCTTCTAAATCCCTCATCTCCACTTTAAGTCTAAGTAACAGTAACAGGAAGAAGCTAAAAGAAAAACAAGGCTGACTTTGGATATGCTTGAACATTTAACGAATCAACCACACACACACAACAACATAAATTAAAAACTCAACTTGGCCTTCTAACCAAAAAACTAAAAAAAACAACAAAACCTCCAAAGCTTGTAAGGAAGGTGTTCAAAGTCAACCCGAATTCTACAACATGCAGTAACAGGAAATGTGATGGGGATTTAATAATAACAGGGATAAGAAAGGGCCACTACATTCGTTTTTTGATTCTTTGATAGATAACTAAAAAGTTGCAAAACAAAGTTGCTGCTACAGCTACTAAGGAGGTTTTCAAACTCATCTCCCTTGCCCCATTTTCACTCTTCTTATAAATTCCATCCCCCTGTTCTCCCCCTTTTAGTCTAAGTAAAAGATTTCAGAAACTCTGCATTTAACATATAACTAATCAACCACACAAACAGCAGAAATTAACCTTTTAACCATAAAAGTAACAAAAACTTCCAAAGCTACTTTGTGTGAAAATCGCTCAAAGTCAACCCAAATCTAAATCCCCCAGATTTAAAGCCCTCTCTCTTACCCCCATTTAAGAAGAGAAGCTACATTTGAAATTAATGAAGAAAAAGAAACTCTAAGAGCAACTATATTCGAAATTATTGAAGAAAAAGACCCATAATCGAAATTGGTAAAGAAACTGCAGTTTAATGGAGAAAATGCAAGCTAACCTGGGTAAAATCTTGCTTGCTCGCCATTTTTGATCTGGGTTTCTTCAAGCTCTTCTTCTAGGGTTTCGCAGCTTTAAAACCAATATGAAAAGAAATGGTCGCATCTTACAATTTAAGCCTGAAAAGAAATTACATGGACCTAGTAGATGGACCTAAATAGATCAGACTCAACCCAAAACCAATTCTTTTCAATTTTATTGACACCACATAAATTTTTTTTATTTCTTTTTTACTTGAGAACCACTCGGTGAACATTACATAACTCACCGGTGACACTTCTGTAACAATGAAGTCGGTGTCACTGACACTATTTTTGAAAATTAGGTCGGTGGAAGTGATGTTATTTTTACGAAAAATAACAGTGGTGCCGGAAGTAATTTAAAAAGTGTCGAAAATAAACGTGGTACCAAAAGAAAAAAACGTGGTGCCGATGGAACCTCAATTTTTTTTACTTTCGAGTAGTTTGGGTTTTATCGGGTTGGTCCGTGTTCGGTTTGGGTAGGGGTTGTTGGAACTTTATGGTGTTTTAGCTCCGAAATGGGTTTAAGCATAAGTGACGAACAGTCAACTTCAAGCCCAGGTTTGAATGCGTTACGGAATTAATTTCCGAGAGCTAAAAAACAGTTTTGAAAACTACTAAGATAAGTAGTTGATGTTAGGTTTTTGAATCACTCGATTCCGATATCGGTTGAATGGTAAATTAATGCCTAAAGGAAGAATGATATATGTGACCCAAAACAGACATCAGTTAAGATCAAACTTGTTGAAACAATGCATCTGTTCGAATTACGTTCATGAACAGAATGACATCCGTTCAAAATTCGGTTATTTTCAACCAATAACTTCCTCTTTTCTAAAAGGTTACTTCCTCTACCAAAGGCTGCTTCTTCTGCCTATAAATTCCCTCTATTTCTGAAGAAAACTAGACAGATTTTCTACACTTTTGCATACCAAAATTCTGCCAAAATAAAAAAGCATTGTTCGCATCTTTTTGCATAAACATAGGCATAGAGTCAGAGATATTCAAGGCCGGATCAGTTCGCTGCTTGTTCACATCTAAGAGCAAGACTATAACAAGATAGACTTTTGTATCGGGGCAATATTGTCTTAAGGACATCGTTTCTACGCGCCACAGTCTGAATAAGTTTTCACATTTACTTTTGCTTTCTGCGTTTTTTGTTTCAAATGTGTTGCGGTAATTTTATGTGAATAAAGTTTGTTCTTCTTATGTGTTCATCTTGTTTGCAATCTGCTTCTACAATTTATGTTATTCGATTTTCAGAAAAATTAGCAAACCGGTACTACACTACTAATTTTTCCAACAGGGGTGTACACGAGCCGAGTAATCCTGTAAACGAGTAGAGCATTTTAAAATTTTCTCATGTTTGACTTCGAGCATGAGTATTCCGAACTCGAGCTCAAACTGAGATTCAAGGAAATTTTATAAACTCAAGCCAAAATTGAAATATTTTATCGTTCGTTTAATCTACGAGATGAGCTGAGTTTGATTACAATTTCGAGTTTGAGCTGATTTAAGCCGAATGGAGTCAAAATTTGGCTTGAAACGTGAGTAACTTGACTCGTTTACAACCTTTTCGAGTTTGAGCTGATTTAAGCCGAATGGAGTCAAAATTTGGCTTGAAACGTGAGTAACTTGACTCGTTTACAACCTTAGTTTTGAGTTGGTTTTGGTTGATTAGGTGTTTTGCTCAGCTCTATCCGGAACCAACTAGATCGACTAATCCAGAGTTCGGCTGACTCTTACCCACCGGTAAATGTTCGACGTCCAGATCTTTTTTAAATTGGTTTAAATAAAAAAGAAAAGTAGCCGATAAGGCCTAGCTCAAGTGGCTAGAGCTGAGGTCCTGAGAGCATCTGAGGGTCTCAGGTTAGTCCACTCTTGTGTGGTTGTAAATAGTTGTATTGTTTTATCTTTCAATTGTAATAAAAATAAAAAAGAATAAAAAAAGAGGAGAAGTACAAAGTTAATTCCATAAACTAAAACAGGTTTTCCTAAAAAATAAATATAGATAAATAAAACATGTTTCCGTTTTTCTTAAGGCCAAAAGATATCGGAGGTCTCTACGATACTACGTTAGTAACATTTTGACCCCTAAACAATTTTTTTTAATCAATTGACCCTTAAACAATTTTTCTAGTGACAAATTGGTCCATGCGCACTTTGTATTGGGCATTTTGGTATCAAAAGCCCATTTTTATCACATTTGATCAAAAACAATGTTTTTTTTCCTAAAGTTCAACGCAATAAACGGCATAAAAACACACTACCAAATTATCTTCTGAAGATCAACTTTGACCATTATAGATATCAAGTTTGACTGTGAAATTGCAGATGATTTATTCCATTTGTTGCGCAAGCTGTTAAACGAACAAAGTCGTTCATGAACAAACTCGTGTTCGGCTTGTTAGTGTTCGTGATCGTTTGTTCGTTCAGCTTAACGAGCATTGTTTGCTTAACGAACGAACTCGAGCTTGGTTCGCGAACGTTTGATTATGTTCGCGAACGTGCTTATAGATTGATTTTATATATATTTTGATATTTATATAATAATTTGTCCCGTGATGTATGTAAATATTAATCTATAACTTGTTATTTTTGCATTTGCACTATATGTTCAATACCTTAACTCACCGAACTAGAGCCGAACTTGAGTTGAAAGACAACAATATGTTTAACGAGCTGAAATCGAACACGAGCTCGAACAATTTAAACAAGCCGAGCTCTAACAAATTTTCATGTTCGTTTAACAAATAAACGAGCTTGTAAAATAAACATGCTCGAGCTCGGGCTCAGCTCATTAACAACACTAATTGTGTTGAACTCCTTGAAACAAGAGCTATGTAGGGCAGTAAGCAAAACATTTTTACCTGGTAGCACACCTTATGAATTTAAACCTAAAAAAGGTCTAAATGGACCTAACAGATTACATTTTCAACCCAAATTATTTCCGATTCGATTGGCACCACATTTTTACTCCTAGCACTACATTTTTTTGATTTTTTTTTTATTGTTTTATACTTCTGGAACCACACGGTGAACATCAGTGACACTGACATTAGTGCTATTAACGCTATTTTTTAAAATTAACATCGGTGGAAGTGTCGTTATTTTTACGTAAAAATAACAGTGATGCCGGAAGTAATTTAAAGAGTGTCGAAAATGAATGTGGAGCACGAAGTAAAAATGAGGTGCCGACAGAACCCCAAATTTTCAATATACAGTTTATTGCTGTTAAACGAACAAAGCCGTTCAAGAACAAACTCGTGTTAGGCTTGTTAGTTTTCGTGCCTGTTTATTCGTTCAGCTTAACGAGCCGAGCTCGAACATGATTGTAGGGTCGTTTGCTTAACGAACAAACACGAGCTTGGTTCGCGCAAACATGCTTATAGGTTTATATTATATATATATTTAGATATTTATATAATAATTTTTTTGTTGTGTGATGTATTGTAATATTAATCTATAATTTGTCATTTTTGTATTTGCACTTGATGTTTTATACCTTGACGAACCAAACAAGAGCCAAACTCGAGTTGGAAGACAACAATATGTTTAACGAGCTCAAACATTTCATCTTTTAAATGAGCCGAGCTCTAACAAATCTTTATGTTCATTTAACAAATGAATGAGCTCGTGAGCTAAACGTGCTCGAGCTCGAACCACCAATACTCGGCTCGGCTCGGCTTGTTGACAACACTAGTTGCGTTGAACTCCTTGAAACAAGAGCTGTGTAGGGGTGTGATCAAAACATTGTTTTTTGCATAATGTAGGGGCATATCTGATTTTTTTTAAAGGCATTTTCTAAGTACGACGACAACAAATTTTGATCAAAGGAGTTAAAGAAAAGGAATCGAACAGAAAAGGAATAAGCAGAAAATCAGATGTCTAAACACTTCATATTTGAAGCAAAAGCCAAAATAATGTAAGAGAAAAGCAGTATAAAGGAAGAATACCTTTCATTGAGAAGAGGCACCCCACCAGCCCGTCGTCTCCAATCCAAACATGCATCTGAAGCTTGTGCACATTCTCGATACCATAGTTACCAAACCAGAGCTGCTGTAATATGACAACCGATTACCCTGCAATACGACACTCAGTGAGAAAGAACCGATCACATAAATACCGACCGACTTATCATCTTGGTTGAGATTTGAAACTCGAATAAGGTTTGTTCACAAATATTGTAAATAATAGTGACTGATTGAAAATGGAACGGTTTTGACATTGATAATCGAAGGTTTGGGTTGAGAAACGAGTCCATTCTCCATGATCTCAAACAGGGAGAAATAACGGTCACATAGTACTTTACTTGCTCTGTCATGAAGCTCTGGCTCTCTTCTGCAAAATAATAATTAAGCAAAAGAGGGTGTTTAAATTCCTCCTCAGGTTAAACAAAGAACAGGACGATGTGACAGGACGGATTGATGGCTATAAGACGGACCTTTTTACCAAGTCAGAGAGAAGCATTCGAAAGAAAGTTACGATGGGAACTCAAGTTGAGGCACAAATTGAACTTGTGACCAAGATAGGTCACATCAAGGATGAATGATTGCATCTCCATGGGCCAACTGGAAACCAAGGAAACCTGGTGCTGGAAAGTGGAGCAGGGCCATCTTTGCAGAAAACGAGAGGAAATCTGAGGGAAATGCTGTGATCAGTCCCGAACAACTGGAATCCATCCAGAAATTAGTTAGCCCACCATGCTCAAAACCCAGGAGCCTCAGATCACATGACTGGTGACAGGTCCGTTATTCTAATATTTCATTCATGAAATTCAAGTAAAGGAACAGGATCAGTATCTCTTGGGTACAGACTCAATGCAATTCTAAAATTTCATTCATGAAATAGAAAAAATCTTTCCAATTTTTCATGCCATGATACAGACTCAATACTACAATGCGCGAAAATTTGACTTCTTAAATCTGACAATGCCTTTGAATATTCTACCAAACCTCATTAAAAGAGTATATGAATCAGCAGGGCATTGTTCAGGAAGAACTAAGTGCTTTACAGAAAAATGGCGGTACTTGAGAGGCTGCAAGGGGAATGATTTTTACTGTAAGGTACAAGGCAGATGAGTGAAAGGCTGAAAGCCTGTCTAGTGACAAGAGGGTTTACCCAGTCCTATGTCATGGTAGAGTATCCGGAGACATTTGCTCCAGTTGCAAAACTCAACACCATTAGAGAGCTCTTTGGTAATTAGCAGCGAATCTACATCGGCCACTGTACCCAACTTGATATTAAGAACGCCTTCTTGAATGGAGGTCTGAAATAAGAGGTGTACATGGCGATACCTGAAGGGTTAATGATTACCGACAGAAAGAACAAGGTCTCTTAGTTGGTCAAGTCCTCATATGGACTTGACCAGTCACCAAGGGCCTGGTTCGGAAGATTCTGTCAAGGCTGTAAAGTCACAAGGATTTGTGCGGCGTCAATCAGATCACACTCTCTTTGTAAAACACTCTAACTGTCCTTATTGTGTACGTTGATGATATAATATAATCCTCTAACTGGGGATTACGATGAAGATGAATCACAAAAACTGAAGAGAGCATTGGCCTCAGATTTTCAAGTAAAGGATCTAGGGACTCTCAGATATTTTCTGGGCATAGAGGGTTGCTCCGTCAAAAAGCGGTATGTTATTAGTAGACTTAAAGAATCATTCGTCTCTTAAATTCTTCAGTATACATAGGTGTGTAAAGTACAAACCATGAAACAGCTAGCGATTGACCGCATCCCTCGTCTTTTTCAGCTCTTTTTTTTTTCTTTTCTATTTTCCCTCTTATACAACGCCCTACAATGCAAAACAAAAATAAAAAGAGGATCAATCATGCAAGTAAAGCTCAAAATGAAATAAAATTAGATAGCTTCAAACCACATGCCTTGGCATGGGTTTAATAATACTGCCACGTGAAACAAATCTATTAAATTTACAAAATCTTTGTAATATATTCAACACAACATTTACTTTGGAAACGAAAAATCAAGATATATCTGTGAATGTTGCACATTCTTATCGGAAAAGTCTTCTTCAAGATTGACAGGTTCTCATTATGAAGTTCAAGTAAAGATAACAACTTTACCACCCAACTAACAGCTAATTTTTGAAGTTTCAAGCAAGAATTAACTTAGAGTTCGAGTAAAGATTACAAATTTACCCAACTGACAGCTAAATTGAAGTTTCAAACGAGATGAATTTACTTAGAGTTCGAATAAAAAAGATAACGAATTTACCCAACTAACAGCTAATTTGAAGTTTCCAACGAGATTGACTTACTTAGAGTTCAACTAAAGATAACGAATTTCATTACCAACTAACAGCTAGTTAATTTGAAGTTTCAGATGAGATTAATTAACTTCGAGTTTATCCAACAATACCATATATAACCTCATGATATATATTATTGGATTGGATACACCTACCTGGTTGTGTGTCCAATCCATAAAGCTTTATTTTGTCAATCAATCTAACACACACATAGGGACATATAGAAACTAAATTTTAAAGTTAATTAATTTTAATTACAAATGAAGATTTGAATTAATAACCATAGGAGTATATATAACCACCACCGTACCATTGCCGATTTGCCGAACTGCCTCCTGCTGATCGGCCTTGTCTTCTTTGGCAATCGCCTTTGTTCCCCTCAATATTTCTGACTTAGAAACCCAAACACAAAGCCATTAGTTCACACTATTAAGCATGTTATGGAATTGAATTTGCTTATCAAAACATCAAGACACCAGAAAAGCCGATTTATAAAAACGATTAGTTCACACTATTACACATGTCTATGGAATCGAATCTGCTTATCAAAATATCAAGACACCAAAAAACCGATTCAAAAAAACGATAATTCATCAAATACGCTATCAGAGAACCACACTTAAAACACAAAAGCTATGATTCTCCACATTGGATTTCATACATTAATTAACATCATATACCACACACATACATCATATATATATATATATACCTGAATTGTCAAGAACCACAGATCGAGCTCATATCTGAATTGGATTGAAACTCACAGTATATCTGAATTGGACAGAATCAGATGAGAAAAACTGTTCACATTCAAAATCATTCTCCCCAGCAGAAGCAGCACCAGGTTTGTTCTCCGCTGATCTTCATAGTCACAGATTAATTTGATTCTCTAATCAATGAAAATGATATATATGTGAATCACTTTTGATGATATAACCAACTAAAGTTATGGAAAAAAAAAAAAAAAAATATGTAGATCTATACATACCTTTATTCCAACAACACCGATTCAGCCATAACAGCAAGTTTACCCTTCTTAATTTTCAACAACACATCTATAAACCGTTTCCATCTTTTGTATATATATTAATAATTAACCAAACAAACAAACAAACCTAATCAAAACCAAATACTCATAAAACTTCCAGACCGATGTGCATGAATCAAAAAAATCATCTGCATGAAACAAATCCTCCATCTCTAATCTCTAAACCAGCGTTCGTTCTCCTCCTCCGCCAAGGACGTTCTGGGATCGAGTAATTAAGTCTTTGCCCCCGACATATATGTTAGAGAAGGAACTTAACCTTTTTTTTTATTAAAAGAAAATTAAAAAATTAATAATGCATGTGGACAGACGTTGGTGGCAGGCGTTGTCCATTAATTAAAAAAAAAAAAAAAAAATATGGGTGGCAAGTGGCAACCTTTATTTTTCGGTTGATTTCATTTGACCCCTCATCTTTTAATTTTTCTTTTTTTTTTTGCTTTCTAAGGAATCTTTTTAACTTTGTTGGAATGTGTGTTGTTGAGCGTGAGTAGATTTTTTTTTTTTTGGTTATTCTGATGTGGGAGGTTTTAATAGAGAGTTGTATTGCCACGTATACAACTCTCTATTGAAAAGGTCGGGTTTCCCATATCAGTATCAATAAATCTGGCAATTTTATCGGTAGAATTTAAAAGGTCGGGTCCAATCACCTAGAAGGTATCCATTGGCAATGTGAAACATGTTTTGCAATTTTCTTTCTAGACAAGTTTTACATTTTTTTAAAAATAAAAAATTATCAAGAAACCAGACAAGTTTTACATTATTAAAATAAATAAATTAATTAACCACAAAAAACCAAAAGTAGCAAACTGGCACCCACTCATCTAGACAACATAAATCACTTTCTTTACCCCGCAAATTCGACAACTTGTGCATAGGGAGTCACGAGAGTTCTACTGCCAGATTTATCGACTATAAGAGCAGCCCTAATAGTGATCGGGAGATAAGGTTATTGATTGGTGATGTTTGGATGATATGGAGAAAGATGATTGAAGGATAAATATAGAAGAGTTGTAGGGATAATTTATGTGTGATGTGATGTTGTAATGGTGTAATGTGTGTGTGTTTGCAGAGAGTATTGTCTCTCCTGTTAGCTGAATGTAGACAATGAGATAGAGAATCTCAAATATTAATTGTCTAAAATGTTGTCATTATTTTTCGCATTGGCTGAAATAAGCATTCTTATCTGACATAATAGTGGTGAATATTGTCTAAAACTAAGCCACTATGGCTGCTCTAAGTCATCTTATACTTTTACATTTATCTCACGATATATTTTATTATAAATTAGAGGGATAGAGCAAAAAAGACAAAAATATTTATAAAATGAATAAATAGGACACATTTCTTTTTTTAATTGCAAAAAGGACAAAAAAAAATCAGTTAGACAAAATTACCCTTCATTAAAACAGAAAGGCGGTTCAATTCACAAATCCATGATTCTACACCCACGACACTTTCAGAAAATCCATGATTCTACTCACTTTCTTCGCCCACGATTCCAAAATCGAATAAATAACAGCGAGATTTACCGGAAATCAATCAGGAATTCGAAGATTCTAACCAAAAGCATCGATTTCATACATTTGCAGAGATTTTAGCAAAATGTCTAAAAGGAAGAGGACCGATGGAAGTAGCAGTGAAGAAGAGGAGCAAAAGAAGCTAGGGTAAGATCTAACAACTGAAATATAGCTAATTTTGTCAGTTGTAAACTGTATTCTACAAGTGATATGAAGTTGTTTCTCCAAAATCACTAAATGGTATTGAACTTCTGAAAAATGTGAATCCATCTGGATTGTAAATAATTTCATACAGTAATAACTATTTCTGATGATAATCTTACTGATAATGTTAGCAATATTGTGTTAATGTGTTAATGAGTTACTGTGTTAATGTGTGACTGTGTTACTGTGTTGATGTGTGGATGTGTTGATGTGTTGCTGTGTTTATGTGTTGGTGTGTTGCTGTGTTCGTATGTTGCTGTGTTGATCTGTTTTTGGGTTGATATGTTGCTGTGTTGATCTGTTGCTGTGTTGATATGTTGCTGTGTTAGTGTGTTAATGAGTTAATATGTAGTTGCAAATTTGGCTTTTTAATTGCAGGTACATATTACAATATAGGTCAAACTTGAATGCTATAAAACAAATGTTCAAGGAAATCAAAAATGACCTAAAAAAACATGAAGATGCATTCAATGGAAATCCATTCAAGCACATGCTAATGGCATTGAAACAAGAAGAGATCATTTACAAGAAGAGAAAGAATGAAATGATGGATGAATTTATCAATAGCTACAACAAAACAAAAAAAAGGTTCAACATTGGTGGTCAATTTTGCATTCCAAAAACAATGGATGTGAAACTGATTTTTGGCATAGAGGATGGTGAAGAAGAAGTTGGAAATATGAAAAAACATGGAAGGGGAGAAACAAAACTAGAAGAAAGGTACTTTAAGAAAGCAAAAAGACTAACTGCAAGCCTTGTGAAAGTTAAAGTCAAGGAGCTGGTTACAAAAGAGGACAAACAATCAATTGATGACTGTGTGAAGCTAATTTCTCTAATACTACTACATACAGTCTTCCTGCCAAATACAGGAGCATATATACCATGGGGATTCTTATACTATGTTGATGACATTGATAGATTGAAAACTTACAACTGGTCACAACATATATTAGACCAACTCATTGAAGGCTTAAATAAAGATTGGGAGCATCCAACAAAAGTCAATGGATGCACTCTGATATTACCGGTATGTTACTTTTAAATTCATGATCTCATATTATGCTATAATCATATAAAAGAACTAACAAAACTGTAATGAATGTAGTACTGGTTTTGTGAGCACTCAAATGCAATTAGACCAAGAAATACAAGTGGTAAAGCTCAAGATCCAAAACTGAAGGGGAAGCTAGGACTTACATTGAAGGGGATCCCCCGAATTACAAAATGGGACAACAAAGAACTTGAAAAACTGGTTGTGACAAACAAAAAGGGAGGAAAAAGCATTCTTAAGAAAAAGAATAAGCAGTTGGTAAGAATTCATGCATTTCACACAGTAACACTGTAACACTTTAAGACAGTAACACAGTAACACTTTAAGACAGTAACACAGTAACACTATAGCAATGTACATTACTAAACTAATATAACCTCTATTTGATGCAATGTAGTTCAACAAAGAAGCATTGACTCCTACCATTGCTGAAAATTACTTTAAGACAGTAACACAGTAACACTTTAAGACAGTAACACAGTAACACTATAGCAATGTACATTACTAAACTAATATAACCTCTATTTGATGCAATGTAGTTCAACAAAGAAGCATTGACTCCTACCATTGCTGAAAAATACTTGATTAAAGGCATGCATGATGATGAAGATACGGAAGAGGAAGAAGATGAGGAGGAGGAAGAAGATGATGAGGAGGAGGAAGAACAAGATAAAGAGGAAGATGAGGAGGAAGAACAGGATGAGGAGGAAGATAAGCAAGGGGAAGAAGGAGAGGAAGAAGGAGAGGAAGTTAAGCAAGGGAGAGAAGGAGAGCAAGAAACAAGAAATGCAAGCAGGGAAAGGACAAGTAAAACTGCAGGAACAAGAGCAGGCAGGGGAAGAAGACAAAGCAGATGAAGAAGATAATATAGAACAAGAGAATGAATATTTTCCAGAAGTTGATCCAATGGATCAGGATCAAATGGATGATGATAGTGAAGGTATACAAGACATTGAAGGTGGCAAAGAGACTGATATACCTTCTTTCTCAATAGATATCACACAGCCATCAAATGAGGTTGAAAAAACAACAACCAATCAGGTATGAATACATACTCAAAATAGTCAAACATACTCTATTGTCCTCAACACAGTAACACAGTAACAGAGGCCTATTTGTGCAGGCTAATGAACAACAGATATCAATCCTGCAACAGATGTTGAAGGAAAAAGAAGCACAAATCAAAAATCTTCAACAGATGGTGCACGACAACCAAAAACAAATATCAGACCTTGAAGCACGTGTGGGGGCTTATCAAACGAATGAAGTCAGCCTAATTGGGAAGACAGAATCAATTGTAGTTGAGAATGATAACATGAGAACAGCATTGGAAGAACAAGCTGCTAGGCAAGCTGAATTGATAGCAGAAGTGCAAAATTTCAAGAAACTTTATGGATTAGAAAAACTACACAATGAACACCTTGAGGATGTCATAGCAAAGAAGGATGAATACATTACAAGACTTCAGGACGACATTAACCCAAACAAAGAGCAAGATGAACAACAAAGGATGCAGCAGCAAGAGCAAGATAGAATGAAGATTCAATTTCTGTCAGAGAAAGTTGCTAAGCTCGAAAATGAAAATTTTCAAAAAGATTCTGAAATCGGCAACATGAAAGGAAGACTTGAGGAGCAGACAGAAAATATACAACAGCTCAAGTTGAAGATACAAGAAAACAAGGAGATGCATTCAAACGAAACATCAGAACTGAAAAAGACAGTTTTACAACTCCAAACAGAGTTGTCTAACAAAGAGGCTGACATAACTGAGTTAAATCGAATAGCCGAAGAAGAAAAAACAAAAGCAGGAACATTTAAAGAAACTGCAGAACTGAGAAAAAAACGCTTGGATGTACAAGAAAAACTAATCGAAAAGCTGAAAGCTCAGGCAGAGAAATTGGCTGAAGAGAATACAGAGCTTGAAGTTCAAAAAGTGACTCAAGAATGTAATCAAACCACCGGTCAGTCATCATTGATAAGAAGATTGCATGAAAATCCAAGAAAAAAGAAGGCAATCCAGGATGAAGCATTTGAATACAACATAGGGAAAGGGAAGAAAAAACAAACTGAAGAATCTGAAGAAGTATACAATCCTGCAGAAGATAATAAATGCATCAATGGGAAAGTAATCATGGAAGAATCAAAGAATGAATACAAATGTGGGAAACATGTCATGGAGGACGCATATCAACAAATCTGGAATCATAATCAGGAGGGTGGCAAAAAGTAAGTATCTCTACATAAATAATTACTGTAATATTGTTTACATAACAATGACTAATGTGAGGCCTATAATTATACACAGCAAAGAAGTGTGGGCAAAATCAATTGGAGACTACCCTTTCGTGACTGTAAACTCACTCATGGCTGTAATGAATGAATTATTCATTGATGAATCGGTAAGAAGTTCGTAATATCATTGCAATATCAACTTTAATTTGCACTCCAATTTAGTTACTAACACAATAAATTCAAACACAGATAATAGATGGAATGTGTGAAATCATGAAAAAGGCAGAAGTAGTAAAAAATCAGTACCAAATTATTCAAGCAGCACCATTGGTAAGATAGATAAAATTCTAAATGCGACTTTTATACATGCTTCTATTACAAACTATTACTAAGAAGATTAGCATTTGCAGGCGGATTTCTTGACGTTCTACAGAACACCAGATTATGACGATATGGAACCCATCAATGAAATTGTCAGACACATACAAAAAGGAAAAACAGTGTTAATGCCAATTTGGGCCAGTGGAAAAAGCAAATTTGGAAACCATTGGGTGCTGCTGACTCACAACAAAGAACAAGGTACCTGGAATATGTACCATTCACTGAAATCTCCAAGAGGAAAGGACCCTTACTTGAAGGATTGTGAGAATCTGGTAAGCAGTTATATCTATTGAGAAAGAAAGTGTGACTATGTGACTGTGTGACTGTGTTACTGTGTGACTGTGTTACTGTGTGACTGTGTGACTGTGTGACTGTGTTGATGTGTTGATGTGTTGGTGTCTTCATGTTTTACTGTTTTAATGGTATATACTGCAAACTGATCAATCTGATTTACACATTGAATCACAGCAAGAAATTATTTGGAACAGAATGTGGCCAGATGAAGCAACAAAACCAAAGAACAAAAGAAGAAAGCCTTCACCAGTAAAGAAAGTTCCCAACCTGCCAGTACAAGCCATTGAATCGTAAGAAAATATTCAACACATTGTATTTAATTACTAGTATAAGTACTAATAATTTGAAATAAAACTGATGCAGGTATGACTGTGCTGTTTATGTGACATACTACATTAACAGGATCGCAACGGGAAATGAAATTGAAAGAAAAATAACAGATGAACAAGTGCAACAAATGAAAGGAATGATTATAAATAGCATTACAATGAATGAAATGCTTCTAGTCATCTAGCATTCTTGTTATAATACACTCAACTATTGATTTACTTCTAATTGTGTAGATTTTGAAATGTAACTCTGAATGATACTATGATGGAATGTTACTCAGATTGAATATTAATATGATCCTCTTTATAATATGATATTATTGTTGTCCAAATCTGTCTCTGCATATTTTCTTATCTCTACATTCTTATATTATTCAAAATAGTTACAACAATGAGTATGGCAGTTTTCTAATTGTAATTGTGCTGATTCAAAACATTATTATCAAATTTTATAAAAGCAATTCTACTCATTGAACACATTATTATGAATAAATAACCAAGTCTTAGTACAAAATCATGATCATCATGAAACTACAAAAGATATTGATAGGTGAATACAAAAATAAAAGATATTACAAAATAATTACTCAATCAAAAATATATAATGATCATTCAACACAGTAACAGCACCAACACAGTAACACAGTCAATCCAAAAACAAACAGCCTACTGAAAACATCATCAATACAAAGATCAATCCAACCGCACAGCAGCACTACATGTACGCTTATTGTGACGACTAGAAGAACCACAACGACTACATCTATATGCACGTTTCGAACGTTGGCATGACTCTCCACGTGAAGCAAACCGTTTAGTCCGAGGTCTTCCAGGCTGCCTCCTAGATAAAGGAGTTAATACAGAAACTGCACCTGATATCTGAGCTTTTAGATAAGTATCTTGAACAGGATATAGCGCATATTGATAAGTATCCAGAAAGGAGCTTGTCCGGTACCACACGTCGACATAATCATGTAGAAACAATCGTGTGCTCATCACAGCAGCAACTCCATGACGACACGGATAACCATTCCTTTCCCAAAGAGAGCAAGAGCAGGTACGATCCATCAAATTAACCGAAGCACTCGGTGAAGAGTGAACCTCATAAATAAAAGCAGTAGAACTCACAACATTCCACTCCTTAGATTGATCCATCATATGCAAAAGAATGGCATCAATTGCAGGGCAAATAGCAGTAGAAAAAGATGCAGCTAAAGTTCTCTTTTCTGCACAACAAAATCATATAAATAAGGAAAGATAAATAAACACGACAACATGAAACCAATAACAGCAAAAGAATTACAAACCTGCAAATCGCTGCATAAGTTTAATACGGATAGCATCAACCAAGTTAACAACAGGTAGATGATGCTCTGTCAAAACCCACGAATTAAAGGATTCAGCTGTACTAGATGTTATGTAACCATACCGATTACCCTTGAAGTGCACATTAGCCCAATTCTCATGATTCAGATTTATAAAAAAATCTTTTACAGCATTTCCACCCTCAACAAGCATTAGTTGCATATTAGAATCAAACTCCAATTCGGTAGAAGCATAAGCACACCGATCAAGCAAGGCAACCATTCGCTCACGAAAAAACTTACTTTTCGAATATTCAGAACATTTCACACGTAAATTAAGCTTCAAATGATACAAGCAATATGAATGATAAGCATTTGGGAAAACAAGACGGACCCCATCAATCAATCCGGAATTCCTATCACTAATAAACGAATCGGCCAAATTGGATCCAAAATAGACTTCAAATGTATTAGAAACCATTCCCAATTACAAGTGTCCTCGGAATCAACAACAGCAAAACAAAGTGGGTAGATACCTAAAATACAAAAAAGAATCTCACAGTTAGAATTCATTATAATGCTAATGTGTGACTGTTACTGTGTTAATGTGTGACTGTGTTACTGTGTGTGACTCTTACTGTGTTTTTGTGTTTCTCAACAATATGAAAACAACACACAACTCAACACATACCTTGGTTACCATCCTTCCCAGTAGCAGCCAATAAATGACCCTTAAATTGCCCTTTCAAATGTGCTCCATCCAAAAAAAGAAGAGGACGACAAGAGTTGAAACCACGTATGCAACAATCAAAAGCAACAAACAATCGCCTAAACCGACATGATCCAGGATCAACTTCATAAACAAAAATAGAGCCAGGATTTGAATCCAAGAGGCATTGAACATATGAAGGCAGTCTCCGGAAGGATTCACGCACATCACCATACAAAGTTGATTTCGCTTTCGACAAACCAATTCTTGCTCTAAAATAAGTTACCTTAAACTTAAATAGTGAGAATAGATCACGCTTAACGACACAAGCACGCAAATTAGGAGTATCACGAACCATACTTTCTATAACCTCGGCAACAAGATCAGAGCTGATTCGTGTTCCATGAAAAGACCGACCAACCGAACCACAAACATGAACAATGCATGACTTCTTCACATAAAAATACCCATTCACATTCAATTTAACACCATGTACATTCCATGAACACTTATATTGATCCTTGAAAAGACGATAAGCCATTATTCTATTTCCATCATTCTTTTTTAAAACATATTGAAATCCAATATCAATAGATACCTTTTTCAGAGATAATCTAAACTGTGAGACACCACCATAAAATACTGTTCCTTGTTTAAAAGATATCTTATCCCAACCTAGCTTAATTGTAGCAGCCTTCCTAAGCATAAACAAAGAATCCTCATCATCAACACCATCAAGAGGAGGTATACAAGTACTGGAGCTTGAGGAAACAGCATCATCAACATCAGGTAGGACTGTACTGGAACTTGAGGAAGGAGCATTACTTTCGTCTAGCACATCCACATGAATACCATTCTCATTCAAGGATTGAGACACAACAAACAACGTAACTAAATCTTCATCACCAGACAAAAAACATCTAGAACAACCTAAGAGACGATGAATTCAAACTATGCCATCGTCGACAAATCTTATCAACAATAAACTTGAAGGAATCAGTCTCACAAACAGACAAAACATAAGTATCGAACGCATAGGTGCAAAACAAAAGCACCATCCTCAAAACAATATGCAAATAAACAAAAGAAAAAATTACAACAACTAAAACTAAAGAAACAACGATTCTCACTAATAATAACAATGTTACTGTGTTACTAACACAGTAACACAGTAACACAGTAAAACAGTAACACCACAGTGCATTGTATACAAACAACACAACAACATTCTTAATAAGACAAAGACAATCAAAAAGACTACAAATTGGAATCAGCATACACATGTAATAATAATAGTTGAGCATTATACAATGACATCAGAATGCAAATTGAAACAGATCACAGTAACAGATGTAATTCAAATACAAAACTCAAACAAAATCAACAAGGATCTGAATAACAACAATTCAACATATAGACAGAAACAGAGCAGGGTCAACAATCACAAAATAGATGTGAATAGATAATCAAAGTAAAGAAACAACATAAAAACACAATGTCATTTGATTCCAATAACAAAACTAAAAAAAGGCGTAAAAGAAGATTATTAGATAAGAAAACCAGATTGCAAACAAAAACAAAAATCAACGCATAAAAGGAAGAGAATTACCTTCGAAAATCTTCAAAATAAGAGAAGAACGACTAGCTTGAAGCGATTGAAACAAAAACAGAAACCTTCAACTGGAAACAGATATGAAATTGCAACCACAAAATCAACAGACCTCTGCAATTATAGTGACCGAACGAAGAAGAAATCAAAGCACAGAACAATTAATATGGAGAATCAGAGAAATACGGAAGAAATAGAGAAAATAAAAGCACGTATCAAACGAGAGAACCAATTAATGGTTTGGATAATGTATTACAGGGAATAAAGCAGACAAAGATTTGGCGTTATTGGCGTTATAAATTAAGGGCAAAACAGTCCATCAGAAAATGTTTTGTCCTTATTGCAACAAAAAAAACGAATGTGGATTAAAATTTATATACAGGGGGGAAATTGGACTAAAACCTAATATTCCCTATAAATTATCAATACAATAACTATTATATTTTCTTAATTTTATCTATAATTTATTATTAACCAACCACTTTTCATTAGAATCTAACAACTATTGCATTATTGATATTCATGTGGTATTTTAGATATTTATTTTATCTGTTCATATTTAATTGTCATACTTGCCAAAAGTAAAATTTCATTTTTATCTATCGTAGTTATATTTTCAAAACATTATTTATTTTATTTTTCTACATCTATCATTATTTATTAAGGAGTAAGAGATTGAAAACAACACTGCATTACTTACTCAATGGATGTTGTTAAATCAAAACTTTAACTACTTTCATTAATATATGTGTTTTTAGCAACTAAGACAGTTAAATAGAAACGAATGGAGTAACCTTTAAATTTATGACATTCAACCATTTTTCTTAATCTGTATGAAAACTTCTATGATGACTTATATTTGGGGATGAAGGTAATACTTTTTTTCTCAGAAAAAGATACACCTAATCATAAGGGAGAACCCCTTTCTTATGGTACGATGAAATATAATGTGGATGTTGAAGTGTTGGAGAACCGTCAGTCGAGTGGGTTGATTTTCTGAGACTATGATGGACGAGTCTTGCACCATATTGAAGTTATTGGATAGATCTTATCATGTGGAGGTCGTGGAGATGACTATTGCTATTTTCCCTGAGGGTGGGGGCCGCAATGTATGGAGCATCTTGGTTGAACGATTCCCTTGTTTGTATTCAACGTTTGGGGAACCGAGCGGAAGATCTGTCTGCTTTGGGTTTGCATTGGTGTTGATTGTTTGGAGCTAGCTTCTCATCTTCCATCATGTTCTTTTGCTTTCGTCAAAAGATTCGAGCTTATTTGCTAAGAAGGGCAGGTTTGTCAGCGGTGGCGGATCTACATACAAATAAAGCGGGCAACTGCCATTACTTGATTCAAAAAATGTATACTAATATATGTATTATGAGTTTTGTTTGTCCACTTTATTTTTTTATTTGCCCCTTTAAATTTTTTTCATTGTTCCCCTTATCAGATATCTTGCGTCCGCCATTGTTTGTCGGTGTAGAATTCTCATGCTTGGAGGCCTCTCCCAGATAAGATTACGATAGCTTATAATATGGATTTGATGCAATAAAGTGCTATGTTCCTTAGAAAAAGAAAGGGAGTATCTATTTGTACAACAGCCGATCAATCATGTACCACATTAAGATAAAATTCGACATTTTCAGTGTCGATTCCAATAACACAGTGCGGGAATCTGAATGTTTCATTGTACATTCGACTTTACAGAATCGATTCTATAAATATAACGTGATGCACCGATAGTTATGACACAACGAGTAGATCAGCTCTATGTTACTAAAGACGGAAGGTTATTCTGTATTTAAACTGTGTGGTTTTGATCGTTTCACCCGTCACATAACCTCAAACTCTCTCACCACACAATAACTTTCCACTAAAGACATCTGTTATTATTACTCCGTATTTCCTTATAGTCACGCTCAACTACACATACCAACAAATTTAAAAGATAAATGATAGAGATACAACGAAATTACCAACGAATTGCCACAACGATGATCAACACCATTGATTAATTTCGCTGTGTCTCTATCATCTCTCAATTTAAAAATATTCCCTCAAAAGGAAAAAAATTTAAAAGATGAGGGGTCAAATAAATGAACCGAAACTTCAAAAAATAAATAAATGAACCGAAAAATAAAGGTTGCCACCAACCCAATTTTCTTTTGGGGGGGCCCAGCCCTTCGTAAATTAATGGACATGCCTGCCACCATACCTGCATCACATGCATTATTAATTATTATTTTTATTACCCTAAATTCTTTTATTATTTTCAGAGTTTTTATTTTTTATTTTAAGTTAGTTCCTACTCCACGGCTCCCCCCTTAGGGTATTAGCATCAGCGTCTTTATCTCCATCTTTATCCCTACATGTAGGAAAAAAATAGGGAAGAAGTAAAAACTCTCCTGCATCAGATACTTTATCCCCACCCTACATTGGGGTGGATGAACAGTGTCACCCCAAATCTGGGGTGACACTGTAGCTATCCTTACATTTTTTTTTTTTTTTTTTTTTGAAACGATTTTATTTTTTTTTTCTTCCCTCTGTTGAAATATAGCCATTGGAGTAAAATTTGAATTTAAAAAGTAAGTTTTGAAAAATGTGTGTGTTCAAATATAGCCGTTGGAGTAAAATTTTAAATTTTAAAAATAATTTTGGAAAAATGTGTGTGTTCGAATATAGCCGTTGAAGTATAACCGTTGAAATATAGCCGTTGGAGTAAAATTTGAATTTAAAAATTAGTTGAAAAATGAATATTTTAATGTTGTAAGGATAGAGATAGGGATGCTGATGTAGAGTATTGTGAATTTAGTTGCTATAAAGTAGGGATATGTATTTTTTAATAGTATTTGTGGGGATAGAGATAGGGTGATTGATATGAATACCCTTATATGTCGCCAAAGACTTATTCCCTAGAACCTCCTTGGTGGAGGTCCTGGAGGAGATGACTGATTTAGTTTGGTTCGGTTCGGTTTGATTGAGAGATGAAAAATTTCTTACATGTGTATGGTTTTGATTCATCTACATCGATCAGAAAGTTTTATGAATATATATTTAGTTTTAATTAGGTTTGTTTGTTAAAAATTAAAGGTGAATAGTATTTGATGTTATGGTTACATGCAAATGGTTTTGATTCATGCACGTCGATCGGAAAGTTTTATGAATATATATTTGTGTTTTAATTAGTTTGTTTGTTTGATATTAAAAGTGAATAGTATTTGATGTTAATTGTAACACCCCCAGACCCTGGGTCCTATATCGTTAAATGAGTCATAAATAATCCGATCAATTATTTAGATCGTTGGTCTCGTTTGGTCTAAAAAGGCTAATACGAGTTGACAAGATATTTATGTTTTATACTTATATGGCGGTGAACAGACTATAATTTACCGATGTGAGACTTTCATTAATTCATGTATTAGATCCAATCTGGAGAATCATAACTTTTGTTGTAACGCCCCATGTTCCAAAACCAAGTATTTTCGGAATTCGGACCGCTCGGCCATGCCTCAAGAATGAATCTCGTGACACGAAGCCTTTCTAAGTCCCAAGCATAATTGACATGTACATCATAAAGAAAACACCAATAATGTAATTACCAAAAAGATCTCTGACTTATCTCTCGAGACTTATCCAATCCAACACTTATAGCAAAATACTACTCCTCCCGGTAATTTCTTGACTCTTATTTATCTGAAAAACAATAATAATGTAAAGGATGAGTACGAATGCTCCGTAAAAAAACTGTAATTAAAATGGAACTAGGACAGCCATCAGACTGACTAACCAAAGTTCAATTTTGGGTTAATAAAATTGATATAAAATAATTTTAAGTAATTGAAAATCTACTAAAAATAAATAAACATATGGAATGATGGGATTAATCAAATCTTGTTATAAATATACCCGTAATATGTGGATGTCCATTAGATCTAATATCTATCCATTCGTGTAAAGTACTAGCCCGCAGAGCCGAAGTTAATTTACTTAATAACTAAATCTCGACGCAAGCACGACAAATGAATAAGTATCAACATAAATACATGATGTGATCGCTGATGTTGTTACATTATTTGATTTGCCATCCCAAAAGAAGACACATCAACATGGCTTCACTTGCATATAACAAGTGTGTGGCGTTTTACGTGATGGCACTAGGAAGATGACTAATCTCTTTCATTCTCCATATATATATTTGTATCAATTCACCAAATTGGGATAGTGTGAAATAAAAGCAACAAATTCAAACACCCTTTTACTATTTATTTTGTTGTTTTTACATCATTTACAACAAATCTATTAGTTTCTTTACAACAAATCTATTAGTTTCTTTCTTTTCTTTGTAGCCTTAGCCTCAGTCTTAGCCTTAGCCTTAGCCTCATAACTTAAATGGCATATAACAATTCAAGAGTATTACGTCTCATTTATTATAACTCATGGGAAATTACCTAACTGATATCGTCAGAAATATCACGATGGCGGTAACAGTGTTTTTAGATGGATATCTGGCTACTTAGAGATGATTTCTCCGAAAAGATACGATGGTTGTGAAGAAATATATGAAGACGTGTGTGTCGGACTGAAAGCTGTGAGCTCAACTGTCGACAAATTGATGGTTTGTATTAATTTTTAGATCTCATTGTATGTCACATTGTGACCCTATTTATAGACAAAACGCTAATGCTGATTAGCTAAGTATGACAAGACGGGTGACAAGACATAATTAAGTACAATTAAACGTAATAAAACAAGGACAGCTGTCTAGACGAGCTTGTGGGTGACAAGGCAAAAGGTCGCTTTTGGCGTTTAGGTACATTTACATGAAAGTCTGAACAACAACCCACATATAATTAAGGCTTTCCACACAAGTAACCACCTAACCACGTCCTCCTCATTCACCGGGATTCTTCATCATGCTGGGGTCTGCTACCTATGGGTACGTTATCGTTCTTGTCGACCCTGCAACAGATGCATGGAATGTCAATTTAATTCATACATGGAATGTCCAGCTTTAAACAACCATTTCCAACAGTAACAGCAGACAAATTTATGATTACCATATGCTCAGATTTGTAGAAATTCTTATTCAGTGAATGAAATTTGATTGAAATGGTGTATGGATAAGATGCATCGTGAGGAGGAAAACAAAAGAGAGAAGAAAACCATATTCGGTGAATTATAAAGGTGCGTTAATTGGAATGGAATAGAAGGTGTACAAATGGACCCTATTATGTGTTTGTAGAAAGAAATGGTAAACATTGGATCACAAAACCGTGTTCCACAATCTGACGGCAGAAATACCAAAAAGAAAGGAAAGATCTTACAGTTGACTGCACTATTCAGTATATGTAATAATACAACCATAACAAACCTTCCACGAGTCTTCTTCATTTCCTCGATTCTCCTGCAGATCGAGAGAATGTACATAAAAATTAGACTTAATACAGAATGCAGCAAACATTTGTTTACCTAACTTTCATTAAGTCGGAGAGCTACACATAATTTATTTTCCCTTTTTTTTCTTATGGGGTGGGGTGGGGTGCAGGTTGGCGAGCTACACATAATTTATTTTCAAACAACTTTCAAGTGTACTTCAACACATCAAGCCACACACACAATCATTGAAATCAGACAAGAAACAAGATTCTGAATCAGGAACCAACCTTTGGACCCTCTCCAAATCAGCTTCAACAAGGATCCTTCCTTTTCTAGGAAACGGAATATCAAAACAAGAAAATAAATTACCAAAAACTAATGTTCAATGATACGAAAAACCAAAGATTATAAAAAAAAACAACGTGCCATGAATAAAAAATATCAAGAATGTACCATTGGACTTTCATACATATTCCTATCATAGTCCATGTGGAAGTGCATCAAGCAAACTATCAACTATCATATATGAAAAGAGGATACTACAAGTCATATTTATACAATAGATCAAAAACAGTCCCAGTATAAGTGTCTTTTTACCAATTTGCACGCATACAAAGAAAACCTATGAATAGACTTATATGCCCCTCATTTTAAGATTGTAAGAGTATTTGTCTCTTTCCTCTTAATAACCCTCTTTTTACTCTTTCCTCTTAAGAACCCTCCTCTTTACACTTTCCTCTTAAGAACCCTCTTATCTCTTTCCTATTAATTTGATAGCAAATAAGCGCAGTTTTGGTATGACGCTTATTTTGGGCCAAATACACCTAACTAAAATGAAACTTATTTTAGGACAGGGAGTAGTACAATACAATGAATCAATCGAATCTCTAATTATTATGGATGCTGTAACCTATCCTAACTAAACACACCACATTCGGCACGCATTATGTAAGTATGTGTGCAAGCGTTTATATATCCATGTCTGTTCGTATACATACATATAAGCCACACAAAAGTCTTTTTAAGGAGATAGCATATATATTTACATATGGAGACATAAGCCACATACATTAAGACAGGTAAGCGTGAGCCAAATGCAGAATTATGGAAACCTTGAACATGATTCCATATATCACTCTAACTCTACGACAGGAACTACGGTACGGAATAGTACACCAAACTTAATCTTGGCATTGGTCAACACTGATTGAAGCATTTTTTTAGTGCAGCAGAATGGGTGGTTTAAATAATGTTAAGGAACTGATTGGCTTAAAAACAAACGATATGATATCCTACCAAGATAAATACATCAAGACGGTGTGCTATTTCACAATTTAAGCAGGAATTGCGAAACTGCATGCCCTTGGCACTAAGTACGAGGGGAGTACAAAAAGTAGGTCAATAGAATTTATGCCACTGAATATGCAAGTGGAGGATAGAGGAAACACGGGGTGGGGGTGGGGGTGGGGGTGGGCAAGGGTAGGGTTGCAGGACGCAGTTGAGAAATTTATAAATAGCCAGTCTACAGGAGGAAAGGGAAAAAATCAACAAATCATAGAGCTACCGAATTGTAAGTGTTAGTTCTATACATGATTATGCATTGATTAGTATGTTGGCAAATTAATTTCTTCCACCAAAAAAGGCTGCACTGGTGGAATTTCATGTAATATAAAACAAAATAGTTCACCTGACAAGAACAAGTAGATACACAAACTTGACAACGAGTGTCATATGTAACACCTCGATATCTAGGCAAATCAAGACCTAAAGATACTCGGAAATGGTCAACATAAAAAGGAGCATGGAGAAGCCTATGGTGTATTTTTAACATAAAAGAACAAACCTCTCTAAGTCAGCTTTTTGCAATTCATATCCGCTCCTGCATAGCAATAAGAATATAAGTATACAAAAGATACATTAAAATGTAATCTGATATAAATGGAAACAGAAAATCTTCTTTCATCTTTATTTCAGTAAGCCAAATAGAGGTGAAATTCTACCAACCAAATGACTCAAGTCAAAGGTGAAGCAATTGTACCAGTGTTTTTACTATCACCTTGTTGTGTATCAATCCGTAATTGTATGGAAATATTTTTTAAAAGTAATACATAAGCTTCCAAACATGTGAAAATAACACCAAATTAAAATCATACCTGTGACCCCCCAAATCCATCCTGCAATGAATGACATATTGCGTTAGAAGATACAAGTGATAGGAAATGTAATGCATTCAAACATAGAACAATATTTACCCCTCGCAAAACGTACAAATGAGACCAGTTATCATTGCCGTTGTAAGAAACTCTGTACAACAATATACTAGTGAAATCCTCTGCTTGATCATTATTAAGTTCAATTGTCACACTTAAAAGTTCTACATATGGAAAATCAGAGGATCAATGCGAACCTCACCTTGTTTGGGGGCTTCATTTGAAGAAGACATGCTGCACATTTTGACAGAAACGCCAACACGTTTATTTATAACAATTACAGGACAGAAAAGTAGCGATAGTTCACAAGAGAAAAAAAAGGCAATAGTACCTGGAACTGGAAAGGGAACGAGCACCCATAAAAGGCCTTGCGCCAGACAAGGGACTGACAGAGGGTGAGAACCGAATCCCATTAACGTATAGACGAATGTTGCGCCTGAATCCAAACAGTACACGGCCGTTGATCACAACATCCAAAGAAGGAAGCTTTTTTTTCCCAGAAAATCACCAAATGTACGAGATTGTAAAGATGCCCTCTTTTTTATTTTGCATTTAGGGGCAAAATCACCAAATACGAGGTTCATTGGATGAAGTTCAAAAAGAAAATCAGAAGAGAAGGGTACATACCTAAGGTGCGCCGCCATCCTCAGCCAAAACGTGGGTTCGTAGGTTGGAGGAAGTAATCGTTTGTCCGGCAGCAACAAAACACTTTGCAGTGGCAGACTATATCTTCTCTATACGGTTACCGAGATAACGCTATTGAAAGGATGTACACCCTTTGATGTCTTCTTGGTATGGTTGTCTCATCCGTCTCGAGTTGAAATTTATCTTACATGAGTATATGGTGGGGTTAGTTGATTTCTGTCAAATCTGGACGTTATGCATTGCACATCATTGAAGTGCATCCTCGAGTATCTAAAAAGAACGAGGTATTATATTTTTGTATGTTCGGGTGCAGACCGGAATATTGTTGGTTTCACTGATTCCCTTTTAAGTCGGATAACTAGATAAGAATGATTGCATGTCCATCTCATACTCGGTTTTTACTCTTGGTGGTGGAGTCATTGTATGGAGAAGCATTAAGCAATTCACATCGATGAGTCGACTATGAAAGCCGAATACATAGCAACTTCTGAAGAAGCCAAAAATGTGGTATGGCTTAAGAAGTCCATGGTTGATTTGGAAGTCGTTCATGGTCTGGGTAGGTCGATACCACTTTAATGTGACAACAGTGGAGCAATATCTGACTGCATTTTCCAACTGAAATGAAGATTACTACCGAAATTGCATTGTACATCCAGAATAGTCCTAAGAAGACATGATCCCAAGCCGATACTTGACATGTACCTCCTCTTCCAGGTCCATCACAAGGAAAACGAAAACCAAGGTTTGCTTTATCCGGTATCAAACGGGAGCTACGAGCAAATAAAACACCCTTCAGTAGTATCAATACCGTCACATGAATCGTAAATGCATGAATGTGATGGACCAAAAAATATGCAGTTCCTAATGGAATAGGTAACAAAGCTACTTTGCCCCCGACTGCTACTAAATCACCACCTCCCCAAGTTAAGCTGGTGCTTGCTGTTGCGCCGGGAGCCGTCCCACCCGGTGCTAAAGCGTGGGTGTTTCATATTGTAGTTTGTAAGCAGCAGAAGGATTGAGACAGGGAAAAAAGAAAGTCTCTTTAACATCTGGGAAATTGGGGGTCCAATTCGAATTTAATTTCAATTTTATTTCAATCAATATTCCTAAATATAATAAAAGAATGGAAGTATAATAGAAATGCGGGTTGAAGGTCTAACGAGTTTCACAGTCACAATAGATCAAAGCATACTAAGAGGAAATACCATCTGGTCATATAAGCAACGAGATGGTCCTGAAGATCGCCTCAACCAACAACCCGGATTATCTGTTCACCAAAACAATAGGGTTTAATCTATTTGATAAGCACTTGAAGGGTATGATATTAAAGGACATGACTCAAATGAATTGGAGCAATTCGAAGGATGTTGTAGATAAAATAATGGGTGTTCTCTAAACACAATTGTTGTTTGTCATTACGGGCCAGCGTGATCGAGATTGTTAGGTGTGGTGCCCGAAAGACCGAAAGACATTCATGTAATTTATTTTCATTAGTAACAATTTACATTTTTATTTATCAATTTGTTATTTGCTTTGATGCATTTAAATGTGTACTTAAAACCACAAGTCATCAAATGCAACCATAATACTTAGTGTGTGACACACGTAATGATTAAGTTAATGGTGATACACTTAAAATTGTTTATTCCATGGGAAACTTAATCAATGTATGTGGTCTATTGATTAAACATCCATTAACGCGTCCAAAACACTTTATGGTGTGATTGTCTTATCTAAACCGTCGGTATTGGTTTATCTAAGTGGGTATTTATATATGATGTAATCGTATATGACTAGGATCGATTTAATTTGCATTTCTCATATGATTTCGTAATCAATAGATCTTATTAGCTAACAAGATGATTGTATATAGGTTGATCTTATTATTGAGGTGATTACTGACTTATTCTCGTCTCAATTTAGGGTTCGATGTGATTAGGGTACTTGTAAGATGATCGATAGTCACATGAAGGTTGTTCTAACCGGTCATCGTATGTTGAATATTTATACGATTGAACTAGACAACCTGATCGATTGTTCAATTGCTTGTCTGGTATGTAAACATGATAATGCAATTCTTTGGCATCGTCTCCTAGGTCATGTAGGTATATCCACTATTCAGAAGCTGTGTAAACGGAATCGATTCGTGGATTGCCTAATATCGATTTAGAATTCGTGGAATTTCATTTCAATTTAGGGTTAGATGTGATTAGGGTACTTGTAAGATAATTGATAGTCACGCTGTAGGTACAATGTCAAGTCTTGTCTTCAGACTGGACAACATTGCTAGTCAAAAGAAACATTAATTGGATTCCGTCTAAATGGAAACGTTTCCATCCTTAATTAGACGAGAATAGTGGTACGGTGTCAAATTGGACGGATTTCGTCCAATTCCGACGGAACAGATGCATTATAATTATTCATTTAATAAAACTCGTTGAAATGTTTTTGAAATTATATCAATATCGTGTTGAATAAAAATTATAAAATGCATATGTATTATGAATATGATCATGTGACGGAATCCGTCCAAATTGTGATGTATTCCGTCACAATATTGACGCCACGCCCAGATTTTGGACGGAATCCGTCTGTTTCGGGATTGCACTTTCACACACTTGATTGATTGACAAGACCTGACCCTAACTCAATTTTGCAAATATTGCTTTATTTTTTGACTACCCTTTGATTTAATTTTTTTTTAGAAATTCCGTCGACACAATGACAATTCAACAGGAACATTGATTGATTGAAAGTACGGAATCCGTCCGAATTCAGTCACTGACCAAAAATGATGGTCGGGTACCAGGACCAGGGTGAAGGGCGGGTACGCCTCACACGTTCCCACATATGCGTCTCCCCAAACAAAACAGCCATGTCACGCTGTAGTAATTCAGGAACATCCGGAAATAGAAAGAAATCCAAACCCTGAGGATATTCTGGAATGGCATACTCGTCGTTGATCCATGTTTCAAAACGACAGGAACGCCTCGCACTGTGATACACCGTTCATTGAGCTCTATCGTAGCCACCCAAGCATAGAATTCACACACAATAGACCGATTCACATTATGAAAGCTTAATGGGCATGCGGGTTAGCCATTGAAAGGAACACTAGAATAGATTATATGAGTAAAATGAGAGGGATGAATGGTTTGGGAAGGGATTGGTCAATATATAGATTTTTTTTTCAAAAGAATCATTGATTGAGAAGGTCGGTGGGAATTATGACTCGTGCAAATTTGCACGGGAGCGTCCAAAATTTGGACGGAATCGTCCAATTTGGACGGTCATAACTCACCACCATTTGACATGTGGGACCCGCCTTTAGTGACACTGTACATATGTGTCCTGACACTGTACTATAGAGAAAGAGGAGCTATGGTCTTTGTATGTGGGATTTAGTGTTTACTCTAAATGTCACGTGCCGAACGTTCCTCTTCCGGATAAGGACTCGGTATCCGGGACAGGGGCGTTACAACACTCGAGTAATTTTAATGAATATTTATAGAGTTCTCATATTCTTTTGGCACTATGTTATGTGAGTATTTTTTTTTATAATCGGTTACTTATGCAATCGGACTTGATTTTTTTTATCTTACACGACGAGCATCTACACCGTTGATCATAATAATATAATAATACTAGGCAGAACGTTGATCATAATATTATGATGAAATTAACTGAGGCAAAACGTTTTTCAAAGCAAATGCTAATTTTTCTACTTTACCCTTATTTAATACTAGGTAAGAAGTTAAAAAAACAATGCATCAATTGTATCATAGTAAAAGCAAACCTAGTTTAGAACATAAAAAGTAACAGTAATGATACATTAGCTTACATACGGGGCTTACAAATTTAAAAAGAAAGAGTAATGAAATAATTAGAAACAACAAATCGAAAAATTGAACAGTAATACAAGTAATATACACTAAGATTCACACCAACTGGGCCAAAATACCAAGTGCTTATACATTTTGATAAAACAAATCTACACATATTTTCTTCCTAAAGTCCTCAATCCGCTCAGGGACCACGTCTTGCAAGCTGCCGGAGATCATCACAGAGAACTCGATGTGCTTCAACATGTACACCCCGCAATCGCCGCTGCATGACAAAATACCAAGTGCTTATACATTCTGATAAAAAAAATCTATATATTGACCAATCCTTTGATTTGTACTCCATTGCGTAAGCATCTATTACTTCATACTTTGATGTCGGATAGTATATCTCTCTAGGATTCGACATATAGCAAAGGGCAATGCAGGTGATGGATATATATTTTTCCCTTATCTGATTACAGCTATATACGTGAGGTCTGCCGAGGTGCCGGAATATGCTGAAGATGATGTGACATACGGTCATGATGACGTTATCGCCTACAAAACTTTTAATCAAGACGACTTTTAAGTTTTATTTGTCCCGTGCAAGTTATTTTCCATTAAGAATAATGAAAGTTGTAGACTTTGTTGAAGGTGCATATCTTGCTTTATGATTTTGGTATTTCTTTCTTCTCGTAAGTAAAGATGTTCGTGTACGTCCAACATTTGACATTCTTTTTGGTTTTATCTCAATGGTGATTTTTGTGTGTGATGGTTCGTGAAGACAATAGGCTGAAAAAGTAGGTGAAAAGAGTAAAGTTTGACAGTATAAGCCTATAAGGGTTTCAAAATGGACGTTTCCATCCAAATTTGGACGCGCCGTCCTCTATTTGGACGAAGCATTCAAATGGATCCGTCCAAATTTGGACGGTTATAGTGTTTTGGCCAAAAAGGACGGAATCCGTCCAACATTTGGTGAGTCATCCAAATTTGGATGGAATTCGTCACAATTTGGACGTTGCGTCCAAATTTTGGACGGATTCCGTCCATTTTGGTCAGTGAATGGATTGGGACGAAAATGAATGCAAATTTGGACGGTTTGACTATATTTGGAATGTTTTGTCTAAATTTTGACGGGGAACCTGAAAAAAAGAGTCAGAAAATGTTTGACCTGAAAAAAAATGTCAGACCATACAGTGGCATGATTTACCAATTTCTCTCTATATACTACAAAGGAGTAGGAGTTGGCTAAAGCCATGTGACAACAAATGATATCACGTGGTAACCACGATTAGAAAGACTGCTGATAATTATCTAACATGTATCGTTTAATAAAAACACGACATATTACACGTGACTTTATGGTGTCGAAATGTCCGTCAATTACATCGTATATTTGCGTTGATACTTATCCACTTTGTCGTGCTTGCGTCGAGACTTAGTTATTAAGTAAACTAGCTGCGGGATAGTACTATACATTGAGGCAAAGGATGTTATATCTAATTGACATCCACATAATACGATTATATTTAAGGGGTTTATATTGGCACCCCCTTTTTACTTCTGGCACCACATTACTCCCGGCACCACAAAAAATTACTCCGGCACCACATGATTTTTTTGAATAGAAACGTCAGTGCCACTGACGTTGCTATTGAAACCAACGTCAGTGGTGTTCCAAAATGAAAGTCAATGGCACCAACGTTTTGGTCAAAAAAGCGTTACAACTTAGAAACGTTAGACCATCGATTTTCCACAACGTTGCTACTGAACCTCAATAGCAACGTCAGTGTCATCGACGTTTTTTTCTTCAGAAAAATAATCAAAAATGGACGCGAATAGTAAAAGGTGGGTTCTATTGGCACCCCTGTTTTTACTTCCGGCACCCATTTTTTGATTATTTTTTCGGATGAAAAAAACGTTAGTCACACTGGTGTTCCTTGTGGCACACCAATGCCAGTGTCACTGACGTTGGTGTGCCACAAGGAACACCAGTGGAAAGTCGTGAAATGACGTTTCTAAGTTTTAACATTTTTTATATAGGGAACGTCAGTGTCACTGACGTTGGTGTTCAACAAGAAACACCAGCTGTTAGAAAATCAATCGAGTAGCGCAGCGGAATTTAAAAATTGATTTCCCGATCCCAGGATCGTCTCTGTTTAAGCAATAAACATATAAGAGATGGACGGTACTATTACCTTGGTTGATCTAAAAGATCAACGCTTTGACCGTCCGGTAGGAGTAGATGTGCACGAGCCGTCCAAGTGTTCGGCCTCTACCAGTAATCCACACGAGCACCTCGCCGGAATCCCTCCAAGGATTGCTACTAGAAAAACTCGACTGCTAGGTCGACATTTTCTCTCTCTACAATCTCTCTCTAAGAAGCACTCTTATTTTTTATAAGAATAATTAGCTCTTGGAATTATGGTGTACAAAATAGCTAGCCAATCCCTCCCTTAAATAAGAGAATTGGCGCCCTTAATCATCTCCCCAACTGATTGAGATTAGCTTCTAAAAGATTGATGAGAGAGAAAATATTTTCCTAATAAAATAAGAAAATCGCTTAGATTGATTTATCTCATTTAATTTAATATCTTATATTAAATATTTACAAGATATTGTCAATATCTAATATTGACTATCTTTATCTTATTAGCATAAATCTATTTTTCCAAAATCAACTAATATCCAATATTAATATTATGATAATCTTATTAATTAAATTGCACAATCCAAATATATCCTATACACAAAAGTTTGGCGCCATATTTCAGCCAAATTCACGTGATACACAAATTTTGGCCACATATATATAATTAATATCTTGTACTTAATTTATTCATAATAAATAAATACCACCATATTAATTTACCACTGTAACATTTGTAGTCTCGAGATAAACTTTCCTTATTTGGTCATCAACTATAACCACATTTTAATACGACTCGATTTTCATATATGTGTGACCCGATAGGCTCCTGAATATGTTGGCCGTAGACATAAGGCGCAATTACGAAAATGCCCTTCACGTCTGACGATCACGGATAGCGTCTAGCAACACGTCCGTGACCCCCAATCATCAGAAGAGTCAATACGCAATGACTATTACCTTTCATGTGCTCGGTTAGCGTGTAACTTACAATCCTATCGCTGTAATAATATCCATACGGTCGTACGTCGAGTGTCAAGCATTGACGACCATATCTTATATTCCGGATATCATGCTCTCTCGAAGTAACTCATTTACTCCCACTTTGTAAAGATTCACGAGAGTAAGACATTCCCTATAAGAAGGCCATTTCGGATATTCACCCCTACTATTAGGGTACGCGATTCCCAGACGACCTAACATGTATACTCCGCATGCTTCAGTATCACACCCAATCACTATCGCATGATCGTCCCATGGTTAAGGGAAACCTCAATAGTGTCAAAGCTTGACAATCCACACCGTGATGCCATGTAGACTCCGGTCCTAATGATAATTACACAACTGTCACATAGTGTGACACTTAACAGTGTAAGTGGGTCAGTCTAACGTACGCATTCTCTAATACACATCCACTTACAGTCCAAGTGTCTCCACACTTCGATAGACGAGATCTATCCATGCCATTAAAGACAGAAGACATCTAATATGTGCTAGTCTGTACGTACTATCAATGCCCTGTTTAATAGTACATTAGACTAAAGACATTTAAGTATCAAACTTATTAAAGTGATTAGAGATCTCATCAACCATAATCGCCTATCATGGTTTCTCTACCACAGTTTAATACTAAGGACGTCATCATATAACAATTCATAATTGGTTCTTTAAAAGAACAAATATATGACAACAGAAAAACCATTTATTATATATGTATAATCATAAAGAAATAGTAGAAATGATCCGACCCGGTCGGATCCGGTCCAACCCGATTGGGTTTAGGACACTATTTCAACATCAGCGTGACTGACGTTCCCTTTATAAAAAATCACCGGGTGTCGAAGTAATTTTTTGTGGTGCCAGGAGTAATAGGGGTGCTGATGACGGTTAAAATAGTCTATCCTACGGCATTAATATTCTATCCATTATGAGCTAAAAATAGTTGTTTCGACCTATAAATATGAACCATTTACGTGGAAGATCATGTCGGGTTCGTGAGTCGAGAAATCTGCACTTAGCATTTATTTTCCCTGTTTTGATTTTATTTCGTGCGTTATTTGATGATTTTCAGGATACGGAATATTGGGCTGAGCATGATGGACGAATCTGGAGTGGACTGAACGAAAAGAATGGGCCTAGGGTATTCTAGAAGCATCCAAGTCAAGTCGGCTGAAGAAAAAGGACGAAATTACCCTCGGTAACCCGAGGGGCGGTGCCGACTTACCGAGGGTCCAGAATCTTCCGAAACGTGTTTTCTTGGACGATGGGTTGAACTAGTTGTTTCTAAGTCGGTTTAGATAGCTATAAATAAGAGGCTTCGCCTCAGAACAAAATGTACTCAAACTATTCAAGGAAATTATGCAATAAAAGTTCTTTGTTCTTTATTTTATTTATTTTATGAGTTCTGGTCGAAGAGACGACGAAGTCGCCGTCTAGGGAGAGATCCGAAGGAGATCTACGCTCGTCTTCGAGGGTATTATTTTCTGTATTTTACAAGATGTAGATCAATCGTCGTTATATTCGACTAGTATGTTTTGATTGCTTATTTAGTTTAATTATGTAGTAGTTAGTTTATTTTACCCCATGTGTTATAGATCTGATTCGTTGGTGAAGAAGCCATGAAATAGTAGTTGCGTTCTTCAGATATGCGACGGTCTATATCGCTAGATCTGAATACCTAGTAAATTACTAGTTCATGATAATCGGCGCCAGCTACGTTGACAGATATATTTAATTTACATGTCTTTAGTCTGATCAACTATTTGCATGTTATCGTAAATTAACATGAAGGACCACAAGTGAAGTGTTAATTAGGACATTATCTAGAATGGACCATAGGAAAGTGCTGGTCAATGTCGATAGCTGTCTAGACGGGTTTGCGGTATGAGGTAACACTCAATATCGACAGCTCTAGTTCTTTATGCGTATGGGCTATTACGGACCAATTAAGGAGGCAGCTTGCGTATAGATTGTCTACTGCCATTGTCGGAGTAGATAGGGTTAGGAGTTGTACCCGTAGCTGAACAATGAATAAATTCATCAATGGGGAGGACTGTTGCATGTGTGGCGGGAATAGCTAATTACTCATAATTGAACTAATATATTAGAAACTCTAGTTTGTTTCGTTGAACTTGCATAATCTTGTTAGTTTGAGGCACTAATACTACTGTCTATATATTTAATTGGTCGTAGACCGTTATCGTGACAACTCAATCTTGATAATTAGACGTTCTTACGAGTTTCTGTGGGATCGACCTTGATTTGCCAGTACTCTACTACGATAGACCTAGTCCTATTGCTAGTAGGTGCTTTGCACGCGATCAGGTGCCAGAAGTAATTTTATAGGAGGGTTCTATTGGCACCCCAATTTACTACTGGCACAAAAAAAAAAAATACTTCGGCACCCGGTGATTTTTTGTAAAGGAAACGTCAGTCACACTGGTGTTCCTTGTTGAACACCAACGTCAGTAACGGCTGACGTTCCCTATGTAAAAAATGTTAAAACTTGAAAACGTCAGTCCACGACTTTTCACTGGTGTTCCTTGTGGCACACAACGTCGTTGGTGTGCCACAAGAAACACTAGGTTGAGTGGCTTTTTTTCATCCGGAATAATAATCAAAAAATGGTTGCCGAAAATAATTTGAGGGAGACTTTAGAAACCCCTATTTATAAATAAGATTATTATTATGGTTTTTACGGAAAATAGTCTTGCAGAAAGGAGGTTTTCTGTCCTTTATACCTAATGCCCTTAAACTAAGGCTATCTCCAATGGAGACTGGATTCAACACTCCAAAACATTTTAAAGTAAACTTTATTCACTTTATTATCACAGTAGTCACTTGAAAGCATACTCTTACTCCAAATTCCTTGAAGCCTTACTTGTGATTTGGAGTTGCTTTTGGAGTAAAAAAAATACCACAAATCATTCATTCTCTCTCATCTCTACTCCTTTTTTTATTTCAACTATTTTTTTTATGTATCAATTTCTTTCATTTGAGTACTATTTCTTTCATGAAAATTTATTTATGGTGATGATAATTATTACTATAAAAAAAACAACAACAACAACAACAAAAAGGCAAAATGATTTTTTTACGTTGCAAATATAAAATATTTTGTAATCCAAAATATAAAATATTTTATTTGAATTATGGTGGAATAATTTAAGGTAGGTGGAGGGAAAATAAATTGGTGTTTAATGAAAAAAAAATGATTTTGGAGTGGTTTATTAAGTGTGTTTATTGGAGTGAATGATATTTTAAAGTGTTGAAAAAGTATAACTGGAACGAAAAACGATGTGTTTGGAGTGTTGTTTAAAGTTAAACGACTGGGGTGAGCCTAATAAATAGATCGTTTCTTAAAATTCAAAAAGGGAAAAAAAACGGAAAAAGAAAAAGCTTTTTTCCCCCCCAAAAAAAAGAGCTTTTCGGTGGGAAACACTTTGAAGATATCAGCGGAGTACTGTAGTATAAATTCCGGCAACGAAGACATTCTCGTGGCTAAGAACGAAGTACGCGCGATTTGCTGACTATGGCAATGCGATTTGGGTAGGCGTCAAGTTCTTTGCGAGATTTTATTGTGGTTTTAGTGTTGTTACACCACTGCCTGTGATGTTTTGATTTTTTCGCTTTAAAAAATTGCTTGGGAAGTCGATTGATGGCGGTTTTTTGGCATGGTTTATCGGATTTCAGACATAGGATTTGTAGTCATGTTCGTATCAACAATTTACCAGCCTTTTCGACATCTCTACGTGGTCGGTCATATTGGAGGTATAATGTTTTCTTGTGAGTTTGTGGTGAAATTGGAATGTTGTTCTAATTACATGATTACGTGCAGCGGGTCTATATCTCCTGTCCCAGGTGCTGCAGGTGTTAAAGGTAATTACATGATTACCTTTAAATCGTTTTCTGGTATGGAGGAAATGAAACCCCATTGTTGTGTATTGGTCTGCAGCTTCAACTTTGCTGGGAGCAACATCATTTGCCATATGGGCTGGCTGGTTCTATCGGTATGTCTAATTTGTGTTGGAAGGTGCTATTAAATTTGTCTCTCATTTCCTAATGCATCTTTCATTTGCTTGCAGCTACGATGTCTTCAGCCTCAGGTAAGTTGTCTGCTGTTTTGTAAATATCGTTGGTGTTGTTATTAGTTTTTTTTTGCAAATTTCTTTTATGACATTCATTTCCTTGTGTGTTTTGAATGACTTACGGATACCGTTTTTGAAATGCTAAGCAACACATTGTTATTCCCATTTGCAATCTTCTAGCATTTTGACCCTTTGTTTTGTTTTGTTTGTAACACTAACAGGATTGTACTAGCTGGATTCTAACACCTACTCATAGTCTGTCTATTACTGATTTCCTCAAACTTCTAATCATATATGGATCGTTACTCGATGCAGTTTCATCTAGATATTTGTAGGAACATTTGTGCTGGTCAGTTTTACGAGACAGTGTTGAAACATATAAGATGATCTATTATCTGCTCTATGCCACCTCGTTAGGGAATGATTTAGATAAAGTTTGTCCGTTTCCTTTCCTCTAAGCCTCTCTGATTGTTGCTATTATGTTTTGTATCTATTATGTTTTGTATGGGGAGGGGAAAGAAGTATAAGCTACTTTTGTTTTTATTTTTGTAACAGAGTGAGTTTTGCTAACTATTTTATGCAGAACAATGGTTGAGAATTTGAAGGCTGAAAAGAAGGCCCGGGAGATGACAAAGAGGCTGAATAGGTCTCATCCTTTAATTTCATAACCTTGAATATGTGATATGTCTTATCTTTCATTATCTTTCATTTTCATTTTTGCATTGAACATTTAATTTTGAGGCATGGAGTGGTGCTATCTCATAGAGTATGTTTGCGATTCAACCTCAGCCATAGGAATAGCAGAACATTGTCTTCATTCATAGGTTCTTTTAATCAAAATATTAGACCGTATGTGAGACTACTCCTAGGACTTGGTACTCTGCCAGCTAATTTTTTTTTTTCTTGTTGCTGAATTCCCTTTTTACCCTCCATTCGATTTTCTTTTGATCATTAATTTCTATTAAAACTGAAGCTAGCACATCAATACCCGTCCTAGTTCAATTGTCATACGACATCATTTAACTAACAAAATGATAGAAATAAAACTGAATTTGGTACGTGATCTGAAATTGATGTAGTAGATTGGACATGCTAATATGAGACATGACCTCTACTACTTGGATGATAAAGGTTAAAGAAATAAAACCGACTGCCATACTAGTAGTAATGAAGATAGAATTTGGCTTTATCATAGGGGATTAAAACACCCTTCTTTTTTGACTTTTAGACAAATGTGTTCTTCTATGTTTAAAGGTGTCAAACCTGAATCATTGCCTTGTAATGAATGTGAATTTGCTAAGCATGAAAGGGTTCTTTTTTCTTCTCACAGTGAATGATCTGTTGAGCCATTTAATTTAAATAATAAAGATATTTGGGGACTTTCTAGAGTCTCTAATATCTCAGGGGCCAAGTGGTGGTTTGTCAACAGGGATTTATTTGCTCAAAGCTGATCTGAGGTCTCTACTTTTTTCCAAACTCTATAATCTGACCAACACTTAATTTGATACAAAAGTTTTGGTGATATAATGCAAGAGATTATTTTAATGGTTATTTTTCCATAAGGACCATTTCTAGACTTTAGATGTTTAGGACACTTAAAAGACCATTGATTACATGGACAAAATATCACTTGTTGGACAAAAATAATCCCTTGCCCTTTTATCTTTATCATTTTCAATTCCAGAAAAAAAAAAAAAATTAAAGCAGCAAAGCTCCATTGAATTTTGGAGCCATATCTGAATTTCGCAAAAGGCTTGCGTGGTTCGTTTTCCAGATCTCTCAATTCCGCCGCTAAGGCTTCCGCCTCCGTACATACCCGCCTTTACTCCGCCATCGTCTGCTGTCCTTGCTTAACAGCCCCTTGCCTGAGTCCCCGGCGTCTTTCGTTTGCAAATCCCAGGGCCATGGTTGTCAACCCGCGGGATTTTTGTGAGCCGTCTCATGAGTAGTTGGATTCATCTGAGATTAAATTTGCGAAAATCCATCATTCTATTGCTTGTGTTGTATGTATGTACGATTCTGTGTTATTGTCCGGTTAATGATGTCAGATTGAGCTGACCTTCTTGTAACCGAATATCTTGCATTCCCAGAGTGTGTTGTTTCTATGAGGGCCAAATGCTTATTGGTTTCTTGACAAATTTCAGTTGGTTTTTAGTATTTTGCTTATAAATGTAGCTCCTTAGAAAGAAACACCAGTCACTTCAAGCAAAGGTACTTAAATAAAATTCAAGTAAACCGTGGGGAAGTGAGAGACAAGTGAAATTGTAGCAAACTGAAATTAACAGATGCAATGATCAGAAATAATGCAAAACAAAGCGAGTGTAAGCATTTTGTTTCTAAGACATGTGCTTCGGTATACTGCTTGCAGTTTATAATTTCTTTTCCGACAGATAGCTCTAATACTTGTATTACACTTGCTAATTTTCATGTATCTACGATTTCCAACAATGGGGTTAAGCCTACTATGCCCATTTTATGGCCTACTAATCACAGATTTATGATCACTAAGCCATTGTTTTATGGTAACCAGGATGTTACATTTTATGAATCTGAACCATTTTAAAAAGATAAATATACTGATCAGCCGAAGGGGAATTCATATTCTGAAATGGTCAGGATATGTTCCTCTTTGATTTAACCCCTCCACGACAGACTATATTGTTGAAGAAAATGGAACAAGTCACTGAGAAACCAAGAGAAAACGATCAAACCTCTAGAAAAGAAACTAATGAGCATTCTAAACCAACCATAGTGTACTCAAGAAAGAACAATTGTGATAAAATCATGTTACACACATGTCTTAGAGAGTCAGATTAATGAAGGGGTAAATGAGACAACTAGCCAATCAGAAAACTGTTCTGAAGATTCACAGAATCAAATTGATTTAGATTTGCCCACTGCTCTTAGGAATTAGGGAAGTGGAAGAGAACCTACACTAAGCATCCTATTTCCTATCAAGCCTTATTAAGCAGTTTGAGTAATATTTCAATTCCTAGAAATCTGTCTGAAGCCTTAAAATATGAGGAATGGAAAAACGCTACGGAGGAAGAAATGGCTGCTCTTGAGAAGAATCAAACATGGGAGCTTGTTAATGCACTTAAGGGTACTGAACCTGTTGGATGTAGATGAGTTTTACTGTTAAATATGAATCTGATGGGTCAATTGTAAGGTACAACGCAAGTCTAGTCGCCAAGGGTACAACCAAAGTTATGGTTTTTTTTTCTTTCTTTTTTCTTTTTTCTTGAAACCTTTGCCCCTGCGGAAAAGATGAATACTGTAAGGGTTATCTTATCCTTGGCTGTGAATTTTTGGATGGAATTTGCAGCAACTTGATCTTAAGAACGCTTTCTTACAAGGTGACCTTAAGGAAGGAATTTACATGGAAATCCCCCCCACCACCACCACACACACACACACGCCCACACACAGCTTTTAATGGTGAAATTTGTAATTTAGATAAGGCCCCTTTATGGATTAAAACAATCACGTAAGGCTTGGTTTGGGAGATTCACTTAAAGTTATAATATCTCTAGGGTATAAGCAAAGCCAACGTGATCACACTTTATTCATAAAACAGACTGTCAATAGAAAATTATCTATTATTTTAGTTTATGTTGATGATATCATTGTTACCAGAAATGATGATAAAAGAATGAAATATCTAAGAAATTGTCTCTTGAAAGAATTTGATGTTAAAGAGCTGGGAAGACTTAAGTACTTTTTTTGCGAATTGAAGTTGCCTATTCTAATGAGGGCATTTTGTTTTTCCCACAACAGAAATATGTTCGTGATCTTCTTAAAGAAACTGATAAATTAGGGTGTAAACCAGCTGACACACCCATTGAAAGTAATCATAAGTGATGCTTGGGAAGATAGCCCACTAAATAAGAATTCATATCAAAGGCTTTGTGGTAGATTGATTTGACTAACCCATACAAGACAAGATATTGCGTTTGCTGTCAATGTTATTAGCAGGCTCTATTATAGCCGTTTTGACAGTTGGGCGGCATCTTTAATTAGTTTTCTTTACTAACTGTTTAGCTTATACCTTTAGATTTTCTTGTAATCTCTTCGATATGTTTAACCGAAGAATAATTCAAAAGTTCTTAGCTTTCTTTACAAAATTATTAATTCAAATCAGATCTTATTTAATCTCCTAATAAATATTAAAATATTACCATTGATAACTTAATTCAAAATAAGTGACAGATTCTTCTGCATCACTTATCTTGTTGAGGATAAATTTATCTTTTTGATATTGATCTTCCGGCAGTGATACGCTATTTATACCTAATGTACTCGTTTTTCAGATATGCATAATTATAAAAAAATAATCTTTTACTCCATATTTCTAACATCTTTAGACTAGTTTGGATGTCTTACAAAGTCTTCCTCGATTCATTTTCGTCATGATTAATGGATATATAAATCGGAGTTTGTCGTTTATAAGCGTAGGTTAATTAGTTAAATGGCTGCCGAACTAAGAGATTTCACTTGATGGACATTATGTGATTTACTTTCTATTCATTCAGTAAACACTTCAATAATTGTGGTTTGTTGTACTTCCGCCTTTTTTTTTTTGCCTTACTGGAATAAGAGAGGTAAAGAAGCACATATATTTCAATTTATGGTTTGCGCAAAGTAGGCCATAAAGTTTCAGTTTGACATCTTCTGTTTGCAGGCTTTTGAATTAAATGGTTTTAGTTTGATTTTAAACACATTTTAGCCCCTCCAACGTAGATTCTACCCAATGCGTATTAACGTCATTCGTATTGGCATATTGTGGAGGATAGTGGAAAGTTTTATTCACCTTATAATATGTGGTACTGGTGTTTGATTGGCATTCTCTTCATGCAGAGTCAAGCTTTTAGTTGAAGAAGAAAATTACCAGAAGCTAGACAGGTTTGTTCTCGTTTCAGAATTTGAAGTATCGTGTACAACTTATCCTTTATTTTCCTTTTATGATGTCCCATTGTGTTTTCTCTTTTTGTTATTCTTGTGGAATTTAGCCTTCATTTGGAATGGCATACAATCATTTCAGGTTTATTTGCTTATTTTTGTAAGCCAGATTTATATCCAGATGCTGCACTCTAATACAGTATGTGGTATTAGTTTTATAATAGTAGAATCATGGATTGAGCTTCTTGGTCGTGAAGCTGCATTTTTTTAGTACTAGTGGTTGTAATTGTAGGTTTATTACTTAATTGGCTCAGCCAAGAGACTTCACTTGAAGGACACCCGATGATTTACTTTCTATTCTATTAGCAAGCACATCAGTAATTGCGATTTTCTATACTTCCACCTTTTTTGCCTTATTGGAATAGAGGATGAGAGGTAAAGAAGCTCTTGTATTTCCATGTAGGGGTTGCACAAAGTAGTCCATAAAGTTTTAGTTTGCCCCTTCTGTTCATAGGTGTTGAGAATAAAGGGTGTTTTTGACTTTATTTCTTTTTAATGTAATTAGGGTAAATGACGGGTAAGTAATAAATAATTTCCTGCCCAGGGTTTCTTTGTTTTCAGTACCTATGATTGAGGAGTTCTAGTTGATTAGGACTTTGCTTTGTTTTTCTATTTAAGAACACAACTCTTCCACATTGTAAACTTGAATCATTTAAATAAAATTTCCTTCATTTCCGTGTTATTCTTACAACATTGTTGGTGATCTAGGTTTTCTTAAACCCTAGATCATCAACATGAATTACAAAGCGGCCGTGACAGGGGAATCGAGTAGCTCTTCTTCTACTCGTACCTCTGAAGGTACTGGATCAAGAGTCACTGGAAACGGAGGAGTCACTGCTACTTTTCCATCCGCTCTACTTGTTTTCCGAAGTCTGAATGACAAAAACTATCCATCAAATTAACCGTTGCTCGTTGATGAAAACTTGGCTTCCTGACAAGAGAAACCAAGATGCCTAGTGCAAATGATCCAAAGCTTGGATCTTGGAAGTCAGAAAACTCTCTGACAATGACCTGGCTCATCAATTCCATGGAGCCGAGCCAACCATTGCCAGACCCCATATATGTTTCCCCCAACAACAAAAGACATCTGGGATGCAGTTAGGGAAATGTATTCTGATGTGGAGAACTTTTCATGGATTTATGAGTTGAAGATCAAACTCTAGAATTTGAAACAGAAAGCCAAAGATGTGGCCACTTGTTACAATGAGATTGTCTCTCTATGGCAGGACCCGGACATCTGCCATGAAAATTAGTGGGAGTGCCCTGCTCACAACACAAAATTCTAGAATCATGAGGAGAATGAGACGGTTTACTCATTCTTAGCAGGGCTGAACCCCTACCATCTCTCAGAGGTGTTTTTAGAGGTAAGAAGAGAAGAATCAAGGAGAAGGGAGATGCACAAAGGGCCTGATCTGAGTATGGTGAGCAAAAACTCAGATTCTAGTCTTGAGTCATCAGCTTTGGTGGCTTTAGAGGTGATGGTAAAGGGAAGAAGCAGAAGCCCCGGTGTGACCACTGCAGGAAACAAGGTCATACCGGGGGAATCTATGGAAAACCCCCAAACTGGAAACTAAGGGGACAGACTGGAGCATTTGGAGAGGCACGCAAAGCTAACCAGGTGTCATCAGAACCAAGTCAGAAGAATCCTGGCCCTTTGTCCTTCACAAAGGAGCAACTTGAGCAACTCAACCTTCTTCTCTCTAACCAGTCCCAAAACTGTCCTAAATGCACTCTAGCAGACTCTGGTAATACTTTTGCTTTATCCGTCTTAAACTCTGACTCTGTTGCATATTGGATCATAGATTCATGTGCAACTGGCCATATGATCAACTCTTCAGACAAATTTATGTCTTGCATTCCTTGTGGAGGAAATGAAGAAACCGTGGATACTTAAGGAGAAGTTGGAAGCTGGGATAATTTGTATCCCATTTATGCCATCTGCACAACAGGCTGCTGATGGGTTTACCAAGGCACTGATGAAGCAGCAGTTTGAAGACTTTGTTGGCAAGTTGGGCATGATCAATATATATGCATAACTTGAGGGGGGTGTTTAGAATAAAGGGTATTTTTTGACTTTATTTCTTTTTAATGTAATTAAGGTAATTCGCGGCTGAGTTATAAATAATTTGCCGCCTAGTGTTTCTTTGTTTTCAGTACCTATGATTGAGGAGTTCTAGTTAATTAGGACTCTGCTTTGTTTTTCTACTTTAAGAGCACAACTCTGCCACATTGTAAATACGAGTCATCATAAAAAATTGCCTTGATTTCCGCGTTATTCTTACAACAATAGGCTTTCGAATTAAATGGTTTTTGTTTGATAATTTAAACACAAATTATCCCCCTAACGCAGATTCTCCCCAATGCCAATGAACGTCGTATTGGCGTATTGACCTTTAAATATATGTACTGTTGTTTGATTATCGTTCTTTTCATGCAGAAATAAGTTTAAATCTGAGGATGATTATCTGAAGATGCTCCTAAGGTTTGTTCTCGTTTCAGAATTTGAAGTATATTGTACAGCTTATCAGTTATTTTCTTTTTTGTTGTCCCATTCTGTTTTCTCTTTATGTTATTCTTGTTGACTTTAGTCTTCATTTGAAATGGCATACAATGATTTTCAAGTTTATTTGTTTATTTTTGTAAGCCAGATTTCTATCCAGAATGATGCACTTTAGTACATTTGATATGGGGTATTTGTTTATAACAGTAGAATCACGGATTGAACATCTTTTTCATAATACTACGCTTATTAGTACAAGTGTTTATAATTTTAAGTTTATTCCTTAACTGGCTGCTCAGCTAAGATTCCTTCACTTGAAGGACATCAGATGCTTTACTTTCTATCATATTAGGTTTATTCCTTAAATGGCTGCTCAGCTAAGATTCTTCACTTGAAGGACATTAAATGCTTTACATTCTATTATTATTTGAGTAAACGCTTCAATAATTGTGGTTTATCATCCTTCCACCCTTTTTTGTCTTGCTGGAATAAGTGAAGTAAAGAAGCACCCGTCTTTCAATTTAAGGTTTGTGCAAAGTAGTCCATAAAGTTTCAGTTGGACCCCTTCCATTCATAGGCTTTTAAAGTGAATGTTTTTAGTTTGATACGTTAAACACTTTTTAGCCCCCCTAACGTCGTTTCTCCCCAATGCGATTAACTTCGTATTGGCAAGGTGGAGGAAAGTGGAAAGCTAAACTCACCTTATGATATTTGCTACTGATGTTTGATTAGTATTCTTCTATTCTTTTCATGCAGTGCGGAGTTGAACTCTGAGTATGCTTATCTGGAGATGCTAGAAAGGTTTGTTCTTGTTTCCGAATTTTAAGTGGTGTACTACTTATCCCTTATTTTTCCTTTTTGTTGGCCCATCCGGTTTTCTCTGTATGCTATTCTTGTGGATTTTTGCCTTCATTTGTAATGGCATACCATAGAAATTAACAGTAGAAGATAAGAAACAGAGCAAAATATCTCTCAAGAGTCTGATTGGAAAATGATAGTACAAATCTACTATGTAATCTGGGCTATCCCACAGATATACCATTTGGGGAAAAGAAAGGACAACAAAGATTCTAACTGAAAAAGACAAACGACAAAACATAATACTAAAGGATAGAAATAAAGCTGAGGTGTATTATTGGGTCCAGCTGGCATGTGAAGTGTCCCTACATCTGTCCTTCCCCCCTCCTTTTCATATCCAACCTCTTCATCAATTACTTGGGTCTGATTTCCAATTTTCCATCCACTGTGTTGTAAGGTGTAAGGTCTATTGCATTGAATTTCTGAGGAATCTTCCAGGAATCTGGGATGTCCACTATGTATGCATTGTCATTGATCCTTTTATTATAGGGTTAGGTTGAACCCTCCTTGGATGTAACTTGTTGGCTCTAGTTGGAAAGCTCTCTTTCCTCAAGTGTATTATGACTAGGTCTCCTGGTTGAAAGATCTGTCTTGTCTTCTTGTTGTAGGAGTGATTAGCTTCCTCCGGATGTTTTGTAACTTCTTCATGTAGTTGTTGAATGTTCTCTGCTAAATCCCCAGCTGCCTTGTTCTTAAATCCAGGCAAAGGTGCTAAATCTGTGATCATTTTTGGCGACTTAGTGTAAGCTATAGAGAAGGGGGATGTTCCAGTTGATCTGTTCAGCAAGGCATTATCGGCAATTCTACTTGTGCAATAGCTAAATCCCATTGCTTTGGTTTGTCAGCAGCCACTCATCTTAACATATTCCCCAAACAACTGTTGACCACTTCAGTTTGCCCATCTGTTTGGGGGTGATATGCACCACTGAATTGAAGTTGAGTCTGAAATCTCTTCCACAACTCTCTCCAAAAATGGGAGATGAACTTCACTTCCCTATCTGAGGTGATTGTTTTGGGTAATCCATGCCATCTAACTATTTCTTTGAAGAACAGCTGTGCCATATAGCTAAGCATCCATTACTTTCTTTAATGGGTAGAAAAATGCTTTATTTTGGAGAACCGTTCTACTACCACACAAATAGAGTCAAAATGTCTAGGGTTTAGGTAACCATAACACAAAGTCCATTGATAAGTCTTCCCAGATAGTTTGTGGTGCCCTTGGCAGTTTGGCAGATTCCACAATGTTTTACATAGTTGCATACATCTCTCTTCAGCTGAGGCTAGTAAACCTTTCTTCCATTAGAGCCATGGTTTTGTCTCTCCCCGTATGAGCTGATATTCCCCGTTGGCGTAATTCTCTAATTAAGAATTCCCTGACAGAGGTCTTAGGTATACATAACTGATTGCCTTTTAATAGAAAACCCTGCACCAAGTGATAATCTTCCAGAAATTCCTTCTCTGAACAACTCTTCCATATGGTCCCAATATTTGGATACTATTCAATTCAGTGTGTAATGTCAGTAAGGCTTGTCTCCTGCTAAGAGCATCTGCCACAGTATTGAGGGCCCCAGCCTTGTGTTGAATGATAAAAGAGAACTTCTGTATGTATAGGGGCCCGCTTGTATGCATTCTGTTGATGTGTTTTGGGTGTTTATGAATTGGAGAGTCCTGTGATCACAACTGAGTAAAACTTCTTTCTGTGTGAGATGGTGCTCCCACTATTGTAAATATCTGACTATGGCATATAACTCCTGTTCATAGGTGTCCGATTGGATCTTGTAGGTGATAGTTTCTCACTGAAAAAACGATTGGTCTACCCTCCTTATTGAGTATTGCACCAATCCCCATTGTCGAAGCATCTGTGTCTACCTGGAACACTTTATCAAAATCAGGAAGTACTAAGAGTGGATCTGTGGTGAGTTTGTGCTTGGTCTCTTCTAATCTGGCTGTTTGTTCATGCTCCCATTTGAAATTCCCCTTCTTCAATCAGTCAGTCAAAGGAGCTGTGAGCAAGGTAAACCCCTTGATGAACTTAATATAGAAAGAAGCCAATCCGAGGAAGCTTCTAAGACTGGTGATATTTGTGGGTAATGGCTAGTCTCTTATGGCCTCCATCTTCTTAGGATCTGTATGTATTCCCTCTGAGCTGATGATGAATCCCAGAAATAATAGTTGAGAAGCATCATCATGTGTCTTTAGTGTGCCCTGGTTTCTTGCAATGTTCACTCCAAGGCCTTTCCTTCTTCCCTTTGTAGGGTTGGAAAGTTTTTGAGATGAGAGCATAGCTATCTTGTTGAGGAACTGGAGGAATTCCAGTAGATTGAGTGCCAAGCATGAGTTTCCTCCTACTCTCTTCATGCTTGATCTCTTCAAAGGCAGCTTTCAAAGAGGGTAAAGGTGATCTTCCCAGAACTCTTCCCCTGACCTCATCAAGATCAGGGTTAACTCCCATTAGGAAGGAGAAGACTGTCATTTTCAATGATTTTTTTTTTTGTTCCTTTGCATCCTCGGTGCATTTCCACTGATGTTCATTGAACAAGTCCAGTTGTTGCCAAATTCTGATCAGTCGGTTGAGGTAGTGTGTGACAAAGGAGTCTGCTTGCCTTAGATCCTTCTGCTGGGACTTGAGCTCTTAGACTTCAGAGGTGTTATCCCTGTTAGGGTAGAGATCATGAGCAGCCTCCCATACTTCTGCAGCTGTGTTGTAGAACATAAAGTTCTAACTCAGCTCAAGAGTCATGGATCCTACCAGCCCAGACATGATGATGTTGTCTGCCTTCCATTGTCTGTATTTGGGGTCATCTGTGGTTGGCTGAGGTGGATTTCCAGTCAAATGCTCTTCTTTGCTTCTTCCAGACACAAACATGAGTAGGGAACGAGACCAAAGGTGGTAATTGTACCCACTGAACTTGTGATCCGTGAGAAGATGAATGTTATCACTCCCCCCTTGAATGATATTTGTTCCATCAGAATGTGAAACAACTTTAGAGGGGGAGGAGGTTTTTTTCAGAGGTAGACATCTCTGGATTTTTAAAATTTTCCAGAAAATTTGAGTCTTTGAGCCTTTTAGCATCTAAGCTCTGATACCATGTACAAATTAAGGGAAGAAGATAAGGGAGAAATAAGAGTTTCTTAATATTCCGACATGTGTTTGACAAATTACAGGGTAGAACATCTTCTAGGACTGAGTTTGTCCATGATAAACCAGCCAAACAGCTAGTAGGACAGTGCAACGGTCTTGTACAGTGTCCCAACGAACACTGTTCAATAAAAGCAAAAGCAGACCGAAAAACATGGAAACAGCCTAAGAATTTTTAGGAGCTAAACTAAACAAGATTAGAGACTAATACAGACATAATTAGGCCCAATTTCAGTACATACAATCATTTTAAGGTTTATTTGTATGTTTGTAAGGCAGATCTATCAAGAACACTGCACTTTCGTACATCTGATATTGGGTATTTGTTTTATTATAGTAGAATCACATATTGAGCTTTTTGGTCATAATGCTGCATTTTCAAGTCTGCAACTATAAATCTAATGATACAGTTGGTTTTACTATCCTCGTATTCTTGAGCTCCCGACATGAAGTTGAAGGGTATCTTGCTCTTATGCTTAAGGCTGCCATAAGTCAACATTTGTGCTAATGCTTTCTACATTCTTTACCGGTAGTAAAATCTTTTAAATGACAGTAGTTTTGCCTAGAACCATTTATGTACTCCCTCTGTCCTAACTTTTTAGTCTTTTTAGCTTTGATACACAGTTTAGGAAAGGTAATAATTGATGCATTTTGTAGTATTGTAGGATAAAACTGCCTTCATCTTCATATTGGTTTTAGACATTGAAATACCAAAAGGCAACATATTAATGAGTAGATAATAGGGCTAAATAGGAAAAATTTATTGGACAAAAGGATTGCCAAGATCGGATATAGCTGGTTTTCGCGAAATCTATTTGAAGGCAACCCACGTATGTGGCAAAATACGGGGATGACTTGTGGCTAGGGGTGAAAGGTCAACCCAGATAGGATAGTATTTTGCCACATACCAAAAGGCAACATATTAATGAGGTAGATAATAGGGCTAAATAGGAAAAATGTACTAAATGTTGCTTTGATTTGTGAGGACTCGTATAGCGGGACACCTCAAAAAGCTAGAAGGGCTTATACTACGGGACAAAAGGATTACCAAATTAACTTCTCATTATGCACTATTTTATCTTCTTTCGAGGAGTTACCCACTACCTAGACAACCATCATGAACCACTCTGCTTCTCGAATGGTCGTCCAATGATAAACTCAGGCACGTTGCAGCTTGTTTGGGTGGATTTATGTGCACTTTAGATTTGTTTTTGGTTGCCAGCCTGCGTGGATTTGCACTTGCCATATTGCGCCACACACTAGTAGTTTTTATTTATTCTTCATGCGTCGGGTAAAGAAAGTCTCATTGATTATTTGTTTTTTTCTCACTCTATTCACTCTCCTCAGCTATTGGTGTAATGTTTTAGGCAATCCTGGAATGAACTGTCTTACAAGAAATTTGTGTGGACCTAAGGTAGCTCAATGAAGAGACTAATAAAACATTCGAGATGATTAATTTTTCCATCAATAGATTAATTGTTGTTTCTCATTCTCATCACTTTCCTCAGCTTCTGGTGTAACGTTTTAGGCAATCCTGGAATGAACCGTCTTACAAGAAAATTGTGTGGACCTAAGGCAGCTCAATGAAGAGACTAATAAAGCATAGATGATTAATTTTTCCATCAGCTATTGATGCAAATTGTGATTGCTGCTAAAGTTTTTTGTTTTTTCACTCTTCCCTCTCTTACCTTTACGAAAGTGTTATTATTATTATTATTATTATTTTTTTAACTGCTATTGCTTACGATTATCATTTTTCTTGGGTTTTCATTGTATGAAATCGTGATGAAGAGTCTGTCTTGTAGGGAAGCGAATGCCATGAAAGAGGAGCTTTTTGAAAGGTTTGTGCTTGAAACACTTTTTAACTTGATGTGTCATCCATCCTTCATACTTTTGTTTGCCATCAGTAGCTTTACTTTTTAATTGTTGGTTGTGTCGGGGCACTGCACACATGGGAATTTTGGACCTCATTGTAAGATTTTAATTGTAGGAAATCGAAAAGAGAATAGAAATAATAATTTTTGTATTTTTCTCAGAAAAACGCCAGGGCACTTACATTGACGCTTACCATCAATCATTCCCTTCTAAGAGGGAAAGTCTGAAGATGTAGGACATCACATGAGTTGATAGTCTTTTATTCTTGTTTTTAAATTAATGGGTAGCTGTTGAGAACCAAGGGTGTTTATGTCTTTTAGTGGTTAATTAGGGTTAAAGAGGCCCGCATGAGACTTTCCTTAAATAGTTTATTATTTTATTATTCTGTCTTTATTAAAAGATTGCAAGTTATTCTGTTTTAAATTCAAAAGATTGTAAGGCTGATTATGATTCCTAAAATCAAGGAGTCTTAGTCAGTCAAGTCTCTAGGCAGCCATATTTCCTATTTAAAACAGAGTAGACCTCTCATTGTAATTCAAGTTTTTCTATCAATAATAAAAAGTTCATCTTTTCTATTTCTGTTAACATGGTAGCAGAGCCCTAAGTTCCTCAAACCCTAAATAAAGAATGTATCTTAGAGCCACCATGGTTGGGGAAGTGAGCATTGGCTCATCTACCCCATCTACCGGAGTCACCGGACCAGGAGGGATAACTGGAAAAGAGGGGAACACAACAAATTCCTTTTCCACTATCCTCGTATCCAGGGAGAGTTGCTGGGGAATCCATGGTAAGCCCCCAAACTGGAAGCCTAGAGGGCAAAGTGGAGACACGAGCAAGGCAAATCAAGTGTCATCTGAACAAGGAGAGAGGACCCTTGGAGGTCTGCCCTTTACTAAGGAACAGCTAGAGCAACTCAGTCAACTCTTGGCCACCCATACCAACCTTAAATGCAATGTAGTTGATTCTGGTAAACATGCTGCCCTTTCTACTCAAAAAAGCAGGTCTGAAGCACACTGGATCATAGATTCTGGTGCAACAGGCCACATGGCCTTTTGCTCAGAAAAATTTAAAACCTATCTACCTAGTGGGGGAAATCAGAGGGTCAAGATAGCTGATGGATCTTATGCCACCATTGCAGGCAAGGGATCAGTTTCTATCTCTCCTCTCGCTTGTCCTCCATGAGGTTCTTCATGTACCTAAACTCTCTTGCAACCTAATTTCTGCTAACAAATTGGTCTCAGAGGCCAACTGTAAGATAATGTTCTCCTCTGTTGATTGTAAGCTGCAGGATGCAACTTTGGGGAAGGAGATTGGGAATGCTAGAGTCTTGGATGGTCTTTATGTGTTGGAGGAAAGTGATGCTACCCAAAATAAAGAAGACACTAAGACTAGATGTTACAAGTCCTCCATTATGTCTGATTCTGAAATTATGATGTGGCATGCTAGATTAGGGCATCCTAGTTTTGGGTATTTGAAAAAACTATTTCCAAAACTGTTTATTAATAAAGATGTGTCTGGTTTTCATTGTGAAACTTGTGAAATGTCCAAACACAAACGTAGCATTTATACTCCACAACCTTATAAACCAACCAAACCATTTACACTAATCATAGCGATGTTTGGGGACCCTTCAGACATGTAGCTTTGAATGGACATAGGTGGTTTGTTTAGTTTATAGATGATCACACAAGGGTGACTTGGGTCTATTTGTTAAAGCAAAAGTCTGAAGTTGAATTGGCTTTCAAACAGTTTTACAATATAGTACTCACTCAGTTCCATACAAAAATAGAAATTTTAAGAACTGATAATGGTACTGAGTACTACAACAAAGTTTTAAAAGAATTTTTCTCAGAAAAGGGAATCATCCACCAAAGTACATGTGTCAACACACCACATCAAAATGGTGTGTCTGAAAGGAAGAATAGACATATGCTTGAAGTGGTGAGATCTCTTTTGCTGGCCTTTAGGAGTCCTAAGTACTTATAGGGGGAAGCACTGCGTACAGCAATATATCTGATAAACAGACTACCCTCCAGAAGTATAGGGTTCAAGAAACCTATTGATCAACTTAGAGGTTTTTTCCCTAACACCAGACTCATCCAAGATTTACCTGTAAAGTTATTTGGATGTGTTGCTTTTGCACACACATATAACCAAGGCAAATTGGACCCTAGATCAAAAAAATGCACTTTTGTGGGTTATACTTCAAATAAAAAGGGGTATAGATGCTTTGATTTTGAGAAAAAGAAAATAATAGAAACCATGGATGTCAGTTTCTTTGAACATCAGATGTACTTTACTCAGCATCATCTTCAGGGGGAGAACCTGATGACACATGAAGATGGTGCAGATTTTCAGTACTTTGATGATGGAATATAAATGTCTAGCATACCACATTATGAGGAAACAATCAGACATGATGATGAAAGTACTAGGAGTCAGAATGGAGAACAACCAACAGAGGTTAATCCAAGGACTTCTGGTAGGCCTGTACCTCCATTCAAGGGGTTGACTTATAGTAGGAAGTATCCTAATTCCAAGACAAGCATGGGTACCAATACTCTAGCAGACCAAGAACCCGATCCAGAGACATCTGAATACACTGACAGCAATGAGGGAGCATCATCTCCTCCTATTTCATCTCCTACTCAATCTGAACCTCAGATGCCACAGAATTCACCTCAATCTGCCAACACAAAATCTAATCAGAATGAACACCTTCAGTTGGATGTTCCAATAGCCATCAGAAAACCCCCTAGGGAGTGCACCAAACACCCTAGATACCCGATTCAGAACTACCTGACCTATACAAACATATCTTCCTCACACCAAGCCTTCCTTTCCAGCCTATCAGACCAGAAAATCCCTAAAAACATCCATGAAGCCCTAGAAATACCTGAGTGGAGAGCAACTGTACAGGAGGAACTCGGTGCCTTGGTAAAGAATGACACTTGGAAGGTGGTCTCTCAGCAGGAAAGAGAGCGGTAGGGTGTAAGTGGTATTCACAATCAAATACAGATCTGATGGCGAGATTGAGAGATATAAGGCAAGGCTTGTGGCAAAAGGGTATAGTCAGACATATGGGATAGACTACTCAGAGACCTTCTCACCTGTAGCAAAGCTCAACACAGTAAGGATTGTATTCTCTGTTGCTGTAAATCTGGATTGGCCCTTCTACCAAGTAGATGTGAAGAATGCATTCCTCCGTGGAACCCTGAAGGAGGAAGTATATATGGAGCTCCCTCCAGGGTTTGGTCAGAAACATTCAACCAAGGTATGCAAGCTGAATAAGTCCTTGTATGGACTGAAGCAGAGCCCCAGGGCATGGTTTGACAGATTCAGACAATCTCTACTGAAGATTGGGTTCAGGCAGGGTCACTCTGACCATACATTGTTTGTGAAGAGGAGTATTGCTGGAAAGATGACTGTTCTCATAGTGTATGTGGATGATATCATCCTTACAGGGGATGACACACTAGGGATAATGCAAACAAAAGAGAGGCTGAAGGAAGAATTTGAAATTAAAGACTTGGGAAGATTGAAGTACTTCCTAGGCATGGAAGTAGCAATGTCAGACAAAGGGATGGTGATATCCCAAAGGAAATACGTGTTGGACCTGTTGAAAGAAACGGGAATGTTGGGATGCAAACCTTCTAGCACCCCAATGGAAGGTAATATGAAGCTGGGAAAGAGAAAAGATGAGGAAGAAGAAGTGGACAGAGAGCACTATCAGAGGCTGGTGGGGAAGTTGATATATCTTGCCCACACCAGACCTAACATCTCCTATGCAGTGGGAGTTGTCAGTCAATTCATGCATTCACCTGGACAGTCCCACTACCAAGCTGTGATCAGAATTTTGAGGTACTTAAAGGGGATTGTAGGCCAAGGCTTGCTGTTTAAAAAGAGCCAGAAAAGGAGCATTGAAATCTTCACAGATGTTGATTGGGTAGGATCTAAGGAGAGTAGATCAACTACAGGGTATTGTACCTTTGTTTGGGGAAACCTTGTTACTTGGAGAAGCAAGAAGGAGGCTGTAGTATCAAGAAGTACAGCGGAGGCAGAGTTCAGGGCTATGGCACTTGGGATATGTAAAGAATTATGGGTGAAAAGAGTTTTAGAAGACCTACAGATAAACCCCGAAGTTCCCTTGAAGCTGTTTTGTGATAACAAGGATGCGATTGCCATTGCAAATGATCCTGTCCAACATGATAGAACCAAGCATGTAGAAGTTGACAGGCATTTCATAAAGGAAAAGCTGGAAAATGGAGTAATATGCATTCCCTTCATGCCTTCTGCACAACAGACAACTGATGGTCTAACTAAGGCACTGGTGAAGCAGAACTTTGAAGATTATGTAAGCAAGTTGGGCATGATAAACATCTATGCTCAACTTGAGGGGGAGTGTTGAGAACCAAGGGTGTTTATGTCTTTTAGTGGTTAATTAGGGTTAAAGAGGCCCACATCAGACTTTCCTTAAATAGTTTATTATGTTATTATTCTATCTTTATTAAAAGATTGCAAGTTATTCTGTTTTAAATTCAAAAGATTGTAAGGCTGATTATGATTCCTAAAATCAAGGAGTCTTAGTCAGTCAAGTCTCTAGGTAGCCATATTTCCTATTTAAAACAGAGCATTGTAATTCAAGTTTTTCTATCAATAATAAAAAGTTCATCTTTTCTATTTCTGTTAACAGTAGCCATGTGGGGTTTTATCGAAATGGGGGCTTTTAATCCTATTAATTGTCTAAGTACCTAAATGTTAGGCATTATGTAATCTTATTGCCTCTTTTGAGAATGAAATCATCTAAGAGCTTGAATTAGCTCTAGTTTATCCTTTTACGTTGTAGATCTTCCACATCGGAAGAACGGTGTTAGAAACTATTTTAGAGAATAAGGAAAAGAAAACAACTGGGAAATTCAGTTGATTGGTTTCATTGATCGCATGGGTATATATTATATACACAAACGGGATTAGACATGATCCTTGAAATTAAGCCTAGAATACGCAACATTGATGCGTCTAAACTATCCAAGGAAAGGTAATATTCAACGGTTGACTTCTCCTTTTTATGGATTTCCGTTCTAATTCTAGTTGTTAAAGCGCTAGGTCACTCAGCACTCTATGCGAAAACACCCAAAAATCAATTTATATAATATTGGAACAATCATATACCTAAAAAATACCTAAAACAAAGATCAAATTATGTCATCAAGCCAATTGCTGTTTCATGAAGGTTCTTTTTTTCAACAGAGGTTTGTGCGTGTAGGTTCTTTGTTTCCATTTATATTGTTGAATAGGCTGACAACAAAAAAAGAAAATAAATGAGAAGGATGAAACTTCAGAGGGTAATTGAACTGCTTTGAGGGATCTATCAAGCCAATTTCTGCTGTGTGACGTACTATCATGTTTGTTTTGATATGGCGGAACTTCTTGTAATCATAGATTCTGCTGTTTGTATAATGGTTGAAACGTCACAGTTAGTGAATTAGCAATTGGGACTGGACCGTTTGGAGCTCTAAAGGTTTTTTTTTTTTTTTTTTGCTGTTTTCTTTTGTGATAACATGTATATCCTTGGTGAAGTTTAAAACAATTATCGAGAAGCATGGGAATCAAACATGACCAGCGGAGATAATTGTTCTCTTTAAGTTTGTGTTTTGCTGGCTAATAAGTCCCTTGAATGACGTTTGTTGCGCTCACAATCAGAACATCAGTGGAGGATGAAGATTGAGAATCCGATGACGTTTTTAATTAGAATATGAAAGGACAAAAGCATATGTTTTGAGTTTACATGATGATCAGAAGCAAAAGCTCTTATGCCATGTAGAAATAGAGTTGAAATAGGAAATAATTGTTCTTATTCTTCTTAACATGAGCTGCAGGGACTTTGCAGCCCATACAATGGGCATAGAATACTGAAAGACGCAAGCAGAAAGGTGCTATATTTTATTACCTACATTGTGCTGCTCTACATAGTTAAAAATGACACCGGGCCAGAAAATTTTCTAATGAAACTCATTCGTTTAATAGTAATCAGTGTTCTATCACTGATGATTCCCTTGAATGGAGATCTTTGATATATTCCAAATTGTATTTGGTGCTAGAGAGATTTTATGTCTTTGGCTTTTGGTAGTTTCTCGAATTTTTATTTTTTGCTGTTTTTTTTTACTTAACTACTCATTTTTGTTTGGGGTTAGTATCAAGTTTTAATGAACATTTTCTTATGCAGGGAACTTGGTCTCTTGGATGCGAAGATTTACCAAAGGTTTGTTTTAATTCATCTAAGAATATTGATTTGACCATGTCTTCTCTTAGTAGGATTTTTTTTTTCGGGGTCACGAGCCAGTGATTGAATGCTTGTAAAAATGTAAGGAAATGATTTCTTAGTATTGCGAATAGGTAAAGTATCTAAACAAAAGTACAAAATGTCATAATCAAGCAATAAGGCTCTCTGTTGCTTAAGATAAATCTATACAAATCGGCGAAATCGCTTGATTTGAGGGATTTTAACAACTAATATTATCTATACACCTAGAGATTTAAAACACGAAACAATATACAAAGTAATGAACGGAATCCCGAATCCCTAAAGATGAAACAACTATCTTTCTACACTCCATTTCATGTTGGGTGATAAATACCTTGCAGGCTTACCTTGTCTTTGCAAACTTCGAATTTAGGGAATTAATTTAGATTTTTTTTTAATATTACTCTTGGTGAGGACATATGCAGAATGGAGGGGAAGGGAGAAAACCAAATGAAAAGGCCCAATACAGTTTTGGCGACCTATTTTTCTTCCAGAATAGGTGAGAAATAGAATGAAACAATTATTTTCTAGTAAAATAGAATGAAACAATCTCCATGCCTCCTTTTATTTCTGTCCAGTTCAATCTAAACACCCAAAATATACTTCGAAATCTGTCCTTTCCCTCTCCTTTCCTTTCTGTCATTATATTCTCTTTTCTCTTTTATAGATGTTTCTTTCAATCCAAACATGGCATACGTTATCTTTGAAATGTATGTTCACTTCAATATGTTTAGGACCAAATATGGTAGGTTACGAATCGAGAATATTCTCAATTACACCAAGATAATTCTTGATTCAATTCTCTATGTAGTGTACAAATATCCTATCATTGTATTTGAAATCATCAATGGAATATATTGCCATTTCTTCGACTCTTCTCCTAATTTTAACATCATTTTTTCAATTCTTTTACTAATTTCAACATTGTATCGAGCCATCCAATAAATGGCCTGCTCTTTTTTCTTCCCGCCTTAAGCATGATTTATATGGCATCAATGACCGGAGAAAAGAGTGCTTCCTCCACTGTGTCTGGTGGGATTCAACCAAGGATCCCCCCTTCTCCAGTCATAGGCTCCAGATCTAATGAAACCTTCAATCCCAACTCTTTAACAATTATGTTGATCACATGAAAGCTCACAGGAAAAACTATCTTGGATGGGCTCAACCAGTGAAGCTTGCCATTGACATCCCATAGTACGTATGGCCACCAGCTGTTGAGGGTCCAAGTACAAGTCTTGGAAGTCAGAATGTTCTCCACAACACGTGAATTATGGGAAGCCGTGAGAGAATTGTACTCGACGTGGAAAATGCTTCTCAAATCTTCGAATTATAAACTTAGATGGGGCTAAAGCGATAAAGCCTTGATGTCACTTCTTACTATAATGAAATAATGTCATTATGACAAGAGCTTGATTTATGTCATGAAGACACTTGGGAGTGTCTAGGTGATAGTGGAAGTATCTAGATCATCAGAAGGAGTCGTCATGTCACAAAGGAACTTCTTGATCTCCTACATGAGGTTGGATCGACTCGGGACTTCAATAGAGGCAAACCTAAAGCTTAGAGACCTTAGAGATGCAGTTCCAGTCAAGAAAGAAAGGTACATGAGGTTTATCGACTCGGGACTTCAATTGAGGCAACCTAAAGCTTAGAGACCTTAGAGATGCAGTTCCAGTCAAGAAAGAAAGGTATCTGACGTAGAAGTCTATTAGAAGATGAAAACCAAGAGCTTAGTGTTCGCGATTGGACTTGTCTTGCTTTTGGACATGTCTAGGACATGTCCTGGACTGATCCTTGGGCACTTGGTGCGCTTTCCCGGGCGATCACTCGGTTAGCTGGGCCAGGCTTTGTCTGGGCTTGCCCGGACTGATCCTGGACTGATCTTGGACATGTCTTGGCTTGTCCAGACTGATCTTGGGCATGTCCTGGGCTGATCCTTGTACTTGTCCAACAACTCGATCTGGTTCTCCTCTGGTTCGATCTCGATGTTTCTACATGTTTCGCCCAAATCCTCTTCGGCTCGGGTTATTCCTACAAAGAACCATAGAACGTGTAGTAATATAATTCGATATAGAAATAAGATACAAATATGAAATAATCACGATAAAAGCTCATACGTAACTTCCAATCAAATTAAGCACTTTTACGTATAGTTTAACATGAATTAATCCAGTTTAAGTCCAATTTTGGGGTAAATTGATATAGAAAATGCCATAAAGTTGATTCGCACGCATCACTTAGGAGCTCAAAGCTTGCTTCACAGTAGTAACAAAAACGTAATTGCAATATGTTCTACTTCCAACTGGGTTTACCCTACTAAAACTCTCAAGACAGATTTTTAGGTAAAGACAAAATTACCCTTCTAAGCCCAAAGACAAAATTACCCTTCTAAGCCAAAGGACGAACATAAATAAAACATACACAAGGAAATAACTACTAATGGGACTGTTCTTCATCAGGTCCATCTCCGTTAGAAGAATCAACTTGTCCTCAAGTTGGTGTGCCATCTGTGGAGCTCTATCAGTTGGGTGAAACAAGGTGAATCAGGCACATTGAAAGTAGGTGAAATCTGGAGTGAGCTAGGCAGGTCAAGCATGTAAGCATTGTCATTAATCCGTTTGATGATGCGAAAAGGCCCAAGCTTCTAAACTTCTTTGTTTGCAACTTGTTTTACGAACCAGTTGGAAATCACTTAAAACAGAGGGAAAGAACCTAACCTAATTAGCCACTAGGTAATAATAAATTAGGGATAACTAGGTGTATAAACAACATATAAAAGACAGGCTAATCCTTATAACATACAACATACTACAACATGTTCCAACATAAGCTACATGGGAAACTTGAGTTTGAAATAGGGGCGTGTGAAGGTATCTGGATTAGAAGGGTCTTTACAGGGCTTAAGACTACCTGTTACACTCCCTGTCAAGTTCTTTTGTGACAACACCTCTGCCATTAGTATGGCTCAAGACCCTGTCCATTATGACAAGTCCAAACATGTGGACATTGACAGACGCTTCCTCAAAGGCGAGAGTTGGCTCCAAAGAAATTGTTCTTATACATGTTCCTTCACAACATCATATTGCTGATCTATTTCAAAAGTTGTCCCTTCTACTACTTTTCTTGATTTAAGCTGCAAGTTGGGTTGCATCAACATCTACAACTCAGCTTGAGAGGGTTTGAAAACGACTTAGTTAATTTTTTAAATAAGTGATGGAGACTTAATTAAATTAATTAAGTTCCCATCATTATTAAAGTTTGTAATTCTGTTTATTGATCTACTACCCGTTTGAACACAGCCCCGACTGTATTCCACCAACTACCTATTTTATGACCACTTGTCCCACCATCTTGTAACCTATTTATATTGTTTCACACTTGGACTAAAATTCATTCAGTTTCCTCTCCATTTATCCAAACAATACAACATCTGTGAACTCCTATGGGTGAAGATTATCCTCAAAGACCTCAAAATCAAGTGGAAAACCCCTGTCTATGAGACTCTACTGCGACAAGTCCGCCATCAACATTGCACACAATCATGTTCAGCTTGACGAGACTAAGCACATTGAGGTGGACATACATTTCATTAAAGAGAACAGTAGCAGTAGTCTTATATGTACTCTTTATGTTTCTACTACTAGACAGCTTGCAGACATCCAAACTAAAGGGCTTCACAACAAGGCTTTCAAGGACATCACCAACTTGTTGGGAATGTGTGTTTGAGGGGGAGTGTTAGAATTCATAACTTGTATGAGTGTTGTATTAAGGTTAATGTGTGTAATTAGGTCTTAATTCAACTTTGATCTGCTGAATAAATAATTACCGCTAGTTACATCAACATAACGGTAATATAAGTATTGGAGTTGACTCACTCCCACTTGTGCTGATAGCCGTTGGGCTTTCTTTCTGTTTATATTCCTAAGGACTGTGTAATGTACTTTCTTGCTATTCCCTTGAAATCAAGGTTTTCATGCAACAGTTATGGCTTTATTTACATTCTTACCTCTATGGCCTTGTCTAATCTAGTGTGCATTGCCTTTTGCAGGGAAATTGCTGCCTTGAAAGCAACGTTTGAAAAGACACGGTTTGTCTCGAATCCCTAAAGAATCTTGAAAATGAATATATTATCCTTTTGGGGGTATTTAAGGGCACCCCGGTAACTGCCTATTTTTGAACAATAATGCTGTGGTGCCCTAGGTAGATTTACTGGAGCGCCCTTTAAGGCCCCCCCCTTTTTTTTTTTAATAGAATCATTTGTTGTGGACACTGGTTACCTTTGTATCAACTCTTATTCCCCTCCTTTTTAAAGTATCCTTTCTGTTGGGATGACGCAAACTATCATTTTTCATGTTTTAGTGCTTGCGAAGGAACATCTGAATTCTTTTAATCTGAGGAACATCTGTTTGCAGTTTTTGTTGCAAACGCATTGGACCCAGATACTTGCACAAAATGCTTAAAATAAAGTTTTCTTGACATCCTCACCGTAGGTTTTTGACTGTTCTTTTGTAAGCAGCAAGGTCGTTTTTTCATTTATATTTAGGGCCTTTTGTTAACCAAGAACATGGTGTTGCTGTTAAATTTTCAATTCCTCAGTTTCTTACCCTTATAATCTCCTCCTTTCTTGTGGTTATCTGGGTCAGGTTTTGTATAACTTTGGTTGCTTTCTTTTTGTATTTCTTACTAGTTTGTTTTGCAAGTAACTCATGGTGGGATCCTGTGCAGCCTGGCCAAAGAGAGCAACACGACCCAGGCAGCCTAGACCAGACTACACCAAGGTGGCTAAGTTAGGATAGCGCTTGTATGAGGATCACGGATAAATGTCGGATACTCTTTTGTATTTTAAGTTAAACTGCTAACGTAGTTTTGTGCGATGTATGATGATCGCTAATACACGTGGGAGGCTCTTTTGTTTCTGGAGTTACTGTAAACGTGGTCTTACGTGACGTCGTTATCTGGAATAGAAAGATTTTATTGATGGTTAAAAGTGTGCAAGTACTATATGGCCCATGTTTAATATACACCATATCACATCTACTGAGGTTTGACTTTCAAGATGACCGCTAGAATAATTTGTAATTTCGGAGCTTCAGAAGATAATAAAAACCCCTCGTTTTTCAACCCAAGGTGGGGTTGCAGCGACAAGGGTGAAGGAAAGGGGATTTTACGAGAGGTGATTTCGTGTAAAAGAGAGAAAATGAGAGAGTTTTGCTGATACGTATTGAGTAATTAACGATAAGACTTTTTAAATCACTCGATTCTCGATTCGATTCATATATCTACGTCGTGACGCCGCTGCGAGAAATCACATGTTGACAAAGTGCCACGCCTAGAAAGGTGGATATAAGCAAAGGGGTACTATTGTCCCAAGGAACAAAGTAGCCATTACATGCCACAAAGCCCATCGTCATCGTCATGATTTTTTTTTTTTTTTGGCAAAATTGCGAGTTAAAAGACTTCAAAACTTTTCAATGAAATGATTATATCATAGATATATAACATATAATATAGGGGTTTTTATCGGCATCCATATTTTAATACTAACACTTTATTACTCCAACATCATAAAAAATTATTTTGGTACCACAGTTATTTTTAATGTCAATAATAACGTCAGTGACACTGACATTGCTATTGAAAACGAAAGTCAATAACATTGATGTTGCTGTTCAAAACTAAAGTCGGTGGAACTGATTATGTTATTAAAATTTCAATAACGTCAATGGTGCTGACGTTTCTAGTGTAGTGCCAGAAATAAAAGCAAGAATATATGTGTTGCCGGAAGTAGATAAAAATTATAAAAAAAAGAATACCGATAGTAAAATTGGGGGTGACGTGAAAGGGAGGTTCTTGTGTGCTGTCTAAACTGTGGGGTTCTAATCGTTTCACCCGTCACTCCATCTAAAAATCTCTCTCTCCACACAAGTATTTCCTGACGTGAAACCCCATGATATAATACCTTAAGACCTGTATCATAATGAGAAGATATACCACTGCAAAGGGTTTTGTTGCTGCCGGACAAACGATTGTTTTCCACCAACCTACGAAACCACGTTTGGCTGAGGATGGCGGCGCACCTTAGGTATGTACCCTTCTTACCTGATTTTTTTTGAACTTCATCCTATGAATCTCGTACATTTTGGTGATTTTCTCCCTAAAAAGCAAAATAAAAAAAGAGGTATCTTCACAATCTCTCGTACATTTGGTGATTTTGTGGGGAACATTGCATTTTATTTTTGATCAACGGCAGTGTTTGGATGTTTATATGGATTCAGGCACAGCATTCGTCTATATGTTAATGGGAATCGCTTCTCACCCTCTTTCAGTCCATTGTCTGGTACACGACCTTTTATGGGTGCTCGTTCCTTTTCCAGTTCCAGGTACTATTTGCCTTTTTCTTTTGAACTATAGCTACTGTTCTCAGTTTTCTGTCCTGTAAATGTTATAAACGTGTTGGCGTTTCTGTCAAAATGTGCAGCATGCCTTCTTCTCCAAATCAAGCCCCCAAACGAGGTGAGGTTCCCATTGATCCTCTGAGTTTCCATATGTAGACCTTTTAAGTGTGACTTTTGAGCTTAATAATGTTCAAGCAGAGGATTTCACTTGTATATTGTTGTACAGTAAAAACTTTGTCGGACTTAATTTCACCAACACTTGCAGTCGGCATCATTTATTCATGTTTCGAGTGGTAAATCTTGTTCTTTGTTTAAATGCATTACATTTTTAGTCACTTGTATCTTCTGATGCAATATTTTATTCATTGCAGGATGGATTGTTTTGAGTGGAGGTATTGTTTCAATTTGGTGTTGTTATCACATTTTTGGATGCTTATGTTATCATTCATTCCGTTGCATATTATTTTTCAAGATATTTTTCATATACTTATGGATTGATACACAACAAGGTGATATTGAAAATTACACTGTTACAATTGCTTCACCTTTGACCTGGCAATATCTGATCCATGTCATTTGGTGAAAACATTATAATTGAGCAAGGGGAAACTGCTTTCAGGATATGCTTACTGCTCAGTTAATCATTTGCTTGTGTGTACACTACTGCGTTTTTTTGTACTTAAGTAGCTTTTTCAGGGAGCTTTTTGATCCTTCATATTAGCATTACTAAGTAGGACGTGTATGTGATCCTTGTGTTTTCAAAATTTCCTTTGAGATGAAATCCAAATTCCAAAGTTAGCAGGAAAGACACATATGGGTTTTGGGAGCTTTTTGATTCATTACAGGTAGGATCTGTATTTCTGTGTGAGATTCTCAGTTGTCAAACTTGCCTTTGTGAACCAAGGTTAGCAGAAAAAGACACCTGCTGCTGGCAGGGACTTGCTAGTTCCTTATTCTGGATTTGGCCTAAGGGTTTGATTGCAATGGCAGTAGCATTATTTATTTATCTTTGGTTAGGGTAACATTTTCTTGCTAGTTTGACCGTGTTATGTGTTAGTCATAGCAACTTCATCTACATTATTTTAGAAGGAAGTTGAAGCATTTACTGCTTCATAGTTGCATATCTAAGTGGTTATCTTGAAGAATATGAGATGAAAGAGTTTTTTTAGGGAGCTTTTTGATTCTTCTTATTACCATTGTTGTTGTATTGAAGATTATGGGATGAAAGATTCTGTCAGCAAATGCTATAATCAGTTTTGTTTGGTAGAATTTCACCTATATTTGGCTTACTGAAATGGAGGTGAAAGAAGCTTTTCTGTGAGAATTACATTTTAAATTTCTTATATATATATTTTTCATTATTCTTATTGCTATGCAGAAGCTCATATGATTCCTATCTGGCTGAATTAGCGAGGTTTGTTCTCTTATGTTCTAAATACACCTTAGCTTCTCCATGATTCTTTTTATGTCGACCATTTCCGAATATCCTTGGGCCTTTCTTTGCCTAGATATTGTCATATTGAGGTGTTATTTTTGAAAATGATTGTCGTGTTTGTTTCTATACTTATTCTTGCCAGCCGAACTATTTTGTTTTATAAAGATTTAAAACCACATGAAATTCTGCTTAGTGTAGCCTTTTTTGGTGGAACAGATACAAAATGCCATATTGTACCTACTAACCATTACATAATCATGGTTAGAATTAATGCTCACAATTTGTTGGCTATACGATGCATTATTTTTTCGCTTATCCCTGTTGACTCTGGCTATTTATAATTTTCTCGACCATACTCTGCAACCCTACCCTCGGCCATCCTTCTTTCCACCACCTAAATACTCTATTGACTTATTTTCTATGCTTCCCTCGTAATTAGTGCCAAGGGCATGCAGCCTCACGCTTTCAAATCTGAAATAGCATATCATCTTGATGTAATCATCTTGGTAAGATGTTATGTATGTTATTTGTTCTTAAGCCATTCAGTTCCTTAAAATTATTTAAACCATTTTTGCTGCACTAACTGGTAATTAAGAAGAAAAATACTTCAATTAATGCCATGATTCAGTTTGGTGTACTATTCTGTACCGTAGTTCCTGTCATAGAGTGAGTGATATATGGGATCGTGTTCAAGGCTTCCATAACTCTGCATTTGGCTCACGCTTGCGTGTTTTCATGTGTGTACTGTATGTCTCCATATGTAAATATATACAAGGAGATTTTGATGTGGCTTATATGTATGCATACGAACAGACATCGATATATAAACACTTACACTCATACATACATGTGTGTAAAGGTGTGTATGTATGTATGTACCGCGTTTATGTGTATTCCAATTTTTACATCATAAGAGTCTTATCCAGACTTTTATGAGGAGAAAACCTCGATGCTGATCGGTCAAGCTAGTAGCTCACTGTGCAAGCAGTCGATACGGACTTGGCTTTCATCCTTTACTATGTTAGCTTATTTTCAAGAGGTTTCCAAGAGTTATGAAAAGTAGTGTCTAGAGACGTGGTTTATTAATCTGAAAGATTTGTGTTCCCTGCATATTCAACTTGACGAGATTCTATGTAAGAGTTTGAATCGAAATATGTATTCCTGTATTTGCATCATACGAGTCTTATCCAGACCTTTTCGGCTTTACTGAGGAAAAAACCACTAGGCTGATTAGGCAAGCTAGTAGCTCACTGGGCAAGCACTCGATATGGACTTAGCTTTTATCCTTTACTATGTTGATTTATTTTCAAGAGGTTTCCAAAACTTTTGAAAAGTTATGTCTAGATATTGTGGTTTATTAATCTGAAAGATTTGAGGGCTATGCATATTCAACTTGACGAGATTCTATGTAAGAGTTTGAAATGAAATATCTTCCATATACCAAAGGTGGTTCTGTTCTCTAGCATCTTTAGTCCATGTACATAAACCTTGCTCTTTAAATGAAAGGGATAATGATTAGAAAATATTGAGTCCGTGTGTTTATCTAGGATAGGTTACAGCATCATTAAGAATTAGGGATCGTATTTTAGGAAGTTTCCTTACTTTGACATTATTAGATTTGGACGGTTTTTGATCTATTGGATAAATATGCCTTGCAGTATCCTCTTTTCAAAAATGAAAGAACAGTTTCCTATTATTCTTTTTACCTTTACAGTGAAAAGGACACATGTATGTAACTTCTAGTTGATGTCAATTGTTAGTTACTGCTTCTAGTTGAAAGATTATACGCAGGACCATGCAAATATAATGAAATATTGAAGAAAAGGTCCTGTCTTATGAGACCCAAATGGTTGTGTATAGATATTATCCCTTCACTCAGTGTATGCATATCTGACTCTCTTTTGGTTTTGGGTAGGGTTTTGTGTGTTCCTGCATTTCTATTATAAATATAACTAAGAAAGCGCATTTTGTCCTTTGAGCTTTAAATTCAACTTAAATGGGAATTTGCATTCCGTTCTTAAGCAATTATTGTTTGTTTATTTATATCTTATTTTCTACTTATTGTTTGGTTAGGGGTGGGATTGTATTTTGATTCATTGTATGAAAGTTCAGGGGTACATTCTCGTTGGATCGTTAAACATTCACTTAGCTTATTGGTTAAGAAACATGACATGATTTATATTATGTTTTATTCTGTTTCTTGATAAAGGCTAGACTAACTTTTGGTTGGTTACTTTTAACTTTTAAGTCTTCATAGCTTTGTGTGGAATTGGGATAAAAAGAAGTGAAATGAAGCATTGGCATTGAAAATTTCTGTGCATTAAGTTTTGATCATCTCTTTTGCTTTTTATATTTTTTATATTCATGGTACATTGTTTTTATTTCTTTGGTTTCTTGTATCATGCAGCAACATTAGTTTTTGGTCATTTATTTTTCTTGTTTTCGTTTTTCCTTTCGTAGAATAAGACAGGTACGCTCGCAAGCTGAAATCGTGAAGCTGCAAAGGTTGGCTCCTGTTTCTGAATCTTGCTTCTTGTCCATTTCTAATGATTGTGTGGCTTCATTTTGTAACTATGGAATACTGTAGTCAGTTGTAGGCCTTTCCTTTTTTGAATTCCTGGGCTTCTAGCAGCGGGGGAGTTTTGGTTACAACCGAGGATTGTGGAATTAAATAGCACAGTTTTGTGATATGTTTACTGTTTTTTCTTTCTGTCTACGAAAACGTTATTGGATTTCTGAAGTAGTCAGTTCTTCATGGTCATGTATGTAGGTTTGTTCGAAAAGAGAAGGAAAATGGTTGCATAACTTTTGCTAATATGAGATTTCATGTTATTAGTTTTCGAGAGTCGAGGGAACCTTAGTAGTCTTACATAGTAATCTTTAACTCACTATACTTATCTGATGTTTAATACACCAAAACGATGAACACAAATTGAACCCTTTACTTAATAAATAAGAAAACACAAAACACGTTGTGAAGGAAATAAACACAAAATACGACCAACTCTATCTTTATCTTTAACATAGAACAAATACTTTAACTCCAGTTTCTTCCCCTTTATGCACGCCTCTTTCTTGCTTTTTCTCGGGCAAAAACATGAGACTCTACTGTGACAACAAGTCTTTCATCAACATTGCACACAATCATGTTCAGCTTGACGAGACTAAGCACATTGAGGTGGGCATGCACTTCATTAAAGAGAACATTAGTATTATATGTACTCTTTATGTTCCTACTACTAGACAGCTTGCAGACATCCAAACTAAAGGGCTTCACAACAAGGCTTTCAAGGGCATCATCAACTTGTTGGGAATGTATGATTGAGGGGGAGTGTTAGAATCCTTAACTTGTATTAGTGTTGTATTAAGGTTAATGTGTGTAATTAGGTCTTAATTCAACTTTGATCTGCTGAATTAATTATTACCGTTAGTTGCATCAACATAACGGTAATATAAGTATTTGAGTTAACTCACTCCCACTTGTGCTGATAGCCGTTGGGCTTTCTTTCTGTTTATATTCCTAAGGACTGTGTAATGTACTTTCATGCTATTCCCTTGAAATCAAGGTTTTCATGCAACAGTTTTTTTTTCCTGGCCTTGTCTAATCTAGTGTGCATTGCCTTTTGCAGGGAAATTGCTGCCTTGAAAGCAACGTTTGAAAATACACGGTTTGTCTCGAATCCCTAAAGAATCTTGAAAATGAATATATTATCCTTTTGGGGGTATTTAAGGGCGCCCCGGTAACTGCCTATTTTTGAAAAATAATGTTGTGGTGCCCTAGGTAGATTTACTGGAGCGCCCCTTAAGGCCCCCTTCCTTTTTTTAATAGAATCATTTGTTGTGGACACTGGTTACCTTTGTATCAACTCTTATTCCCCTCCTTTTTAAAGTATCCTTTCTGTTAGGATGACGCACAAACTATCATTTTTCATGTTTTAGTGCTTGCGAATGAACGTCTGAATTCTTTTAATCTGAGGAACATCTGTTTGCAGCTTTTGACTGTTCTTTTGTAAGCAGCAAGGTCGTTTTTTCATTTAAATTTAGAGCCTTTTGTTAACCAAGAACATGGTTTTGCTGCTAAATCTTCAAATCCTCAGTTTCTTACCCTTATAATCTCCCTCTTTCATGTGGTTATCTGGGTCAGGTTTTGTATAACTTCGGTTGCTTTCTTTTTGTATTACTTACTAATTTGTTTTACAAGTAACTCATGGTGGGATCCTGTGCAGCCTGGCCAAAGAGAGCAACACAACCCAGGCAGCCTAGACTAGACTGTACCAAGGTGGCTAAGTTAGGATAGTGCTTGTATGAGGATCACGGATAAATGTCGGATACTCTTTTGTATTCTTTTACATATGGAATACTGTAGTCAGTTGTAGGCCTTTCCTTTTTTGAATTCCTAGGCATCTAGCAGCGGGGGAGTTTTGGTTACAACCGAGGATTGTGGAATTAAATAGCACAGTTTTGTGATTATGTTTACTGTTTTTTCTTTCTGTCTAGGAAAACGTTATTGGATTTCTGAAGTAGTCAGTTCTTCATGGTCATGTATGTAGGTTTGTTCGAAAGAGAAGGAAAATGGTTGCATAACTTTTGCTCATATGAGATTTCATGTTATTAGTTTTTGAGAGTTGAGGAAACCTTAGTAGTCTTACATAGTAATCTTTAACTCACACCAAAACGATGAACACAATTGAACCCTTTACTTAATAAATAAGAAAACGGAAAACACGTTGTGAAGGGAATAAACACAAAGTACGACCAACTCTATCTTTATCTTTAACATAGAACAAATACTTCAACTCCAGTTTCTTCCCTTTTATGCATGAGCCACTTTCTTGCTTCCTCTCGGGCAAAAACATGTGAGGTTGGTCTTGCAACTGAAGACTCCAGGGTATTGATAAGCCGGGCCATGGCCGTGGCCATGGAGTTTTCAGATCTCTATGTATTTGACCTTGGATCACCATCAGTAGGTTTAGGGTTCTCTCCCGTTACGTTAGGTACCCTAATTTACCCTTTCCATCAACGTCTTAATTTGATGGTTTGAGCCCACCCCGGGTAATTCTTTCTTGTGCGTTTTTTTTTTTTTTTTGTGGTGATTAAAAGAACATAACTTGTTTGAGGGTTGAACTCTCTATGATCCCACCCCGGGTAATTCTTTCTTGTGCGTTTCTTTTTGTGGTGATTAAAAGAACTTAACTTGTTTGAGGGTTGAACTCTCTATGATCATCATGGGTTCATCCATAATTTCCGCGTTTCTCGGAGTTATCCGGTGGATGTGGAGTGTTTATAGGAGATGAGGAGAATTCCTCAATTCTCTAGTCATTGCTGCCCCCGGTAATGTATCGTGGACTTTGGATTAACACCGCTCGGATACCATGTTAAATGAAAGAATTTAAGAGGAAAAGATGAACTTTTTATTCAATCCATGTTTATTACTTACAAGTGCTGGAATGCCTCCTGTACATAGGAAAAGAATCTAGAACCCTACCAACTCCGAACTTCGAGGGGCCTAATAAAACACGCCATAGCCGCCAATTATCTTACAGAAACAATCTTATCAGGGGGCCTAACAAAAAAACTAAGGTTACTGAGAACAATTTCTGAGGTGATATTTCTCTATGCATCTACAAATCTGAGCATATGGTAATCAGAAATTTGTCTGCTGTTACGGTTGGAAATGGTTGTTTAAAACTGGACATTGGCCATGCACTAAAAGACTAGAAAGTCCCTATGTTTTCGTGTGTGTAATCATTTGAAAGCTTGTTGATGAATATAGTTTTCGTGTGTGTAATCATTTGAAAGCTTGTTGATGAATATAGAGTCATACAGCTTTTGTGATATAGTGTGGATATAGCACATTTGTATCAATTAGTTTGACATTTCATGCATACGTTGCAGGGTCGATGTTAAGGGTGATTTTATACGTTTTATAAGGATATATTTTATGTCAATTTCCCCCATATGTGGATGTTTTTCATAGAAATCGAGCTTTATATTGAAGTATTGAGCAAGTGATGTTTTTAATGGTTAGTTGCAAATTTGTATGATTTATGTGTAAAATTGATGGTTTTATATTGATTTGGAAGATACTACATTTTGCAATGTGTTTGATGTATTGAAGATACACAATTTCGACCAAGAAGAGGATTAAAAGAGGTTAACAATCGGATTAATGAAGAGGAGAAGAGATAAAGATGAAATCGATTGGAGATAAAGATGAGAAGATCGATTTTTGAGCAAGCTGAACGTTCGTTCAAGTCCCGTCCAGGTTGGACGGGCGTCCATCAAAGTAAACGGGCGTCCAGGTTGGCAAAAACAGTACAGAGTCTTCAGGAAGTTGATGGACGGGCGTCCAAGCTTTCGGACGGGCGTCCGTAGACCGACTTAGCAGCAGCCGCCTTAAATCCCTATAAATATACGCATTCCTTAAACCCTAGGAGATATACTAGATCACATCTTACACTTAGAAAACCCTAATTTCGAGATCAAGTCACCCCGGCCGGCTGAGCCTTGGTGCTTGGCCGGCCGAGGGTGTTTCTTTTCCGCTTTTTATTTTCGTTTTGCTGATGCTTTGATGCTGAGTGCTTGGGGCTGAGCAATTGTGCAAACGATGTGAATCCTTTTCAGCAGGTTTTTATATTTTCAATCTAAGTTTGTTTTGTGATTTAGATTAAAGTTGTATTTTTTCTATGCCTATGTGTTATGCAATCGATATCGAGAGATGTATTGCTTATTGATGTTTACCGTATGACGAGAGTCGGTGTAAACCTTAGATCACCATAGGAAAGATGAGATTTTTAATCTTGATATAACGAGAGTTGATAGGTTAGATTTCTAGGTTGCTAGATTGAGAGATCTTACACTTTTGTTTGAGAGCGTCAATCTTATATATCGAGAGATGAGAGATTGATAGGCGAATTATCTACGAGAGTAGGAATTCATACCTCCGTTAGGTGGACCACATCTTTAATTAAATCATCACAAGATAACTTTAGAGAGGAAATTAAGGGTTGCGGGATCGGAGGAATATTTGTTTGTTCGTTGTTTAATCACCATGATCATCTTCTTGTTTACTGTTTATTTTATAGTTTATAGTTTAGATTTCATTTTCGATTTTATCCTTCCTGGCTTTGGACTGACAATCCTCTGTCCAGTTTATTTTATCGTTTTTAGTTTTGTTTTAGTAGTAACAAATTAGAAGAATTAATAAACTAGATTAAACAACCTCGATTCCCTGAGACCGACTCCGGTATTAATCGCTATGCTACGATCCCTACACTTGGGGTATACCGGATTTATAAATTTATTACTTGTTTATTTTCATTAGATAAAATCCGAGACAAGTTTTTGGCGCCGTTGCCGGGGAATCGGTACGGTTGTCTAGTTTTCATTAATTTTTCTATTTTTGTCACGAACTTTTTTTTTTAGGTTTGATAGGTTTCATAGGTTGTCTATTATCGTTTTTAGGTTCATAGTTTTGTTTTCGTTTTTAATAAACACTAGGGTTTCTGTTTTAATGATATGATATTAGGTTATTTCTGGAGTTGCTGCTGTCTTCTGATATAGGTCGAGTCTGCTGTGCTTTTCTGCTGAGTCAGACGGGCGTCCATAGTAAGTGAACGCCCGTCCGTCCCAAAACGCATCAATGCTATGTTTTTAGAGAGTCAGACGAGCGTTTGCCTTTTTCCCCGAACGGCCGTCTGCTCTATGTGGTTCTGGACGGGCGTCTGCATGCCTGAACGTCCGTCCGCCCTGAATATGCTTTAAACGTCCGTCTGTCTTGACTGAACGCCAGTCCAGTCTGTCAGTTTTTTTTTTTGTAAATAGATTTTATCTTGATACATACGCCTATTATTTGACATGGTTGTTCCTATGTGAGCCTCTGTGGCCTCTTTATATATGCGTAGATGTTCTGAACTTGCATGTTTACATCTTTCCATCTACTAATCCATGTTAAATAATTGATTAATTTTTATATACATGCTTCATTAATTGACATGGATGTTTTATTGTGAGCCTCTGTGGCCTTTGTATATGCGTAGATGTCCTGTTCTTTCACCGTTATGGTTTTCTTTCCATCTATTGCAATCCATGTTGAGTAATTCACCTAGCTAGACGTGATTCCAAATTTGACTTATGCTGTTCCTTTTGTCGTCTATCTAGGGTGTTTGGGTTGTTAAAGGCACGTCTACACTTCACATGGCAAGCTTCTGTGGCTTTGCATAATCGAATTTTGTTGCGCTTCTGTGGCGTTATTTAGTAGACGTTTATATATTTGACCTTCCTTCTGTATGTTGACATGTTTCGTAGCGTAATCTGAATTGTAGATTAGGGCGACATCTATGGAATTAGTTGGGCTAGCTTATTTTCTTTATTTTCTTTTTGCCTTTTTAGTATAATTGCATATCATTTAGTTGCATTGTATTTTATTTTGTTTTTTAATTATTATTATTTTCTTTTCTTTTTAGTGCACCTAGCCCTGCTACTTTGTAGTGTCCTCTATCCTTATTTCTGTATGCACATGTTGGGCTTATTTGTATTGTAAAGCATCTGTGGCTTTATGTTTGACGCTTAGGTGTCATGTGTTTTCCCTGTGTGGTGATTGTTCCATCTGAGCAATTATATCTTGTGCTTTTATCTTGTTTATGATTAATTTTGCCGTGTTATACCCCCCCTATGTTCCCCGAGATACTGCCATGTTTTTCAAGTGACGCAGGTACATTTATCGCTGTTTTGTCAAGTTAACTTCGGATTTGAAGCTGGGAAGGACTCCATGTGACATCACCATTGTTGTCTTCTTCAGCCAATCTTCGGATCATTACCAAATCAGCTAAGTTCTTTTATCTTTTCTTTAATTCTGCACAACATTAGGACATGTTGTGGTTTAAGTGTGGGGGAAGGTTTGGTTGGTTAGTTAGTACCTACATGATATTTGCCCAATTTAATTATGATTACCATGCTGAGAACTTAATTTTTATACCATGCTTACAAAGTGCTGAATCTTAAAATTTTAACAGAATTTTGTTTTGTCTCGAGCGAGTACATTCCTTTTTGCTTGGCTTACTAGTTTTTGATTTTCAACTACGATACTATATAGTCATTGATGCTGTATATTGTATGTTTAGTAGGTGGATGTTTCGCCCGATATTATTTTTCACGAGCCATATTAAATGATGAGCTAAAATATAAAGCTGTATCCGTTTGGATTAATAATTTTCGATTATCTTATAATTTTGTACTTAGTGCTAATATGCATGTTCGGAGAATTATATTAGTTTGTGGTTAGAGTCGGAGTATGATATACTGTGAATGTCTTAGGTTTGAATGTGATAAGCAAGATATAACTATTAAGTGTGCTAGAAAGTTGTTTAATAACAAGATTGAGTATGTCGGAAGCTGGTTTATGATTTGAGTGCGGTAGGGCATTATCTCGAAATGTCCTATGCCACTATGATGACCAAAAGCTCACGACAGTCAGAAAAAGCTGCCTTATGATTTGAGTAAGGTAGGGTATATCTCGAATGTCCTATTCTACTATGACGGGCAAGAACTTATTCTGATTTGTGTCTAAATTTAAAAATTTAATTAAATCAACTTACATAAGGTAGTGAAAAGAATGACTTAGTTATCGTCTACCTTATCCCCAGTATAAACTGAAAGGCATGTTGTAGGGATTATCCTCTGAGTATGTCGGAAAGATCCTAAACGCATTTTATTATCCTTTTCGGGACATGTTATGTTTTGTAGGGTGCGTGTTATAAGTGTCGGTTATTGCTGGTTTAGATGGGTATTTGCTAGTTGCTTGAGAAAAATTCAAGTGTGGACTTAGTGGAAGTTTAATATGGCTATGCACACACACCGGGTTGAACGTCCGATTTATTACATATGCTTTGTATTTGTTGAAAATGACTGCATGTATTTTTGGTTGGAATTTTGTTATCCTACGCCTAGTTTTTGTTTTGTCTTGCTCGGGACGAGCAAGGTTTAAGTGTGGGGGAGTTGTTAAGGGTGATTTTATACGTTTTATAAGGATATATTTTATGTCAATTTACCCCATATGTGGATGTTTTTCATAGAAATCGAGCTTTATATTGAAGTATTGAGCAAGTGATGTTTTTAATGGGTTAGTTGCAAAATTGTATGATTTATGTGTAAAATTGATGGTTTTATATTGATTTGGAAGATACTACATTTTGCAATGTGTTTAATGTATTGTAGATACACAATTTCGACCAAGAAGAGGATTAAAAGAGGTTAACAATCGGATTAATGAAGAGGAGAAGAGATAAAGATGAAATCGATTGGAGATAAAGATGAGAAGATCGATTTTTGAGCAAGCTGAACGTTCGTTCAAGTCCCGTCCAGGTTGGACGGGCGTCCATCAAAGTAAACGGGCGTCCAGGTTGGCAAAAACAGTACAGAGTCTTCAGGAAGTTGATGGACGGGCGTCCAAGCTTTCGGACGGGCGTCCGTAGACCGACTTAGCAGCAGCCGCCTTAAATCCCTATAAATATACGCATTCCTTAAACCCTAGGAGATATACTAGATCGCATCTTACACTTAGAAAACCCTAATTTCGAGATCAAGTCACCTCGGCCGGCTGAGCCTTGGTGCTTGGCCGGCCGAGGGTGTTTCTTTTCCGCTTTTTATTTTCGTTTTGCTGATGCTTTGATGCTGAGTGCTTGGGGCTGAGCAATTGTGCAAGATAACTTAGAGAGGAAATTAAGGGTTGCGGGATCGGAGGAATATTTGTTTGTTCGTTGTTTAATCACCATGATCATCTTCTTGTTTACTGTTTATTTTATAGTTTATAGTTTAGATTTCGTTTTCGCTTTTATCCTTCCTGGCTTTGGACTGACAATCCTCTGTCCAGTTTATTTTATCGTTTTTAGTTTTGTTTTAGTAGTAACAAATTAGAAGAATTAATAAACTAGATTAAACAACCTCGATTCCCTGAGACCAAGGTGTAAGATCTCTCAATCTAGCAACCTATCAACTCTCGTTATGTCAAGATTAAAAATCTCATCTTTCCTATGGTGATCTAAGGTTTACACCGACTCTCGTCATACGGTAAACATCAGTAAGCAATACATCTCTCGATATCGATTGCATAACACATATGCATAGAAAAAATACAACTTTAATCTAAATCACAAAACAAACTTAGATTGAAAATATAAAAACCTGCTGAAAAGGATTCACATCGTTTGCACAATTGCTCAGCCCCAAGCACTCAGCATCAAAGCATCAGCAAAACGAAAATAAAAAGCGGAAAAGAAACACCCTCGGCCGGCCAAGCACCAAGGCTCAGCCGGCCGAGGTGACTTGATCTCGAAATTAGGGTTTTCTAAGTGTAAGATGCGATCTAGTATATCTCCTAGGGTTTAAGGAATGCGTATATTTATAGGGATTTAAGGCGGCTGCTGCTAAGTCGGTCTACGGACGCCCGTCCGAAAGCTTCGACGCCCATCCATCAACTTCCTGAAGACTCTGTACTGTTTTTGCCAACCTGGACGCCCGTTTACTTTGATGGACGCCCGTCCAACCTGGACGGGACTTGAACGAACGTTCAGCTTGCTCAAAAATTGATCTTCTCATCTTTATCTCCAATCGATTTCATCTTTATCTCTTCTCCTCTTCATTAATCCGATTGTTAACCTCTTTTAATCCTCTTCTTGGTCGAAATTGTGTATCTACAATACATCAAACACATTGCAAAATGTAGTATCTTCCAAATCAATATAAAACCATCAATTTTACACATAAATCATACAATTTTGCAACTAACCCATTAAAAACATCACTTGCTCAATACTTCAACATAAAGCTCGATTTCTATGAAAAACATCCACATATGAGGGAAATTGACATAAAATATATCCTTATAAAACGTATAAAATCACCCTTAACAGTCGAGAAGAACGATAATGTACCATAGGCAGCATGATGAAGAATCTGGTGAATGAGGATGTAGTTAGGTGTTTACTTGTGTGCAAAGTTTCTTGGTAAAGCCTTAATTATATGTGGGTTGTTGTTCTGACTTTCGCGTAAATGTGCCTAAATGCCAAAAACGACCTATGTAGCATTAAGTTTCTTAGTAAAGCCTTTATGTAGGTGGGCTTGTTAATAGGCTTTTTTATTAATGTTTTATATTAGTGGATAGTCTTATGGACTCTCCTAATTGGAATGAAGTTATCTTTGAGCTTGAATTAGCTCGTTTTATTATTATAGATCTACATCAGTAAGCCTTTATTATGTGGGGGTCGTCATACTATGTTGATCGTTTACGTTTTTACAATCCTTTTTGCGTCTCGAAATGCAATGCTCGAAGTGTGTTAATTATGATGAATGCATAACTCTTGCATCACCATGTTGAAGAATCCAATTTCAAAAATGATTTTTGAACAACTTGACAAAGAGAAGAAAACTAAAATATGATACCCACGATGGGTCACTCCACGATAGGCCTACCCGCAAGGCATTATAATAACCAGGTTTTGAGGTGGCAAATGTATGAACTTGCCTAACATGTGACTATCCAACCAGAGGCATCTATCAACTCGAACACGGCGACATGAATAGAAGCCCCGTGGGCTTTGAATGTCGGTTAAATAACAGAAAAAAGAGAGACTTTGATGGTCTTGGTAAAAGGCCTAAAGACACCATAATGATGACATTCGATTTTTGAAAAGTTCAATTTAAGCGCAACATTTTGACTTTGTAAAAGTCGAATGCACATTCGACATCTAGAAAGTCAAACCTCATGTCACACCGCTGGTCACAAACAGAAGATGTTGATATGGTGTTTCAAACATGGGCCATATAGTACTAGCACACTTCTGACCGTTAATAATAAAATCTCTCTAGTCCACACATGGTCTTAGATAATGACGTCACATAAAACTACGGGGTTACAGCAACTTCAAATACAAAAGAGCCACCAAAGTGTATTAGCGATCATCATACATCGCGCATAAAACTACGTTAACAGTATAACATAAAATACGACAAAAGAGTATCCAATCGTTTATTTGCAATCCTCATACAACTGCTATCCTAACTTTGGGACCTTGGTTAGGCTGCCTGGGGCGTGTTGCTCTCTTTGTCCGGGCTGTGCACAGGATCCCTATGAGTTGGTTGTTAAACAAAAATAGTAAGAAATACAAAAGAAAGCAACTGGGCCACAGGATCCCCATGAGTTACTTGTAAAACAAAATAGTACTCCCTCTGTCCCATAATATAAGGCACTTTGGCAATTTCACACAGTTTAAGAAATCTCATAAATGAGTTACTTTTTAATATTTCAAAGCAAAATATTGTATTGTTTTCTAGGACTGACTAATAATATTGCATTGTTTAGTGTGAAAGTGAAAAAAATACATTTAATATTGCATTGGAATGTGAGAAGGCCATATATCGTGAGACAAAGCCAAAAAGCTAAAAAAAAACCTTATATTGCGGGACGGAGGGAGTAAGAAATACAAAAGATAGCAACCAAAGTTGTACAAAAGACTGACCCAGATAACCTCTCATCAACGGAGATTATAAGAGTACGAAACTGAAGATTTGAAAATTTAGCAGCAAAACCATGTTCTTGGTTAAGAGTAGGCTCTAAATTTAAATGAAAAAAACAACCTTTGCTTACAAAAGAACAGTCAAAAACCTTTGGTGAGGATTTAAAGAAAACTTTAGTCTAAGCATTATGTGCAAGTATATGGGTCCAATGCGTTTGACTGACCACTTCATTGCAAGAAAAAACAGCAAACAGATGTTCCTCGGATATCCCTTTTAAAAGAATTCAGATGAGATGTTCCTTCGCAAAACGCACTAAACATGAAAAATGATAGTTTGCGTCATTTAGATGAGGGGTCATGCAACTACTGTGGCAATCGCATCCTAACAGAAAGGATACTTTAATAAGGAGGGGAATAAGACTTGATACAAAGGTAACTGGTGTCCACAACAAATGATTCTATAAAAAAGGAAAATATAATCATTTTCAAGATTCTTTAGGGATTCAAAACAAACCGTGTCTCTTCAAGCAGCAATTTCAAGATAACAACTTCCCTGCAAAAGGCGATGCTCACTAAATTATACAAGGTGATAAGAACGTAACATTTTGAGTTACAAGTGAACTTTGCTTTTCTACACTACATGTGTAAATAAAGTCGTAATTGGTACATGAAATCCCTCTGACTTTAAGGGATTTTTCGTGATTTGATGTATAGCATGAATGCGCATTACACAGAACGATTCAATTAGTTGTGCACCTAAGCAAAACTGATGATGACAGCCTTCACAGAGGAGCACAAATCATAAAACCACTGCAGTCAACTCTATAGGATCTGAAATTGCATGCTTTTCCCATTACAATTCACAAATTGAATGGGGAGTAACTGTTTGCAATCGGTTATAACGTTCAGACCATGGAAAGGAAAAGGAAGACTTTCTAACTAGTGAGATTGTCCACCAAAAGGTGATGATCCAAAGTTCTAACTTTGGTAAAAAATAATAATAATCTAAACCAATCCCTAAGAAGAAGAATCAGAACCCTTCCCAAAATATAATCATGCACATGCTAATTGGACAAACACTATAAAATCCAAGATTCATCAATTACAATCAATAAACACTATTGTTTTCTACATTCCTCGAGCTTGATTGTAGATACCTATGCAACCAAAGCTTTGAACAGAGTTCTCTAAATTTTAAGATGGGACCAAGTCTCTGACAAATCCGAAGGAAATGTTTTCTTTGATCGTCAAGAGGAGGGTAGGAAGAAATTGATAATGAGTGACCAGTATACCTCATCTACAACAACTAATCCAAGTGAGGAAGGGTCTGCACAGGCTGTTCATGGATCACATAGTACAAATCAATCAATGTGAAAGACACCATGGTGTGAACATTGTAGAAGGACAGAACACACCAAAGCGAAATGCTGAAAAATACATGGAAAATAGCAGATGGGAAGTCAACAAGGTCAGGAAGAGATAGAAAGGAAGAGTTCATGCTGTTGTTCCTGAGAATTGGAGTCCTTCAGATGAAGGAAGCCCATTTACAAAAGAACAACTTGAGGCCTTGTAAAAGATCTTCAATTAGAGTATTCCTCAAGTCGATCAGTCAGGAGCCAACATAGGAATGTAAGCTTAGAAAGGTAATTCCCTAAATGCCCTCATTGTGACTAAAGATAACTGTAAGAGCGGAAGCTTAAGAAGAGAAGAGAAATAACTTGTTTATTTCATTCAAAGAAAGCTTAAAGATTACAAAGGGGCCTGGTTGTTTATATAATACAACCAGCCACAGAAAAGCAACAGAAAAAGCAACTAGCCGTTGGCAGTCTTGTCCTAACGGCTAGTTGGACTTTCAGCTAAAAAACAGGACCCGATAGAGGACAAAAACTTATAGGAATTAAGCTTTAAACTAATACAAGGTCAATTAACTAATTAAGAATTAACTTAATAACGAAATAAAAAAGGCAGTATTAGGATCAATCATAAACTATGATTAATTCTAACACTCCCCCCTCAAGCCGGTAGATGTCTATCAAACATGCCCAGCTTGCGAACATCTTCATGGAACACCTTCCCAGGTAGACCTTTGGTAAACAAATCTGCCACTTGATCCTTGGAGGGTACAAATTCAGTAGTAATGAGGCCACTATCCAATTTTTCTTTGATGAAATGCCTATCTACTTCAATATGCTTCGTCCTATCATGTTGAACTGGATCATGTGCAATATCAATAGCTGATTTGTTGTCACTGGACAGTTTCATAGGACTCCTCCACATCACTTTTAAGTCATTCAGAATTATCTTCATCCAAAGGAATTCACAGATCCCTATAGCCATAGATCTGAACTCTGCCTCTGCACTGGATCTGGCCACAACAGGCTGCTTCTTGCTTCTCCAAATCACTAGATTGCCTCCCAAGAAAATGCAGCGTCCAGAAGTTGATCTCCCATCTTCAATTGCTCCAGCATAGTCAGAATCAATATAAGTTGTATATCCAACTCATCCCCCTTTTGTAGAGTATCCCCTTGCCAGGACATCCCTTCAGATATTCAAGGATTCTGTCCGCACCTCTTTGATAGCATACCTTAGGATTTTGCATGAATCTGCTGACCACATTGACAAATGACAACAAAGGCAATATCTGGCCTAGTGTGTGCCAGATATATCAGCTTGCCCACTAATCTTTGATAGGAATACTTGTCAACATCTTCATCCTCAGGAGAATTACTCAAGCCATGATTGTACTCTATAGGAGTTGCAGTAGGCTTGCATCCAAGTTTCCCAGTTTCTGTAAGAAGATCAAGGATGTACTTCTGTTGAGATATGAATATTCCTTGATGCGAGTAGGCAAATTCAATGCCCAAAAAGTACTTGAGTGTGCCCAGATTCTTGATGTCAAATTCTCTGGCCATTCCTGCTTGTAGGTTTTGGTTGGCTTCTTGATCATCACATGTGACAATGATGTCATCAACATACACTAGTAGAATAGATCTCTTCCAAGTTTTGCCATGTTTCACAAACATGGTGTGGTCACCCTGACTTGGCTTATATCTTTGGTCAAGTATGAATTTAGCAAATCTGCCAAACCATGCCCTAGGAGATTGTTTTAGCCCATATAAGGCTTTATTCAGTCTGCACACTTTCCCATCTGAATTTTCAAAGCCTAGGGGAACAACCATATATATGATTTCATTCAAGTTGCCTTGTAGGAAGGCATTCTTGACATCATATTGTTGCATGTTCCACCCCAGATTAACAGCCAGGGAGATAAGGATCCTGATTGAATTCATTTTAGCAACAGGGGCAAATGTCTCAAAGTAGTCCACCCCATGAGTTTGGGTGTACCCTTTGGCCACAAGTATGGCCTTATGTCTTTCTATAGTCCCATCAGACTTATACTTGGTGGTAAACACCCATTTACAACCAACAGTCTTTTCACCCTTAGGCAAATGTACAAGACTCCAAGTTTTGTTCTTTTCCAAAGCCTGCAGTTCTTCTTGCATGGCTTAAGACCATTTTTCATCAGAAATGGCTTCTTTCACATTTTTTAGAGTGTCATGTTTATGAAGATTCATTATGAACCTTTTGTGATTCTGAGAACATTTCTTGTAAGAGAGGAATGTTCTTATAGGGTGTTTGGTGCATCCCCTCTTTCTTTTCCTAAGAGCAATAGGTAGATCATCTTGTGTATTTTGTACACTGTGTGACTCAGAGGTTTCAAGTTCATCATTTTCATATGATGATTCTGAATCTGTACCAGAATTCTCATAATCATCACTTTTATGGGAATTAGTCACTTCATTCGTATTTGGTTCCACCTTATGAGGAGACATGGTGATTCCCATTTTTGGTGTCTTTTTCTTTCTGGTATAGACAATAGGAGTTTTCTCCTTTGGTCTTATATCCTCTGTATCCACATGAGAACTGTGATCACAAGAGGGTCCAGAATTATTCCCCTCATTAGAGGCAGGGGTAGAAATTTGATCTTGAAAGAAATCAAGGTCAGTTTCTATGTAAGGAGTAGTGATCTCCCCTTTAAGATGAAAATAAGATACCTCTTCATGAAAGGTCACATCCCTAGAGATGATGAACTTTCTGGTAGGAGGGTGATAACACTTATAACCCTTTTGAGTATTGGAGTATCCAATAAACACACATCTTAAGGCCCTAGGATCCAACTTTCCTCTGTTATGTGCATGTATGTGAACAAATTGGGTGAGAACATGACTGTAGAATTTGGGAAAAATCTCCAAGAGATCAGATTTGTTTTTCATAAGATATGTCCATGTAGCCCTGGAATAGTCATCAATGAAAGTAACAAACCAAACACAACCATTTATATTAGAATTGGGAGAAGGACCCAATATATCACTATGAATAATAGTAAAAGGTTCAGAACATCTGATACTTTGAATAGGATAAGAGGCCCTTTTATGTTTGGCCATTTCACAAATATTACAATGCATCCTATCTAAATCACAGTTGTTAAACAAAGTAGGAAACATGTGTTTAATAACTGTAAAGGGTGGATGACCTAGTCTATAATGATATAACCATAGTTTATCAGTATTAGACTTAGACAAAAAACTAGTAACTTGGCCTTTTTCTCTAACATTCTTCTGATCTTCCCAAAAATACAGCCCATCTTTAGCTTTAGCAACCCCAATCCTCTCCTTCTTTACAAGATCTTGTATCAAGCAAAGGTTAGAGGAGAAGGCAACCAAGCAACTTGAGTCTTTGGTTAATTTTTGGATAGATATCAGATTAGTAGATAAGTTAGGAACATGGAGAACATCTTTCAAGATAAGTTGAGTACATAACATATAGTCTACTATCCCAGTAACATGGATAGGGGAACCATCTGCAACAGAAATAGTTCTGTTTTTGTCACATAATCTGTAATTCGTTAGATTTTCACAAGAGAAGACCATATGGTCTGTGGCACCAAAGTCAATAACCCATTCTATCAGACCTTCAAATTGTTTATTAATACTAGCCATACCTGAAAAAACTAAGGATGTTGATGAGCCTTCAAGGGACTCAATGAACTTCCTCAGTTTTTCAATTTCTGAAGGTCCAAGAGTGAGACTTTGATTCTGATTCACAGCCTTTTGGACATTCTCATTGTGCTTCTGCTGTTCTTCACTGTCATTAGCAGTGTTTGCTGTCCTTTTTTTGGTGTTTTCACTCCCTGGTTTCCCATGGAGTTTCCAACAATTTTCCCTGGTGTGCCTGCTCCTTTTACAGAAGGAACAATAAAGAGAATCTTTATCTCCATTTTTGTTGGTGTTCTTTTGATACATGTTCCCATTCCTTTGGAATGTAGGGTTCTTATCATTAGTGTTCTTGGTACCTTGAGTTATCAAAGCAGAACTTTCAACAGGAGATGTGTCAATCATGACACTTCTCCTACTTTCTTCTGCTCTGATACGAGAAATTGATTCATTTAAACTAGGGAAATCTCCCTTTCCAAGAATCTGAACTCTAACAGAGTCATATTCCATGTTAAGACCGGCTAAAAAGGCATAGATTCTATCCTTTTCAAATATCCTTTTCAGGATATTAGCATCCTCACTGTTGTGCATCTTGATGCATTGGTAGTGGTCTAATTCTTGCCACAGACCTTGCATCAGACCTGAATATTCAGTGATGGATCTACTACCCTGCATTGAATTTGAAATTTTTGTCTTTACCTCATAAATTTGAGCTGCATCGTTGACCTTTGAGTAGGTCTACTTAACATGATTCCAGATTTCCTTTGCATTGGCCATGAACATGCATGTATCACTGACATCAGATATCATGGAGTTCCATGGCCAAGACATCACCATGGAGTCTTGTTCATCCCATGCTGTAAACTTAGGATCTTCTTGAGTTGGTCCTGTCCCATTAAGGTGACTGAGCTTGCCCCTTCCTTTCAGAAAAGTCCGAACAAACTGGGACCATTTCAAGTAATTTTTTCCATTGAGTTTAAAAGCAGGCTAGATGCTTTGAAGATCACCATTGTTGGTGGAAGATGGATCAGAATTAGGAGCTGTTGCAGTAGGGATACTTGTAGCAGTGGATTCTGTCATAATGGATCAAAAAAAGAGATTCCCAGAATTTTGAATTTTTGAGCCTATAGCTCCGATACCATGTAAGAGCGGAAGCTTAAGAAGAGAAGAGAAATAACTTGTTTATTTCATTCAAAGAAAGCTTAAAGATTACAAAGGGGTCTGGTTGTTTATATAATACAACCAGCCACAGAAAAGCAACAGAGAAAGCAACTACCCGTTGGCAGTCTTGTCCTAACGGCTAGTTGGACTTTCAGCTAAAAAACAGGACCCGATAGAGGACAAAAGCTTATAGGAATTAAGCTTTAAACTAATACAAGGTCAATTAACTAATTAAGAATTAACTTAATAACGAAATAAAAAAGGCAGTATTAGGATCAATCATAAGCTATGATTAATTCTAACAATAACTTCAAGTCATGGATCCTTGATCCACGAGCTTCAGATCTCATGACAGGAGATTTAAGCTTATTCACTCAACACAGCCCCTTTCATCAAGGGTACACTGTCAAAATTGCTAACAGTTCCCCTTCCAAAGTATAAGGGACAGGACCAGTTCACGTGTCTGAGACATTAACGTTGAACTCTGTACCATATATTTCAGACCTAAACTACAATCTTCTTTCCATCAGTAAGCTGACTAACGATCATAAACGTGTAGCTAAATTTTTCCCCGTTTCATGTGTTTTCCAGGCTTTGGATTTAGGGAAGACAATTGACAATGCTATGATGTGTTCAGGGCTCAACCTTATGACCAATCATCTCCCGAAAACAAACCACACCAGTCAAAAACAGTTTGTTGGGTTTACTTCATTAGATAAATATGAGGAAATTATGCTATCACATCATCGCTTAGGAAATCCAAGTTTCAAGAACATAGAAAAATTGTCCCTTCCAATATTCATCAAAAAAAATTCCAAGTTATTCAGTTGAGAAATCCGTCAATTTGCTAACAGACATGTGAACCTACTACTCCATTATAAATCAAGCAATCATTTATCACTTATTCACAGTGCGGGGTCCCTCTAAGTGTCATGGGGGCTGGATGGTTTGCGTCATTTGTTGATGATCTAACATGGTTAACCTGCATATTTCTTATGAAGGAAAAGGCTAAAGTTGGAAAAGTCTTTCAACAATTTCATCGAATGATTAAAAATCAGTTCCAAACTAAAATTCAAGTCTTCAAATCAGATAATGGAAACACATTATATATTTATATTGAACAAAAGGAATTAACATCAATTTATAGCTGCCTAAATTCTCTAAGAAAGGAAACCTATAACAGCTAGTAAATCAAATAGAAAAGGCAAGAAATACAATCCTCAGAAAAAGGAAGGCCAGCTCGGAAGTGTGGTGTCTTTACTTCAAATCTTGAAATTCAGAAAACAGATTATTTCATCCACAATAATGACTAATCAATCCCTTAAGATCAAACCGAAATATTATGATTATTCAACACCACCCTCAAGCTTGGAAGCTAAGGTCTGAAAGACATTAATTGTCACAGCCTTTGTCAAAATGTCTGCCAACTGAGGATCTTTTCTTCAACTTTTTCTCGAACAAAATGTATGTCCTCGTCTACGTGTTTTGACTTGTCATGCTAGGCAGGGTTTACTACCATACTTAGGGTAGAAAGATTGTAACAATGTAGTTGAATGGATCCAGGTAATCTCAACTTTCAGGTCTTTAAGAACTCTTAACCACAAACCTTCACAGATACCTAGCGCTAAAGCCCTTGGCTCAGCTTCTGCAATACTTCTTGAAACGACCATTTTTTTACTCTTCCATGTAACTAGATCTCCCCATAGATAGTTGCAATACCCTGATGTAGGTCTTTTAGCTGTCTAATCACCAACCCAGTCTGCATCATTGTAGACTTCTATGTCTCTACCTGGACCCTGAAATACAGACCTTGCCCATGTGCCGCTTTAAGGTACATGAGTATCCTTTGAACAGCCTTTAGGCGATCTTCAATTGGATCATGCATGTGTTTATTCAACAAACATACTTCAAAACAAATATCAAGACAGTATGAGACAGATAGATCAGTTTTCCAACCAGGCGTTGATACCTTCCCTTATTTATTAGCCTTTTTCCGATTAAACTTAGCATTATATCCTGTTTCAACAGATGTGAATGTTGGTTTGCATCCCAACAATCCAGTCTCTTTAGTAGATTTAGAATGTATTTTCTTAGTGAAATCATTTTTCCGTTTTGAGTCCTAGTAACTTCAATTCTAAGGAAGTATCTTAGTTGACCCAAGTCCTTAACTTCAAAGAACCGTTTTCCATAAGGTAGGCTTGGCAGTCTTAAAGATGCAGAATCTTGATTCCCAAATTCAGAGTCAAGATCAGGTTCATCATTACTCTGGCTTTTATACCAACTTTTGGATCCAATATAACTAGAGTTTGTCAAAATACCCAAATTCATACTCAAATTCCTTCCGCGTGTTCTCTCCTCTGAAACTGAGTGTCATGAAAACATAATTCATCTTTAAAAAAAGGTTATATCCATAGTGATAAAAATCTCTTTTATCTTCTACATCAAAACACCTATACCCTTTTTAGTTAGGAGCATAACCTAGAAACAAACATTTTTAGATCTAGGTTAGGAAGCTTCCCTCCGCTGTACTGATCAGTATTCAGTAAACACACTACAACCAAACACTCTTAAGGGGAGATTATCACAAAATTCTAGAATCAAGATAAGTTTTGTTTCAACACACTTAGAGGAGTTCGGAAACCCATAACTCAGGAGGGGAGTCTATTGATGATATAGGTTGTTGTCGATATAACATTCCCAGAGGTATTTTGGACAATTAAAATGTATTATCAATGCCCTTACCACCCAAAAAATGTGTCGATTTTTTCTCTCTGCAATTCTATAATGCTTAGAGGTTTTTACACAAGAGCTTTGACATAAAATTTCCTTTTTCAGTAAAATTTACAAGAGTTCTGTTGAAAAACTCAGTTCTTCCATCACTTATAAAAATCTGAATTTGAATTGTGTATTGAGTTTTTATCATTTCATAAAAAACTTTAAATATTTGATCCGCCTAGTGGGGTCATCAGTGAAACTTACAAACCACTGTTCTCCATTCAGTGTGTGGGTTTTTTATGGTCCTCAAGCATCACTATGTATCATAGTGAATGGATTCGTTGGTTTATAAGTTTGAGTAGAATAAGGATTTCTAACATGTTTTGCTAGCTCACAAATCTCACACTTTATAGGACACAATTTTATTCTTAAATAGGACAAGAAAACGTTTCCCACGTATGAAAAACTAGGATGCCAAGTTCTTTCGCCATAACATTACATTTTTCTGATCATAATTTGACTCCTTCATGGGATAACTTTTTCATATTGCACCTCATTTTCCAGAAGGTACGGCATTTTTAACAACAAAACTACATCGTTTTAATACTAAAATTCACAGATCTAGGTGGGGTTACGTGACCCCCCCTTGGTAAGGGTAGGTCCGCAAAAAAAAATCCATGAAGAGAAGATATGGGCTAATCAAGATTCTTAAATGACTTAAAACAAACCTGTAGTACATCATCGTATCCCACAAATCAGTTTCCCTGCATAAGAAAAAGTTCATTAGAAGATGATCCGCTACCCCTGTTCCCGAACATAAATGAGTAACCAAGTAAAAACAACCAAAACAAAACAAAACAAAACAAAACAAAAAACTACACAAAGCCAAAGAGACAGAGACATGAAATCCTCTCGAGCACCGAATACAATTTGGATTATGTCGGAATATTTGAATGGAAATAAGTTGTTAATCTTATGTACATGTTTTTCTATGTTCCACGACATGCCTTATCATTTCTAGTTGTTGTTGGTTCTTTATTAGAAGTTAGTTGGCTGCTGTTTAATTACAGCCGCACTAGAGTTATTAGCTTTTTGTTTGCCTCTTTGTATTCTGATGGTTTATTATCTAAAGCAACAGCTCTTGTAATAAACAGAAGATTTTATAAGAATAACATTATTTTAGTTTATTAATAAAGCTAAACAGAAGGTTAAGTATTCTAGGTGTTATATTACAGCTGTACTTTGATTTGTGTATTGTCTGATGACTAACAATAGCCGTTATAGTCATTACACATTATATGTTGGAACGCTAAAGGTCATCCTTCTACTTTTAAATACTTGTATAATACTTTCTCTTGTGATTAAGAAAGATTATATTCTCTCAATTCTTCTACATGGTATTAGAGCTACATAGTATCTCGTCTCTCATTCATTTATTTCACATCAAAGATATTGTCAGACACCAGCTAAACTACAATGGCACCATCTTCCTCAACCGTAACTCGCCCTACGGCCCTCGGAAATGATAATCCAAACCTTCAGATAACCACGATGAAGCTGAATGTTACAGATTGTGTTCAATAGGCACAGTCCGTAAGGATGTATTTTGTAGGAAAAGGTCAGATGGGCTACCTGAGTGGCTCCACAAAACCACCAAGTACAGAAGATGTTGATGCCTTATTCATTTGGGAAACTGAGAATGCAACTATCATGACCTGGCTGATCAATGCAATGGAAACTGACATTGGTCAAGTCCACCCTTTGTTTACTCAAACCAAGGAAACTTTGCTCAAGCTTTTGGGGTCAAATCTAACCTAAGAGACTTGAGGCAAGGCTCTCTGGATGTTACGAAATATTTTAGCTCAATGGAAAGGCTATGACAGGAGTATGACCAACTCACTGCCAATGAGTGGGAATGTCCTTCAGATGCAAGCAATTTTCGAAAATTAACTTACAGGGATCGACTCTTTGTATTCCTGAGGGCTTGAATCCCTCTTTTGATGCTGCTAGTGAAAGAATCCTAGCTCAAGTTCTTCTTTCTACCATTCAGGAAGCTTTTGCTACCATTCGGAAAGAAGAAAGTAAGAGGGGTATTATGACACTCTGCTTTGCCATCCCATATTGATAAATTTGCTCATGTCATGAAGAATGGTCAAAAGAAGGGAGAACAAAAGGGAACCAATGGTGTGACCATTGTAAGAAAAAAGGTCATACCAAGAATAGTTGTTGGCTGCTGCATGGAAAACCACCAAGAGTCCAGAATCCTAAGAAGCAAGGCTCCTGGAATGAACACAGACATGCTTATGCTACATCACAACCCTTCACAAAGGAACTGCTTGATGTTCTGACCCAACTTTTAAGTAAAACATGAAGAACAAAAGTCTGATACTTCTTGTTGGGGCTGTGGCACCGCACACGAAAGTAACATACCCGGGATCATTGACTCGGGTGCATCCAGTCAATTACAGGTAACTTCACCATAGTCTCTTCATATGCATCAAATGGTCAAGACAAAGTTCAAGTTGTTGATGGAACTCTTTCTATTGTTGTTAGAACCGGCGATATCTTTATCTCTAAGGATTTTTGCAAGGGAATATGTTTTACATGCTCCTAATCTAACATGAAATCTTCTTTCAAATTAGTAAATATACTTTTGGCAATAGATGCAGTGCTAAATTCTTTCCTTCAACTGTCAATTTCAAGAGCTAGAATCAGGGAGGAAGATTGGCAGTGCTAAGGAGATTGATGGATTATATTTCTTTGAAAAATAGGCAACGTTTCAGAAAAGACTAATGAAATTGTCTAATGGAATCAACGCTTAGGACATCCTCACATCCCAACTTCAATTATTACCTAGCATCTTCAGGATCTTTCCAAGAGATGTCTTTGAACAGATCAAGTTGTTGCCAACACCTAAATAGCTGATTATAGTATCGGGTTGCTGTCAATTCTCCCTGCCTGTGCTCCTGAACTCGAGCCTCGATCTCGTAGATTTCAGAGGTGTTGTGCTTTTTTGTATAGAGATCCCTTGCAGCAGTCCATATATCATGGGTTGTATCATATAGAATGAAAGTCTCACAGATCTTAGGCAACATTGACCATATCAAAGGGAAGCACAAGATTAGTTTCTGTGTCCCAAGTTGTGATCACTTGGGTCAGATTGAGTATGGGCTACAGTGATACCCCATCTTTCCTTGACCAGTGAAATACATTTTTATGGTTCATGATCATAATAGATAGTTGTTGCCATTATGTTGATCGTTGGTAATCGACGCAGATCCATTGTCCGATCCTCCCGACATCGGAGTGGATATGTCGTCAACAGAGGTTATTTCAGAGGAAGATGATGAAATTGCATAAATAGAGAATAGGAATCAGAGCAAAATGGGCTGTAATGCCGTATAGAGAATAGAGAATAAAAGAAAGAGTTATTGTTATAAAAAAGAAAGAAGGAAGAAGTTTAAATAGTTTACAAGGATACTAGCAGTTAGCAATACTAGCCCTTGGCTAAAGAACAGTTGGAAGGTTAGCAGTTACTAACCACGCCTAAATACTATCATAGAGCAGTACAGAAGTGCAAATTTAATCAGTAAAAACTAATACTATAAACTATACAAGAGACATTAAAAACATTCTCAAGATAATTTATTATATAATACATAATACATAATACAATATATAATATATATTGCAACAATTGATGGCAAGCATCAATTTAAGCGTCTCAGTTTTTTCTGAGAGAAATACTAAAAATTTATTTCTATTTCCTACGAGTAAACTCTTACAATGTGGTCGGAAATCCCCTGCATCCAGTGCGGCCCAACATAACAATAACAAAAAAAACAAAAACAAAAAAGAATGCTACCGATGACACACAAAAGTATGTTAAGGATGGATGACACATCAAGTTAAAAGTGTTTCAAGCACAGACCTTTTTGAAAGCTTCTTTTTCAAGGCATTTGCTTCCCTGCAAGATAACTACTCATCACGATTTCATACGACAAAAACCCAAGCAGAAAATGACAGTCGTAAGCAACGGCAGTAAAAAAGTAGAAAGCACTCCCATAAAGGTAAAGAGAGGGAAGAGCACAAATACAAAAACGCAAGGAGCGAATAATCAATCATCTCAAATGTTTTATTAGTCTCTTCATTGAGCTACCTTAGGTCTACAGAATCTTTTTGTAGGACGGCTCATTCCAAGATTGCCTAAAATTTTACACCGGTTAGCTGAGGAAAGTGAATAGAGTGAAAACAACAGTTAAACACCAGGACTTTCTTTACCCGACGCATGAATAACAAATATAATGTACTATAGTGTGAAGCAATATGACAAGTGTGAAACCATGCAGGTTGGCAACCAGAAACAAAGCTAAAGCGCACATGAATCCACCTTAACATGCTGTACCCTGAGTTGATAATTGGATGACTATTCTGGCATCTGAATGCCATGTATGGTGATTTCCTTAGACCTTAGAGTGGTTCATGATGGTTGCCTAGGTAGTGGGGTAACTCCTGGAAGTAGATATAATAGTGCATTATGAGAACTTATTTTAGTACTCCTCACGTCCCGTAATACAAGTCCTTTTAGCTTTTTGTAATCAATGCAACATTTAATGCATTTTTTCCTATTTACCCCCTATTATCTGGCCTCAAATCAACCAATTAATATGTTGTCCTTTGGTCTATCAATGTATAAGAACAATTAGAAGATCAAGGTAGTTTTGTCCTACCATTTAAAAGATTTTTCTATCCGTAAAGAACGTAAAAAGCATCAGCACAAATGTAGACACATATGGCAACCTTGAGCATAAAAGCAAAGATACTCTCTAACTTTGTGCCAGGAGCTCAAGAATACAAAGACAGTAAGCCAATTGTATCATTAGATTTGGTTGCAGACTTGAAGAGTGCAATATTGTGACCAAGAAACTCAGTCCGTGATTCTATTATAATAAAACAAATACCCCATATCACATGTACTAAAGTGCACATGTACTAAAGTGCAGCATTTTGGATAGAAATACAGCTTACAAAAATAAACAAATAAACCTGAAAATGATAGTATGCCATAAACTGAAGGCTAAAATCCACAAGAATAACATAAGGAGAAAACAGAATGGAACAACAAAAAGGAAAATAAAAGATAAGTTGTACATTATACGTCAAATATTGAAACGACAACAAACCTATCTAGCATCTCCACATAAGCATCCTCGGATTTAAGCTTCTCTCTGCATGAAAAGAATGTTAATTAACATCAGTACCAAATCTTACAAGGTGAATTAAACTTTCCACTTTCCTCCACAATATACCTGAAGAGTTTAAAAGAAACAGATAAGTATGAGAAACTCTTCTATATTAATCTGAAGATTTACAAGAGTTTAAATAGGAGTACAAGGAAGTCTAAAGGTTTGGACAAGAGAGATAAAGACACTGCCGACAGTGTAATAAATGCAGTGTTGGCAGTGTGAAACTATCTAGGAAGTTGTAGAAACAGCTTATTAATGCAACGGTAACCAAGGGGATTAATGTCCCAACCACAATACTCTAAGCTATAATAATTAACCCTCAAGTATAATAATAATAATAATAATAATAATAATTTCTACACCCCCCCCCCCCTCAAGCTAGGTTGTAGATATTGATGCAGCCTAGCTTGGAACTCAGTTGTTGAAATGATTGGGGAGGAATAGCCTTTGTAAAGATGTCAGCGTTTTGATCTTGAGAGGAGACATGTTTCAGAGTGATGGTTTTGTCTTCAATTTTCTCCTTGATGAAGTGTCTGTCAATGTCCACATGCTTGGTTTTGTCATGATGGATAGGGTTTTCTGCCATGCATAAGGCAGAGTTGTTATCACAGTAGAGTTGGATAGGTTGGTTGAGCTGAATTCGAAGTTCACAAAGCACCCTTCTTATCCATAACCCTTTTCAAACTCCTAGGACAAGAGCCCGTAATTCTGCTTCTACACTACTTCTGGAAACTATAGGTTGTTTTTTTACTTTTCCATGTGACTAGATTACCCCAAATGTATGAGCAACATCCGGTTGTAGACCTTCTGTCAGTATGACTACCTGCCCAATCCGCATATGTGTAGTGATGTCTGATTTCTTGAAATGAAGTCCTTGGCCAGGGGTGGGGTCATTTTGAGGTACCTTAAGATTCTGTAGATAGCTTCCCAGCACTCTTTCGTAGGTTGATGCATGAACTGACTTACAAGGCTGACAGCATAAGAGATGTCAGGTCTGGTGTGGGAAAGATAGATGATCTTCCCCACCAACCTTTGATACCTTTCTTTATGAACAGATTATGTACCATGTATGAGCTTCAAACTGGGATAAACAGGTGAGATGGCAGGCTTGCATCCTAACATCTCTGTTTCCTGGAGAAGATCAAGAATATACTTCCTTTGGGAAACAGAGATGCCTTTACTGGTTCTTGCAACTTCCATACCAAGGATGTACTTTAGATGCCCCATATCTTTAACTTCAAAGGCCTTTGCAAGCAGCTCCTTAAGTTTCTGGATTTCAATGTGGTCTTCTCCTGTCAGTATAATGTCATCCACATACACAATAAGTATAGATCTTTTACCCTTGGTAATTTTAACAAACATAGTATGGTCAGAATTACACCGAGTATATCCAGCACTTTTAACAGTGGAAGTAAGTCTACCAAACCACGCCCTGGTGATTGTTTTAGCCCGTAGAGAGATTTTTTCAGCTTGCACACTTTGCCTTTATTAGTAGAATTCTCAAACCCAGGGGGAATAGTCATAACTCATAAAGACTTCTTCTTCTAAGTCTCCATTGAGAAAGGCAATTTTAATGTCTAACTGATAAAGAGGCCAGTCAAGATGCACTGCAAGGGACAGTAAGATTCTGATGGAATTAAGTTTAGCTACAGGGGCAAAGGTTTCCTTATAATCTTATCCATAGGTCTGTGTGAATCCTCTAGCCACAAGTCTAGCTTTATATTTGTTCAGACTTCCATCAGCATTATATTTTATATTAAACAACCATTTACAGCTTACAGGTCTCTTTCCTGGGGGAAGAGTGGTTAGGTCCCATGTATGATTACTGAGGAGGGCAGACATCTCAGTCTGAATGGCACTCTTCCACTTAGGGTCATTAAGAGCCTCATAAACATTTTTTGGGATAACTTCCTTATCTAAATTCTTAGTAAACAAGCAGAGTGCGTGTGACAGCTTACCATAGGACAGAAATGTGTAAATAGGGTGTTTAGTGCAGAGTCTTTTACCTTTCCTTATTGCTATAGGTCTGTTATCAACCGTAGGAGGCGAGATATTACCTGATTGCTGCAGTATGGTATTGTTATGCTCAGCTGAAGGTGCAACAGCAGTACCTTGTAAGGGAGCATGAAGAGTTTTAAACCTTTTCCTGTGATAGATTGTTGTGATTGGGAGTTTGTCACTCTGCTGAGGAAGGTTGTTACCCTGCTGAAGAATGATGTGATGGCCTGCTGACTGGTTGTGAGTAGACTCTTTGTCTACTGGTCCTTTGTCTGCTGACTCTTGGGCAGCAGACTCTTGGGCAGCAGACTCTTTAGTTCCTGGCTGCATAGGAATTAGTAAAGGGGAAACAGGGGAGACAGGAATATCAAATATATCCAAGTTGTCAGCACATTCAGAAAAACTTTCCTTCTGGTCATTATAATATGGAGTATCCTCAAAGAACTTCACATCCATAGTGTCATAAAACCGTTTAGTGATGGGAGAATAACACTTATACCCCTTTTTATTTGCTGAATAGCCCACAAAGATACACTTTTGGGCTTTGGGGTCAAGTTTGCTTCTGTGCTGAGTGTGTATGTAAACAAATACAGTGCAGCCAAATATTTTCAAAGGAACATTAGTTGTGAGGTGATTGCAGGAGTGTATTGCAAGTAAGGTTTGCATCAGAGATTTAAACTCTAAGACCCTGCTAGGTAGTTTATTGATCAAGTAAGTTGCAGTCAGAATAGATTCACCCCATAGATACTTGGGTACATTCATTGAAAACATTAAGGATCTAGCCATTTCCAGTAGATGTCTATTCTTCCTCTCAGCAACACCATTTTGCTGAGGGGTTTCTACACAACTATTGATATGGACTATGCCCTTGTCTTTCAAGAATGTACTCAAGTTGGATTCAAAGTATTCTTTTGCATTGTCAGTTTTTAGCACTTTGATTTTAGTGTCAAAATGGGTAGAGATCATGTTATAGAAATTCTGAAATATAGGACCAACCGCAGATTTTTCTTTCATTAAGAAAAGCCAAGTAACCCTAGAGTGGTCATCAATAAAGGTGACAAACCTTCTACTTCCAGTTACATGCTTAACTCTTGAGGGTCCCCAAACATCGCTATGAATAAGGGAAAAAGGATGGGATTGCAAATAGGGCAATTTAGCAAACACAGATTTGGTGATTTTAGCATATTGACAGATTTCGCATTGCAAAGTACTAACATTACAACCTTTAAATTTTTCAGGCAATGGAGTTTTTAGGTAGGCAAAACTTGGGTGGCCTAATCTATAATGCCACCTCATTACATCATCCAAGTTAAAACTAAGCAAAATGAAACTTGGTCTTCTCAGAACCTTCATTCTCATCGAGGACAAAGAGACCTGAGCAAAACTTAGCATTGCCAGTTATCTTCTGTGAAGAATGATCTTGAAAAACACATTTATTAGCAGAAAATACAACATTCCAGTTTAGGCATTCGTTAGTTTGCTGACAGAAATTAAGTTGCAATCAAGTTTTGGAACATAGAGAACATCTTTTAACACAAGGGTGTCAGGGATGTTAACATTTCCAGTTCCTTGAGCATAAGAGATGGATCCATCAGCAATTTTAACTTGGTGGATATAGTTGCAAGGTCTGAAATTAGTAAGGAGGTTCTTATTTCCAGTCATGTGGGAAGAAGCCCCTGAATCTATAATCCAAGGGTTTCTTCCTAAATCAGACACATCATGGGCAAAAGAAAGGATACCTGACTGAGCATGAGTGGCAGTTTCATTTTTGGAAGATCCAGATACATGCTGAATTAGGAAGTTTTTGAAGTCCTCAAGTTGATCCTTAGTGAAGGTAGGACCTTCTTTCTTCTCTTCAGACACAAGTCTTCCATGGCTTTCTTTACTGTTCTGTCTAGGAGACTTCCAGTTTTCAGGCTTGCCATGAAGCTTCCAGCAGGTTTCCCTAGTGTGATTTGTCCTCCTGCAGTGATCACACCAAAGTTTGTCCTTCTTGTTTTTGCTATTTTGATTCCATGCAGCAGGGTTCTTAGAAGAAGGTTCACTTTGCTCTCAGTAGACTTTCCATGTGTCAGCAGGGCCGAACCTTCAATCATAGTGTTGGAATTCTCCTTAAGCATGAGCTTTCTCCTACTCTCCTCATGTTTAATTTCAGAGAAGATAGCTTTGAGGGTGGGTAGAGGCTTAGTAGACACAACCCTACCTCCGACATCATCAAGAGATTGGTTCAGACCCATGAGAAATTTGAAGATTCTCTTTTGTTCAACCACTTTCTTGTACATGTTGGCATCATCAACACTTTTCCATGGTAGTTCCTCAAACAAATCCAGTTGCTGCCATGCTTGAGTGAGTTGATTAAAGTACTGAGTGACAGTAAGATCCCCTTGCTTGTATTCTTGAATTTGAGCCTCAATCTCATAAATTTCTGAAGTATTATCCTTTTTTGAGTAGAGGTCTCGAGCATTAGCCCAGATTTCTTGGGCTGTGTTATGGAACATGAAGTTCTCACTTATGTCTTTGGTCATAAACCTTAGAAGAATAGCCATTACCTGGTTATTTTCTGTATCACATGCATCAAACTTTTCATCATCAGCATCAGGTGCAACTTTGGATCCAGTGAGGCATCCAATCTTGCTTTGTCCGGTGATGAACATTTTCATGGATCTTGACCATAAGATATAGTTGTTTCCATCTAGCTTATGGCTGGTAAAAGGGTTAGATATTTGATCAGTCAGCCCAGAATTTTGGATATTCTGTGGCTCGGCTGAGGAAACATCAGAGATAGAAGACATTGAGTTGGAAAGAAAAAATTAAACGGTGATCGAGACAGGCTCTGCTACCATGAAGAGTTTAAAAGAAACAGATAAGTATGAGAAACTCTTCTATATTAATCTGAAGATTTACAAGAGTTGTACAAGGAAGTCTAAAGGTTTGGACAAGAGAGATAAAGACACTGCCGACAGTGTAATAAATGCAGCGTTGGCAGTGTGGAAACTATCTAGGAAGCTGTAGAAACAGCTTATTAATGCAACGGTAACCAAGGGGATTAATGTCCCAACCATAATACTCTAAGCTATAATAATTAACCCTCAAGTATTATGGTATAATAATAATAATAATATTATAATAATAATAATAATAATAGTGACACAATAATAATTTCTACAATACCAATACAATGTTAATTCGTATTGGGGAGAATCTACGTTAGGGAGGACTAAAAAGTGTTTAAGAAATCAAACTAAAAGTCTAAAACCATCTAATTAAAAGCCTATGAACAGAAAGGGTCAAACTGAAACTTTATGGACAAATTGTGCAAACCCTAAATTGACATACAAGTGCGTCTTTATTTCTCCTCTTATACCAGCAAGGCAAAAAAGGGTGGAAGTATAACAAACTGTTGAAATAGTATTTTCATTTGTTGGAATATATCTTCCTATTAATAGTTCATGAATATATTCTTCAATGTATTTAGGCAAGGGAATGTCAACTGGATATTACTCTCAAACCTTTAGGAACTTGCTTTCTGTTTTTACTGCTCAAGAGTCGTTGGGCTCCCTTTCTAGTCGTTGGGTTTGTTTAACCGTAGGACACTCTTTGTCCTATAAATATGTATCTTGTAACTCAGTTTGGAAACAAGTTAATAGTAACAATTTATTCTTTCCTTCATATTTCTCTTTATATTTCTACATGGTATCAGAGCTTAAGTTCTGAACTTAAATTTCAAATCTCGCACTTCCGACCCTTCGCCTTCGGATCCGCAAATGTCATCTAGTTCTCAAACTTCATCCTCAACTGAAGTTGTTTTGATTGTGAGAGGAACAAATGTCATTCAGGGGAGGAGTAACAACAACATACACCTCCACACAAATAACAAATTCAACGGGAATAATTATCTTATATGGTCCCACTATATTATTATGTTTGTCTATGGTAGAAGCAAGGAAGGATACCTCACCGGTGATGTTTCACCACATCCTACCAAAGATCCTGCTTTTAAACCATGGAAGGCTGAGAATAATCTGATTATGTCATGGCTGCAGGTTCTATGACACCAGAAATCGGCGAGAATTTTATGGTTTACGAAACAGTTGCAGACATTTGGGAGGGAACAAATGTCATTCAGGGGGAGGGGGGGGTGTCCGTGAACTGTATTCAAAGAAGGACAACGCTTCTGAAATTTATGAACACAAATTTTAATTGAATGACCTGAAGCAGCAATTGAGTAATTAATGTCACTCGGTATTTCAACCAATTGAGAAAAAATTGGCAGCTACTAGATCTCTTTGATGAGCACAACTGGAAATGTGTTGAAGATGCAAGAAGTTACAAGAGTATTATTGAAAAAGACAGTTTATATCTTTCTCAATGTCTAAATTCTGATCCTGATGATGTGAGGGGATGTATCCTTGGTAAAACACCACTACCATCCTTGAAGGCGGCCTTCTTTAAAATCAAGACGTGAAGAAAGCTGGATGAAACTCATGCTTGGAGTGCATTCAGCTGGAAACCAACCACACCATGAAGGCTCAGCCTTATTATCTAAAGGATTTCAGCTAAACGAAGGAAAAAAAGGAGAGAACATGGTGCCACCATTGCAAAAAACCAAGTCATACCAAGGAGACATGCTGGAAAATTCGAGGGAAGCCCAGTGATTGGAGCCTAAAGCAGGAAATTCTAAGGAGTCACAGGGCAATCATACAACCTTAAAAAGGGAAACATCTTCCAGTGAATCAAACGTCTTCATCAAAGAACAAATTGAGGTATTGAGGAAACTTTTGAATCCTGCTCCACATGTTGGAAATCATCTTGAAGTCAGGTAACATTTTTGAATCATATACTACTTACCTCCAATCTCATCAGCACTGGATTGATGACTCTGATGCTTCAGTGCATAGGACTGGGAACAGAGGACTATTCTATAGTCTCTCACCGTGTTCCCTGGATCAGTATGTCAAGATTAATGATGGTCTGCTTTAAGCAGAGGGTATAGAATCGGTCATTAAATCAAAGGACATGATGATCACGTCCTTTATGTACCAAAACTGACATGCAACCTTCTTTCTGTCAATACTCTTGTTCAAGGTTATAATGCTACAGTAAAATTTCATGCTAACACCTGCCAAAAAAACCTAAACAAAGGGATGTGTAGAATTTAGAAGAGAAGAGAGAGAATTAAAGAAGAGAATAATGTATTCTTCTTATTGAATATGAGCCAAATTGGCAAAGTATAAATAAGGTTACAATTCTGGGAATAGACAAAGTATTAAATGTAAGGTGGCTATTAATGGGTAGTTGGGAGAATTACTAATAGACAGCTAATTAACTACTTAGACAACTTTATAGTTCAGCCAACTAAGTGTTAAGACAAGATAGGAATAATTACAGAGAATAATATTAATAATATTATTGGGTTAAATACTAACTTATACTCCTCCTCAAGCTGGTTTATAGATGTCCAATAAACCAAGCTTGTTACTGAACTGTTGGAAAGGTATTCTGGGCAGACCTTTGGTGAAGACATCAGCAACCTGTTGTTTAGTGTTGATGTAGGAAAGGTTGATACTGTCATTTTCTTGCTTTTCTTTGATGAAATGTCGATCAATCTCAACATGTTTGGTCATGTCATGCTGAACAGGATTATTGGAAATTTCAATAGCAGATTTGCTATCACTGAACAGGTTCATAGGCCTAGAGTAGGGGATTCTTAACTCTGTCATAATCCTTTGAATCCATAATAGTTCACATATGCCTAGGGCAATTGCCCTAAATTCTGCTTCAGCTGAACTCCTTGCTACTACAGACTGTTTTTTGCTCCTCCAAGACACCAGATTGCCAAACACATAGATACACCAGCCAGAGGTAGACTTTCTGTCAGTTATAGATCCAGCCCAATCTGCATCCACATACCCTTCTATTCTGTCTGTTCCTTGTGACTTGAATAATATTCCACTGCCTGGACTGCCCTTTAGAAACTTGAGTAGTCTAAGAGCTCCATCAAGATGTCTTTGCCTTGGTGAGTGCATAAACTGACTTAGTTGACTGACATCAAATGATATGTCAGGTCTTGTGTGTGATAAATAAATCAGTCTTCCAACTAATCTCTGGAATTTCTCTTGGTTGACAGGGGGGCCATCATCATCTTTACCAAATTTTATAGTGTTATCCACTGGGGTATCAACTGGTTTGCACCCCAGTAGTCCATACTCATTTAGGAGGTCCATAGTGTACTTCCTTTGAGTGAGAAGGATCCCATCTTTTGATCTAGCAACTTCTATACCCAAGAAGTATTTCAGTGGTCCAAGGTCTTTGATTTCAAATTCATGCTTTAGGAGTTGTTTCAGTTGTGAAATGTCATTACTGGAATTCCCGGTAATAACAATATCATCCACATACACTATGAGGATGGTAACTCCTCCTGTTGTAGTATGTTTGTAGAACAAAGTGTGGTCTCCATGTCCTTGAGTATAACCACCATTTTTCATAACTTTAGAGAATCTATCAAACCATGCCCTTGGAGATTGTTTCAGTCCATATAATGACTTATGCAATCTACAGACCTGATTTGATTTGACAACAAAACCAGGGGGTGGATACATGTACACCTCTTCTTTTAAGTCACCATTCAAGAAGGCATTCTTTACATCCATTTGATGTAAAGCCCAGTTTTTTACAGCAGCAATAGAGATTATCATTCTGATAGTATTAAGCCTAGCAACTGGTGCAAATGTTTCATTGAAATCCACCCCAAGGGTTTGGGTGTATCCTTTTGCAACCAGTCTGGCTTTATGCCTATTGATAGTGCCATCTGGGTTGTGTTTAATAGTGAACAACCACCTGCATCCAACAGGCCTAACACCCTTTGGTAAGGGGACCAAATCCCAGGTGTGTTTGTCCTCTAAGGCTGTTAGTTCATCAATGACAGCCTTTTTCCACTGAGGACAACCCAGGGCTTGTTGGATGGTCTTAGGTATGAAGGCAGAATCAATATTAGCAAGATAAGACTGGAAATTTGTGGAGATCTTACCATAAGATACAAACCTGTCAATAGGATGTTTGGTGCATTCTCTAGTACTTTTCCTCAGGGCAATGGGTAGTTCTTTCAGTGGAGATTTCTCACTAGTTTGTTGTTCCATATCTGTGGTTTCAGTTCCAGGCTCCTCAATGGTAGGTGAGATGATGGTGACAGGATTTTTCTGAGTGAGCTCCTCTGTTGTGTCAGATGTTCCCTGCAAACTTTGATTTTCCTGCAAACTATGATTAGTCCAGGTATCTGGAGGTGCAGTGCTAAGAGTCTTAGATGATTTCTTTTGCCTAGTGTAGACAATTATCTCCTTTTCTGGCAGAGATATCACTTGTTCAGACTGTTGTGGCAGTGTTTCCCCAGGTATGTTCAGATCAACAATAGGTTTAGTAGTATCATTGTTAAGGAAAAAATACTGATCAATATCAGTATTCTTACTTTGAGAGTAGTAGGGCTGGTCTTCATAGAAGGTAACATCACAAGATGTGTAAAATCGGTTGTTTTTAGGATCAAAACACTTAAAACCTTTTTGAGTGGGAGAATATCCCACAAAGATTGTTTTAACAGCCCTTGGTCCAATTTTACTCCTATTCTGGGAGTGAATGTGGACAAACGCTGTACAACCAAAAATCTTGAGAGGTATTGAAGAAATCAATTTAGAGTTAGGGTAGGATGCAATGAGGGTTTCAATGGGTGTTTTGAAATTAAGAACCCTAGATGGCATTCTATTTATCAGGAATGCTGCAGTAAGAACTGCTTCTCCCCAATAAATAGGTGGTACATCATAGGCAAACAGTAAGAATCTTGCAACTTCCAAGAGATGTCTGTTTTTTCTCTCTGCCACTCCATTTTGTTGTGGAGTATTGGGGCAGGAGGTTTGATGCACAATGCCTTTATCAGTTAGGAAAGGTCCCAGGCAAGAATTCAAATACTCTGTTCCATTGTCAGACCTAAGTATTTGAATCCTAGTCTGAAACCGAGTTTCAATCAATTTGTAAAAGCTTTCAAAAATGGAGCTAACCTCAGTTTTGTGCTTCATAAGATAGACCCAACTAAGTCTCGTGTGGTCATCTATGAATGTCACAAACCACTTTTTGTGAGTGAGGTTAGGGTTTTGTGAGGGTCCCCACACATCAGTGTGAATCAGTTTAAATGGTACAGATTCAGTATAAGAAACAGATTTAAAAGTGTTTACGGTGTGCTTAGAAAGTTCACAAAACTCACATTTTAAATCATTCATGATTATACCAGAAAATAAAGTAGGGAACATTCTTTTAAGATAATGAAAATTAGGATGACCAAGTCTTAAATGTAACATTTTAATCTTAGTACATTTAGGGGAATTAGGGAAAACACTGAATCCTTTAACAGTCTTCACACTCTTTCCATGAAGGATGTAGAGATCATCAATCTTCTTAGCACTGCCAATCTTCTCCAAAGATCCCAGGTCCTGAAACTCACAATGAGTAGGATAAAAGTTAACTTTGCAGTTTCTTTCTGTTGAAAATTGACTGACAGAGAATAGATTGCAGTCTAATTTTGGTACATAAAGAACTGAATTGAGAATTAGATTATTGGACAGTATAACAGTGCCTTTTCCTTCAACTTTTGAACAGGTTCCATCAGCAATTCTTACAAAGTGAAGGTTAGTGTTTTTGTAAAAAGAGTTAAACAAAGAGAAGTCACCTGTCATGTGACTGGAGGCTCCTGAATCAATAATCCAGGAGTTCTTACCATTCTGAGCAGTAGCATCCACAGATGTGTCAGCAGCAGGTTGTGGCATCCTTCCATCAAACAGCTGATTCAAGGCTTCCATTTGTTCTTTTGAGAAAAGACTAGGCTGTTCAGTAGCACTATAAGCCCTTTTTTGATCAGAGAAGTTGCCACCAGCCTTGTTGTTGGGATTCTTTTGCATGTGTGGTGGCTTACCATGAAGATTCCAGCAGTTGTCTTTTGTATGACCCTTCTTTTTGCAGTGTTCACACTGTAAATTATTTTTCTGATCATTTCTTTTGAAGGATCCCTTGTTGTACCCTCCTAGTAATGCTGAGTCTTCATTTACAGCAATTAGTGCAGAGTGTTCTCCTCCTGGAGTTGGAAGAAGGCCTCCCATGACACCTTTATTGCTTTCCTCTTTCCTGAGAGTGGCAAATGCTTCTTGTACAGAAGGAAGAGGGGTTTGAGCCAGGATTCTCTCTCTGGCAGCTTCATAGGTGGGGTTAAGGCCACTTAGAAAGTCAAAGACTCTTTCTTTCTCAATAAGTTTCTGGAAATTTTCAGCATCACCAGTGCAATCCCACTTAGTGGCAGTCAGTTGATCATAGTCCTGCCATAACTTTTTGAGGGAATTGAAGTACCTGGTAATATCAAGGGAACCTTGCTTGATTTGCTTCAGGGTGTTCCTGATACCAAAAGCTTGAGCAAAGTTTCCTTGATTAGAGTAAGTTGCTGCAAGGTTATCCCAGATTGCTTTGGCCGAGGGGTAGAACAGGTGGTTTTGACTTATCTCATCTTCAATGGAGTTAAGTAGCCAAGAAGTGACAATAGCATTCTCTGTTTCCTATGTTTCGAATGCCTCTGTATCAGCTTGGTCTGGAATCTTTACAGACCCAGTGAGGTATCCTTGTTTCCTCCTTCCAGTGATAAAGATCTTGACGGATTGTGCCCATTGTAGGTAGTTTGGGCCTTTGAGTTTAACAGAGGTGATAGGAAGTGTAGAATTATCCAAGCTGATCAAAGTTTTTGAAGGATTTCCAGACGTAGCATCAGATGTCGTTCCGGATTCCGACATGATTCAATAGAGAAAGATGAAGAAAAAGAAGATAGACGCGGAAGATATCTGAATTTTCAGATTGGCTCTGATACCATGTAGAATTTAGAAGAGAAGAGAGAGAATTAAAGAAGAGAATAATGTATTCTTCTTATTGAATATGAGCCAAATTGGCAAAGTATAAATAAGGTTACAATTCTGGGAATAGACAAAGTATTAAATGTAAGGTGGCTATTAATGGGTAGTTGGGAGAATTACTAATAGACAGCTAATTAACTACTTAGACAACTTTATAGTTCAGCCGACTAAGTGTTAAGACAAGATAGGAATAATTACAGAGAATAATGTTAATAATATTATTGGGTTAAATACTAACTTATAGGATGTGATGTTACCTCGGACTAAATTTGCATATAATGTTATGGTATATCGCTCGTCTAGACACCTTTTCCCATTATGTACACCAAACCCCCCAGCGCTCATTTACCTAATCCTAATGGCACGTGTGTTGCATGAATGGAATGAACTCATTTTATTACCGCGTTTGGAACGTGAAAGGATGAAATAGAATATAATTCATAATAGGTGACACACAGAATGATGGTGGGTGGTGAGGGGTAACGTTGGATGGTAGGATAGGGTAGAGTAAGATAAGGAGCATAAGGTTGGCTTGGGTAGTAGGGTGGTATGGTAGCGTAAGGTAAGGGTACGATAGGTGATGGGTAAGGGTTAACATAGTAAGGTGAGTGATAAGGTAAGGTAGGTGGGGTAGGGTTATATAAGGTGGGTGTGGGGTAGCCATACCTCACCACCCACCTTACCATACCTCACAACCATGCCCCATTACACCTCACCCTACCCTACTTTTACCTACCGTACCCCATCTTCCCAACCTACCCCTACCCCACCCAACAACCCACCGCAACCAACATCATCCCTACCTTACACACCACCCACATACCCAACCTTACCCCACCCTGTCCTGCCCATCACTTATCCCACCTTACACTACATTACCCACACTTCACCCCACCCTAACCTACCCCACTCACCCAAACCCCCATACTTTACCTTACCTCATCAACTCTACAGTGCCCAATCCTACCCCACCCCACCCACCTTGCCTCAACACCTACCAAACATTACATCACCCTTCACCACCCACCGTACCATACTTAAGCCGAACCCCCAACCTACCCTAGCATATCCCACCTTCCCATCCACATGGCCTACCATACTCAACCTTACCCTACGCATCTATACCCTACCACCAACCCAACATGCCTAACCTTACCCAACTACCCACCCTACCTCACCCCACCACCCATCGTATCCCCGCCCACTCTTACCCACCACGCAAGTGTTATGTCGATTTTCATTTCATTCCATCCATTTTTTGAGGTAGATAATGATGCACATCCAATTAACTAATAGCATTTAATTATTGTTGTAATTAGTCAATGTGGGCTTTATTAAGTGTATGTTTAACCTAATGGGCTTTTTTTGAGTGGAATAAATGGCCTTTTTTAGCCTAAAAAATAGTCTTAGTTCCTTAGTTGGCTAGGTCGTTATGTATTATTGTCCTATTTTATTGAATGAAATTTAAGAGCTTGTTCTTGGCTCTCGTTCTTCTATTTTAATCTTTAATATTTAGACTTCTTACGTCAGATAATGGACATCCATTAGAATAAAATTTCATTCCATTCCATAACCATATAATCACACCCAAACATTGGAATGGAATGAAAAATCCATTCAATTCTTACGAAACAAACAAACAATAAGAGTAAAACATCGGGAACTCTAACACAAGCTATTAGAAACATTCATCGGAATGTCAAGTCTCGCCTGGAGCAAGCTAACAAATCCTACAAGGAAGCATCAGACACAAGCAGAAGAGTAAGCATTTATCAACGTGGATACCTAGTGATGATTTACAAAAGGAATGAGAGGTTTCCTCCTGGAACGTACAACAAGCTGAAGCCAAGGAAGCTGGGACCATTTCATGTACTCAGGCGTATCAATGACAACGCCTACTTTAGTGATCTCCCACACCATTCCATATGTTATCAGCATTTAAAATGCAAGATCTTGATCCCTACCATTCACCAGATACAGCTCCAACACATGAAGAAGTGCTTGAGGACAATATTGTTGGCCAGAAAAGGGATGGACCAGATACAGGGCCCGTAAGCCATCTAGGAAGATAGATATTTATGTTTCTTAACCCTTTATGATGTGTGGTCCCTTAAGAGTTTGGTAACATTGTCATTGTGTTTTTGTCTACTTTGTTTTGTCTAAGAGGTACTTTCCTAGGATATTAGTATACCCAAACCTCTTGTGGGGTAAGGCGGATTGCTTCCAACCTATTTTGAATATTCACAAATTGTTGGAGCTCTTAAGCTCAGCTTCTTCTCCTTCATTAGACTTATACGTCACATGTTGATGTAGAGTCTATAAATTAACAAAGACGAAACACCAAGACAACTTCAGGCTCTTTTCATTCACATGAGAAAGAAGATTGTTCACATCATAAGCAACCTATAGACATAGATGATGGGTTACTTTATACCCTACATAAACAGGCGAAATAAGACAAAACAAATGGTCGACCTTTTTTTGGCCTATTATCACTAGCAGTTTGGGCAGCATTGACAGAAATATTCTCAGTAGGCCTTTGAGTTACAAGTGCTGAAGATTCAGGGTTCCAACCAGTTCCAGTGGTACCTAGCATCATTTGTCTTCTACTTTCTTCTCGGCGATCTTCTGAAAAGGCCTCTCGAAGGGTAGGAAGAGGCTTGGTGTCTAGGATTCTCCTCCCCCCGACTTCATCCAGAGAGTTATCCAGCCCCATTGGAAATCGAAACAACCGCTTTGTTTCCTTGTATTTCCTGAAGATTGCCCTGTCATCAGAGCACTTCCACTCAAGTGACTCAAACATGTCCACTTGCTTCCAATGCCTTGTGAGAGCGGTGAAGTAGACTGTTACAGATTGTCCTCGTTGACGAGTATCAAAGAGAGTGCTTTCGACCCTGAAAGAGTTCAGAGGTGTTTTCTTGGTTGGGGAACGTCTCTCGGACTGCTACCCGAATTTCATGGGCTGTTTGAAATAGCAGGAAATTTTCACTGATGTCGAGTGTCATAGAATTGATCAACCACGACATCACCGTATTGTTTTATAAACGCCAGACCTTGTGACCAGAATCAGTCCGGGAAGGTTCGGCTGCGGTGCCAGTGAGATAATCATCGCGACCCTTGCCACTGATGAACATCATAATTGACTGAGACCATTATAGATAGTTGTTACCATTAAGTCTATGTAGAGTTATTGGGAATGCAATAGAATCACTGATACTGTGAAGCCCAGATGATAGTGATGCATCACCATCACCAGTAGTGGTGATTTCAGTGGATGATGATTCCTTAGATTCAACCATAACAGATTGATTGAAAGGTAGGAGATGTGTTTCTAAAAAAAAAAAGAAAAAAAGAATTTAGGTTGATTGATTGTATGTAGCATAAGGTTACAATATATATACAAGAAAAAGAATAAATTAGGATCAAATCAGATCCTCTAATCATGGTAACAAAGCTAGGAAATGCCCACAAGAAAAAGAAAAAAAAAACTAGGAAATCTCTTACTAAGGAGAGTTGAAACTTAAGACTATAATCCCTAACTAATAGAGATACTGATAAATAAAAAATCAATCTAATAAAAAGATAAATCATCCTGATTTACTACTACAAATTATAGCCGGATCTTCAGAGATCTTCAATAATTCTACAAACCGTAATGAACACATAACGCAACATCCTATTAACCACGAACATAGCAAGTGGAATATGATTAAAAGCAATGGACAGTTTCGTTTCATTTTGATTTGTTTCTTTTTTTCCTCATAAAAAAAAAAGATTTGTTTATTTTTAAATTGAGTGGGACATCGGGGAATCTTTACATTGTAATCTCACATTTATAATGAATTTTGTTAATTAGTATTCCAAGACAACTGAACCCTGAACCCTTGTCACATGACAATTGAACCGTGACAGGTAATCGTTGTAATATCTTCATATTTAATGGAAATTAATGATCAAAAGAAAATCAAATTGAGGGTAAAAGGGGAATTTATCCAAAACAATTTCTTCTAAGCTAGCGGAGTACTATGTCCTATAGGAGTAAAAATCCCATACGAATAAAGACAATATTCTGATACTCCTATGGCTGAGGCGGAATCCCAAACATACGGTAAGAAATAGTACCACTCAATACCTCAAAATTAAAAGGTCAATGCAAAATTGAAAAGATCAGACATATCACATTTTCAAGGTTATGAAAATAAAGGAGGGAGACCTATTCAGTCTTTTCACCATCTCTAGGATCTTCATTTCAGCCTTCCATTTCTCAATCATTGTCCTGTATAAAATGATTAGCAAAACTCACTCGCTGTGCTACAAAAATAGAAAAACAAGTAGCTTGTACTCTTTACCTGTACCCAAATTAATAGTAATAATCAGAGAGACTAAAAGAAAACACCCAAAATTTATTCTTAATGAAACAGCATAGAGCAGAAAATAGATCATCTTATATGTTTCAACACCGACTCATATGTAAAGACTTTTTCTTACTAGATCTACTATAAAGCCCACATGTTCCTACGATTATATAGATGAAACTGCATCAAGGAACAATCCATATATGATTAGAAGTTTGATGAAATCAGTAAGAGATGGACTATGAGAGAGTTCTCCATTTTGAAAATCAAGCAAGTACTAGCCTATTAGTGTTACAGACAAACAAACAAAAAAACGAAAAGAATCACAAACGGAAATACAGAGTGTTTATACATCTGTGTTGCTTAGCTTTTCAAAAACCGTATCAGTAAGTGATTCAAAACATATGAGATGTCACACACACACACAAAAAAACATCTAATAGGAAAATGATTAGTACACAGAATTGTGTACCGATCTCATCCCCCGAAATGGAAATGTGTGGTCCAGAATTTTGTGTCTTTTTTTTTTTTTTGCTTTAAAAGTTAAAATGTGTGGTTATAAAGTGTTGTGTGGATGATTTATGTGTATATTTTCTGTGCCTAAATCACTATCCACCACCCTAAGATTTCGTACAAAACAGCAGACAACTTACCTAAAGCCCAAGAAATCATAGCTGCAAGTAAATGAAAGATGTATTAGGAAATGAGAGACAAATTAAATAGCACATTCCAACACTGATTAGACTTACTAATAGAACAAACCACCCCATATGGCACATGGTGATGCTACCTTAGCAATCGTAAAAGCTGCAGACCAATAAACAATGATGAATCATTTCTTCAATACCAGAAATTTCCGGCACCATTAATTAAAGGTAAAGTAGGTGAAAGGGTGGACCTGTAGAGCTAACTGGGAGCTGAGATAGAGCCTCACTGCACATAATCATATTATTTTAGATTAACATACAAATTTCAGCTAAAACTCACAACAAAATATCATACCTGCAATAAGACCGGCCACGCAAAGAAGTCGGGACGCCTGAGAATTTGTTGATGCGAACATTACTACAAATCCTATGCCTGAAATTCGATAAACCGTACCCAAAAAAACGCCATCAATCGATTTCCCAGTAAATTATTTAAAGCAAAAAATCAAAACATCATGGTCAGTGATGTAAATCCACAAAAATCTCGCAAAGAACTTGACGCCTACCCAAATCGCATTGCCATAGTCGGCAGATCGTGCGTACTTCGTTCTTAACTACAAGAGTTTCCTCGTTGCCGGAATGTCTTGTAATCCCTCCGTCCGCATATAGGTTACTTAAAATAAAAATTTAAAAAAAAAAAACAAATAAAATAAAATAAAATGAAAAAACAATAAACAATACTATTATTTTGTTTTGAAATTTTAAAAAATCCGACCGGGTCGGGTCATTTACAGTCTATTTTAGTCCATGTAATAATTTTATAGGAAAATTAGGGATAAGGACACAATCTGGAATATTTTTAAGTAACAGGACAGCTACATATTTTTTATAGGGAGAAGGACAACTGCATAATTTTTATAGCGAGAAGGACAAACAGTGAATCCCGAAAATCAGTGAATCTCCCCAGTGAATCCCGAAATCAGTGAATTTTGACAGTGAATCCTGAAAATTAGTGAATTTCGATAATGAATTTTGAAAATTAGTGAATTTCGACAGTGAATTTCGACAGTGAATTTAAACAGTGAATTTCGAACACAAGTGAATTTCGACAGTGAATAAATAGTTTTGTCCTTTATGCAAAAGTTTCAAAAGACTGTCCTTCTACTCAATTGATGAAATATTTTGTCCTTCTCCCTCATTGCCCCTAATTTTATTATGATTAATAAAAACACTTTTGTTATTATCTATTGTTTATCTTCATGTTATTAGTTGTACATATATAGTAACGTCCTTAATATCAAACTGTGATAGAGATTATGGTTGATGAGATTTCTAATCATTTTAATAAGTTTGATACTTAAATGTCTCTAGTCGTATGTACTGTCAAATGGGACATTGATAATATGATTAGACTAGCACGTATTGGATGTCTTTTACCTTATAGAAGGTAGGGATAGATCTCGTCTATTGAAGTGTAGAGACACTTGGACTGTACGTGGACGTGTATTTGATAATGCGTACGTTAGACTGACCCACTTACATTAAGTGTCGCACTATGTGGCAGTTGTGTAATTATCCTTAAAGACCGGAGTCTTCATGGCATCACGGTGTGGTTGTCATGCTTTGACACTATTGAGATTTCCCATATCCACGGGGCGTTCATATGGTAGTGATCGGGTGTGATACTCAAGCATGCGGAGTATACATGTCAGTTCGTCCGGGAATCGAGTATCCTATGATTGAGATTGAATATCCGGAATGGTCTTCTTATAAGGAATGTCTAGCTCTCGTGAATCTTTGCAAAGTGAGAGTAAATTATGTTATTCCGAGAGAGCGTGATATCCAGATTATAAGATACGATCGTTAATGTATTGACACTCGAGGTACGGTGTGTTGCTAGACGCTATCCCGTGATCGTTAGGCGTGAAGGGCATTTTCGTAATTTGCACTTTGTGTCTACGGCCAACATATTCGGAAACCTGTCGGGTCACACACATATGAACATCGAGTCAGATTAAAATGCGGTTATAGTTGATAACCAAATAAGGAAAGTTTATCTCTAGACTATAAAGGTTATAGTGGTAAATTAATATGGTGGTATTTATTTATTATGAATAAATAAAATACAATATATTAAATATATTAATTAAAGAATATTCCGGATGTCAATTAGTTGACATTTGGGGCGCCACTTTTATGTGTATGAAATACACTTGGATTGTGCACTTTAATTAATAAGATTACCGTAATATTAATATTGGATATTAATTGATTTTGGAAAAATAGATTTATGGTAATAAGATAAATATATCAATAAAAGATATTGACAATATTTATTATAATAAAAGAGATAAATCAATGAAAGCAATTTTCCTTATTTTATTGGGAAAATGTTTTTCTCTTACATCTATCTTCTAGGAAGCTTCTCCTAATCAGATTAGGGCTACTTGGGGCGCCACCTCCCCTATATAAGAAAGGGGTTGGCTAGCTATTTTGTACATCACAATTTCTAGAGCTAATAGTTCTTGTGTAAAATAGAGAGTTTCCTATAGAGAGTTTCCTATAGAGAGTTAGAGAGAGGGAAAAAGGCCGGTCTAGCAGCCGGATTTTTCTGATAGCAATCCAAGGAGGATTCCGGCGAGGAGTTCGTGTGGATCAAAGATAGAGGCCGGACGCGTGGACGGCTTGCGCACAGGACTACTCTCAGTTGACGGTCAAAGCTACGATCTTATAGATCATCCAAGGTATATTCCGTCAAACTACATAACGTGTTTATTGTATTAAACGAAGACGATCTATAAAAGAAAATCAAAATTTTAAATTCCGCTGCGTTAAACTAGTGATTTCCTAACAGTTCATGCCCACCAGGATGCAAGTACAAGGCTATTATCAAGGTGTTTGTTGATTACTTCGAAATCGAGTATGTCATATGATCGCGTGTAAGTCACTAACGTCGATATTACTAGCAAGAATACTAGGTATATCGTAGTATAGTAAATGCGAGTCAAGGTCGATCCCACAGAGACAATGCAACTATAAGTATAAATGATTCTAACCCAATTAAGAAGCAACATAGAGGCGGTCATTGACCAACAATAACATAAAAGAAAACAAACATGGTATTCCTCTCCTCTTCTCACCGATCTACTAGCTTGGATTAGTTAATCGTTATGTTTACTTCCCCACATAATTTCCTTAAATTAATCGTGAGATTTAGTTTTAATTATCATTATCAGCTACGGGTGCAATTCCTACTCTACTCCGACAATGGCAGTAGACAATTTATATGCAAGCTACCCTCCTTAATTGGTCCGTAATAGCCCATACGCATAAAGAACTAAACTGCCGATATTGAGTTTTAACTCATACCGCTAACCCGCCTAGACAGCTGTCTACATTGACCAGCACGTTCCTAGGGTCCATTCTAGACTATGTCTTAATTAACACTTCACTAACAGTCCTTCATGTTAATTTACGATTACAATAAGCAGATTGGCCAGATTTAACCTACTGTTAATGAAACCTGTCGATCAACGTAGCTATAGTGAATCCCAGTTTTAGGTTTTCTAAATTATGCCTCGGTAAACCGACCGCCGGGTTACCGGGGGTGGCTTTTCCTAATTTCTGGATCTACATTGCTCAATACGATTAAAATAAGTAAATTATGGGGTCTTTAAACATGCAGATTAACTAAAACACATAAATACGAACAGATCTACCGTATTGAAGACAATAAAGGAACGTTCAAAGCTTCATACCTTCAACAATGGAGATCTAGCTCGATCTACTCAAGCTAGAGATGATGGAAGAATGGAGGAAACCAGAAATAAATCTCTGATTGAGGTCAAGTTAAATTACTAACTCGATGCCTAAATAACCACTAGCAAGTGAACTAGGTTCAATCGCAGTATAGCTAGATAGAGTCGAGGTCGATCCCACAGAGAATCAATTTGTGGATCCTAACTTAAATAGTCAACCTATTTATTCCGTCTGACAAATACGGTCTATGACCAACATAAAGTACGAGAAAAGAAAGACACACTCAAACATATAAACAACATGTAAACACATAACGTAATCAACTGCCCAATTATAACCATAATCATTTGGATCTAGACAATTTATATGACAACAAAACTCATCAACTATTAATCCGTTCATATCTCTTTATATTGGCTACGGGAGTCATCCTCTAAGCTTGATGTAGCACCGGTAGGTCACTATATCACTGTGGTATTGTTACGTGACTTCGCCTTTTGGTGCCTCCATCTCATATAACTCACACGCTTACTACTCTAAGGATGCCGATATTGACCGTACACCTCGTCCGGGCAACATTCCTTTGGTTAGGCGTACTTCCTAGACGATCACTCAAACCCTCGTCCAACTAACAATTACCAAGTTATAGTCTCATGCTAGTTTACGATTTACGTGTAACAAGGTGCGCGCAATTCCCTAATATAAACCTACCTAGATAACGCTGAACGTCCGAAGATCAATTCCTAAGCCTACCTAAGAGTTTTATATCGGTATTTCCTTTTTACACGCTTTAGTTAAATTAAGCGAGTGACGTAGCCATAGCCATACCTACTGAGATAATAAATTCAATTAAGCTAACCTAATCATAAAGACGTGACTGATTAACGGATGAAAACAGGTTTGACCACCCTCGGTCGACCGAATAGGTGCTCTCGGTCGACCGAGTAACACCTCTCGGTCACCCAAGAGTTTAACTCCCCAGATTTACATCCCCGAACATATCTCTCAGCGTTTCATATACGAATCGGATTATATAGCGAATCATCAGGACATCATATAAACTAATCTAAATACACGTAAATTAAACACACAGATTCATCCGTGGATATTAGGTAGAGGACGTAGGGTATGGGATCCTTATAGACAAGGTATCACCATTGCCCTAACGTCATATCCTAGATCGACATCATCTAGATATGAATACCTACTCAAACAATCAAAGCATAATTGGGAAATTGATTACTTAAAAGAAAACAAGATGAAGAACTAGGGCTTACATGTTTGCACCCTTAGCTCCTCCACAAGCCTTATTTGCTTATATGTTTTTATGAATGAATATTGGTGAATGCCTAATAAAAAATACAAAGGACTTGTGTTTATATAGAGCCTCAGCCGTCATAGAGAACCGACTTTAAATGCCGACACTCTGAACCCTAACCGACTCAAATAATGTGCCGAACTTCCTCTGGATTATAGGCCCACTCGGTCGATCGAATGCACAGGCTCGGTCGACCGAGCCTTACACGCTCCTGGGCTTTCTTCCTCTTTTATCTTGGGCTTTCTTAACTCGTCTGTGATCCATCAAAGCTTCTCCGAAGTCCATCCTCGTGCTCCCAATTGAGTTACTACAAATATAACATGAAGTACAGCCTGTAATATCAAATAATATAATAAAACCTCTTAATACATAATAATGAATCGTAACTCTCGGCATATGCAAATTAAGCGTATTACGACTTATTATTCCTCTATTATAGCTCTTTTAAACTAAAATCGGGGATAAAGGTCATAGAATAACGGGCACAAAATGACCGTTATCAACTACCCCCCACTTAGCCTTTGATCGTCCCGATCAAGATATCAATAAGTTACTCCCCATGAACTACTTTCCAGTGGTCACAGTATACTGACACAAGAAACTCGAATCAACTCATATCCTCTATTCTCATCAGATATCCATTATCCACTATTCATCATGAATCGATGTGTTGTGTGCATGTGCATTGAGTTTTAAACATTCGTAGCAAGATTAGAGCTTATGCAAACTTCGTAGTCTTAACCCACCAACTTCAGTATTCCCACTTCTTAAGCCTTTTAATTCTTCAAGCACTAGAATAATAAGCAAGAGCGTATCTATAGGGTTTTTGGACTTGGAGACCGAGTACTACTCGAAGCCTCTTAAAGAGTTGAATATTCTTTTCATATCTTCATATTTTTCAGATACTATCGATCTCAAGAAGGAAAACTTTTTAGAGCATCCCTCTATCTTAGATCAAACATTAGCATCGAATATTACCACAAGCGCGAGGCTACTTTGGTAACTTACTACAAGCCCAGTGTTTTAACATTGTCAAACACAGGTACGTCTCAAGCTTATTACTCAGATTTTGTGGCTAGAATCTTTAGGAACACATCGGACGATAAATTTGACACTAGGTAAGCATAATCAATTATCTATGCAATGTACACATTATAATTTTACCTTTTATAACAAGCGTAGTACAACTCGATTCAATTATTGAATAAGTGAATAATAAACAACTACTTGCAACGGACAATATGAATATCATTAAGTTTACTAATCAATAAATCGCAGAAGTATAAAGTGATCACGTACTCATGAAGTATGGTTTATTTCTTATTAGATATAATTATCAGGAACTCACAAAAGCAAATGTGATTCTAAGTTTAAAAGTTTTAATGTTTTTTTTTTTTTATATTTTTTTTTTCATTTTATTTCTCATTTGATATATGGAATTACTCATTTGAGCTAAGTGACTTGTACCCCCCACTTAAACCATGCATTGTCCCCAATGTATAAAATCCGAAATAACAAGCTCAAAAAAAAAGGAACTTAGCTCTGGATAAGGGTGGACGTTGAACAAGTCTCGGAGATTCGGCAAAGTTCGACAGGCACAGGCAGTGGCCGCATAGCAGAGCATAAGAAGAATCACTGCAACACACATCTTAAACAAAGCTCTACATTCGTTACAGGATTAGTCCAGACAGTAATAATCAGAAAAAGGGACCGTAAAAGGGATAAGAATTTCCTTAAACATTTTTAAGTCCATAAATTAATGATTATATTTCAATATATTTCAGCAAGTCCAACATTACATGAGTTCGAATTTAGGAAACAGAGAAACTTGCTCTATATAACACGACATACTAGTAGAATTGAATCAAAATAAAAACTCGTTAACTATAGGAAATGCAAACACTCAAATTAAAATACTTAATCCCAGCCTGGATTGAATGGTGCTAGTTGCAAATTGTTCGGGCCGGCTTCGTTAGCATCATCCTCGGGTTCCCCTTCTTGGTCGTGGCCGTGAACGACAGGCGGTGGGACAGAACTCAAAGATAGGATAGGCATTGGTTCCACATAGGAATCGCCGCCTAACACCGGGCACTCGGCTCCCTCACAGAATGTAGTGATCAGTGAACCAAAAGGTAAGGTATGCCGAGGCTTGAGAGCATCGTCTGTCATCTCCTTGCGTATCAATGCCCCCACATTCACAGGCCATCCCATGTACAACCAATAGAGCAAAGTGGCATGAGTGTAGTAAACCGTAGATACATGCTTAGCCGGGAAGATGTTAGAACGGATAAGCCTATTAAGGCACTTATCCTCCCATCTCCTAAAGTCTGTTTCCGCAAATGTGCGGGCAACCTCCCCTATAGTCCATTCTATTCCCAGATAGGCTCCAACTTCCTCCAACCAAGCATCGGACCCGTCAAATGTCGCCACATACTCTGGCCCGTCCTCCGAGATATCCAACCCAAAATGAGCATTAATCGTACCCGGAGAAATTACAATTGGTCGTCCACGAATAATAACGACATTGGTGTCGGGGTGCATGCGCAAATAAGCATAAAATTCTCTTACCCAATTGACGTTGACCCGGCCTGGGGGTGCGACGACATCACGCCATTGATAACTTTTCACCAACTCCAAAAGCTCATCCCCACAATTGTCCAAATCTAGACCCCGAGCTCGATGTACAGGGGCATTAACGAAATGATTAGTAAACGAAGAATATACCTCCTGACTCGCGAATTGTGGCACTCCGTTGATTAATGGAATGTTGCCTTCAACAGCCACGAACTGGGCGGCTCTGCGTCTTCTAGGCGGCATCCCAACAGATAAACAGCGCAGCAGCAGACGGAAGGGGCGGCCCGACTCTCGGTCGACCGAGAGCAGTCACTCGGTTGACCGAGTGTGGATAATTGACAGCAACAGCGTCTGATGCTGTATCCTTCCCGTGACTGAATCACTTGATCAGAAAAAATTTCTCGCTAGGCTTTTCAAGGTGAGTGGAAATGGTGAAGTGGATAAAGATTTTCAGAATATTTCCATTTGATTTCTACCGGGGTTTGAGAAAAAGGGAGATGGAGAATTGGGATGAAGGAATTGGGGAAAAGGATGAAGAAAATGAGAGAGAGTATGGGTTGGTTAAATAGAGAAAATGGAGTTTGAAAAGTGGAATGTGATTGGTGGAGAAAATTTGTTGGGGATTGATGAGGTGGAAAGGTGGAATTTGAAAATTTGAATTGGGATAATAAAGAAATTGGGAAGAGAAAAAGGTGAATGGTTGGGAAGAGGGAAAGGTGAATGGGGATATGTAGAAATAAATGGTGTTAACCATTTTAATTATTTTGACATACCGTAAATTATCTAAAACAAATAACCATGCCAAAATTTATTATTTCACTCTACCGCAAAATTTTTTCTCTAACCAATAAGTCGCCTCAAGCACAAAAGCAACCTCATTCTTATCATGAATAAATCAAACAATCTGGTCTAAGCATTTGTAAAATAACGCATAACCATTTCCTTAATCAACAAATTTTTTTTACAAAGATTCAATTACTACACTTCACTTCACATAAAAATGATTCGAATAAAAAAAATTATTTTGCACATCCTTAACTCAACTGTCGTCGGAACACGGCAAAATAAAAAAAAAAACTTCTTATCGTTTCATGCTACTTTTATTTAGAAAAAGAAAAATAAAAATAGAGATAAAAATAATGAAGGATAGAAATAGTTCTACAGTTTAAGTCGGTAGCTCGACTTCCCAAGATATCACTCTCTAAGAATTGTTCTTGACTTGCCAGGTCTTCACCCGACTAACCTTCACCGAAAATGTCTTGCCATTTCTTTGCACGAGTGCCTTTCCGTGGGATGTACGTCTGACGAAAAGACAATCAAACTGTCCATCTAAACAGGCACCGACTTTCGGGATCGTTTCAGATTTCGATGAGCTTTCTTGATTGCGAACTCTACGAGTTCGTCGCTTGACTCTCCTCCTTCTATCCTTAGGTTTCGAAAACGAGGTTTCAGCATCATCCTTATTAACAACAGGTGCAGGCTGAGCAGCTCTATCTCGGCTTAGGATTGTCAGGACCTCTTTCTCATCTCGATCGTCAACATTGTCATCATCACACTCCTCTGAACTTGGAATCACATCCGGTTTAGAACCAACGACTTCTATAATGTTTACACTTACCGGAATAGGGAACTCAGGATTCTTTATCCCAAAAGTCTCAGAACCCTTAGCATCAAACAATGTGATCTCATGCCTAGTCATACGAATGAGGGCTCTAGAGGTATTAATAAAAGATCTACCCAAGATAATTGGGCTATACGGATGCTCCTCTATGTCCATGACGACCAAATCTATCTTAAACCGAAGTTGTCCGATACCAATGATCATGTTATTCATTTGTCCAGACATGATGGTTCTAGTACTATCCGCGAATCTCACTTTTAGCGGGGTGTTTGTGGGAGTCAGAATCATATTCCTACCGCAAAGGCTCTTAGGGAAAATGTTTAAGCTTGATCCAGAGTCAATTAAAGCCAATCCCAAGTGTGCTTGTTCTAAGGTAACATCTACAAGGAATGCCCCAGGGTCACCTAACTTTGGCATTAACCGAGATTCATCTTCAACACATTTTGCCTCTTTAGCACAGGTGACTATAGGTCGTTCCATATCTACGCTACCCTCAGAACCAGACTCTATCTCCGACATGTAATCCATATAATCAATATACGAATCTGAATCCGAATCCGAAGAAATTACTTCGGGATTTAAAGCACACATACCTCTTTTTACATACGCTTCACTCGCTTCCCTTGACTTTCTGGCTTCCTGAATTCGTTCTTTCATTTTTGCTATTCTCTCCTTCAGCTTTTGCGTCATCGGCTTCATTGGTGTTGTCTTGGTTCGTAAAACGTTAACATCCACTTCCTTAACCTTGGAGAATTGTTTTGATGACATATTGTTTATCACGAACAATCTTACCCGAGCGATTTAGTTCTGATTATCTGCAACATGAGAAAAACAACAAACGGTCAATAAACTAACAGTCAGTACGATTGCTCATACTGCTGCTAGGCTTACAACCTACTGACGGGGAAAAACAGAAACAGAGGGAAAACAATGCTGTCAGATAAATTAGAACAATGAAAGAGCTCGGTCGACCGAGTAACACTGTTCGGTCGACCGAACATACAGAACATATATATATAAATTTTTATTTTATTTATTATTATTTTATTTTTTTTTATTTTTTATTTTACTTGTAAAGGAAAATAGAAACAAAAACGAAATAATCAAGTAGATTATTTAAGCAATTGGACCATTGATTCCCCGGCAACGGCGCCAAAAACTTGATTGAGGTCAAGTTAAATTACTAACTCGATGCCTAAATAACCACTAGCAAGTGAACTAGGTTCAATCGCAGTATAGCTAGATAGAGTCGAGGTCGATCCCACAGAGAATCAATTTGTGGATCCTAACTTAAATAGTCAACCTATTTATTTCGTTTGACAGAGACGGTCTACGACCAACATAGAATACGAGAAAAGAAAGACACACTCAAGCATATAAATAACATGTAAACAAATGACGTAATCAACTGCCCAATTATAACCGTAATCATTTGGATCTAGACAACTTTTATAACAGCAAGACTCATCAACTATTAATCCGCTCATATCTATTTATATTGGCTACGGAGTCATCCCCTAAAACTTGATGTAGCACCGGTAGGTCACTAGATCACTGTGGTATTGTTACGTGACTTCGCCTTTTGGTGCCTCCATCTCATATAACTCACACGCTTACTACTCTAAGGATGCCGATATTAACCGTACACCTCGTCCAGGCAACATTCCTTTGGTTAGGCGTATTTCCTAGACGATCACTCAAACCCTCGTCCAACTAACAATTACCAAGTTATAGTCTCATGCTAGTTTACGATCTACGTGTAACAAGGTGCGCGCAATTCCCTAATATAAACCTACCTAGATAACGCTGAACGTCCAAAGATCAATTCCTAAGCCTACCTAAGAGTTTTATATCGGTATTTCCTTTTTACACGTTTTAGTTAAATTAAGCGAGTGACGTAGCCATAGCCATACCTACTGAGATAATAAATTCAATTAAGCTAACCTAATCATAAAGACGTGACTGATTAACGGATGAAAACAGGTTTGACCACCCTCGGTCGACCGAATAGGTTCTCTCGGTCGACCGAGTAACACCTCTCAGTCACCCGAGAGTTTAACTCCCCAGATTTACATCCCCGAACATATCTCTCTGCGTTTCATATACGAATCGGATTATATAGCGAATCATCAGGACATCATATAAACTAATCTAAATACACGTAAATTAAACACACAGATTCATCCGTGGATATTAGGTAGAGGACGTAGGGTATGGGATCCTTATAGACAAGGTATCACCATTGCCCTAACGTCATATCCTAGATCGACATCATCTAGATATGAATACCTACTCAAACAATCAAAGCATAATTGGGAAATTGATTACTTAAAAGAAAACAAGATGAAGAACTAGGGCTTACATGTTTGCACCCTTAGCTCCTCCACAAGCCTTATTTGCTTATATGTTTTTATGAATGAATATTGGTGAATGCCTAATAAAAAATACAAAGGACTTGTGTTTATATAGAGCCTCAGCCGTCATAGAGAACCGACTTTAAATGCCGACACTCTGAACCCTAACCGACTCAAATAATGTGCCGAACTTCCTCTGGATTATAGGCCCACTCGGTCGACCGAATGCACAGGCTCGGTCGACCGAGCCTTACACGCTCCTGGGCTTTCTTCCTCTTTTATCTTGGGCTTTCTTAACTCGTCTGTGATCCATCAAAGCTTCTCCGAAGTCCATCCTCGTGCTCCCAATTGAGTTACTACAAATATAACATGAAGTACAGCCTGTAATATCAAATAATATAATAAAACCTCTTAATACATAATAATGAATCGTAACTCTCGGCATATGCAAATTAAGCGTATTACGACTTATTATTCCTCTATTATAGCTCTTTTAAACTAAAATCGAGGATAAAGGTCATAGAATAACGGGCACAAAATGACCGTTATCACTCTCCAAAGCTCAAGAAAATTTTATTTCATCAAAAGTGTATAATGTAATTGATAAGGTATAAAATTGTCTACAATAATCTGTAAACGCGGCATTTTATAGATAGAATAGCCGACTTAAGACTCTCTAAAACCCTAACCGACCTAGTTGAGGCGGCAGAATCAATTTCGTGTCGAACAAATCGCCGGTTTACCGGGCCTACTTTTCCTCTCTTTCTCCAGCATGATTCTTCTTGGACTTAAATCACTTGGCCCAATGTACTTTTTTCGGTTTAGATCCATTCTCCAATGCTCTAGATCTGGTACATCCTATAAAACATGCAAAACGAGACAAAACAGTACCAAATCTTCGAGAAAATAGCATAGGTGCAGAATTACGATTCTGGAAACACTCACATATCATTTAACATATATTCCATATAATAACGAGCCTATTTATCCTCTCTTGAGCAGAATTCAGGATGAATATAGGTATAATTATCGGTACCATTTAGAGCGTTATCATCATACATTTTCCAAAGGGTTTGAATGAGGATTATGCACAAGTGAGCAACCAATTTATGATAATGACGCCCATGCCTAACATTAAAGCTGTGTTTGGGACGACTATCAAACTGGAAAGGCAATTGCAGTATGCTAGTGGAAGAGGAAATAAATGCACCGATGGTGTTTGCAAATAGGACTCATGATAAACATCATAGCATTCAAGGTGAGTCCAGATCAGTAAAATGATATAGAGGTTAGCAGTCACAAGGGAAGAAAGCACAATGCACTCATTGTGGCTTTCATGGTCATACCATAGACACATGCTACAGGAAACAGGGATTCCCACCAGGTTTTAAATCCAAACGCAAAGTGAACTTGGTTGAGAAAGTGAGTGGAGTATTTATTAATTTTTTAAACTTTGTTTAAATTTCAAAAGTTCATATATTACGGGACGGAGTAAGTATCTATTATATGGTTATTTGTTTATAAGAACCAGTTTTGTGACTTAATTAGACACTTAAGACACACTTAACAAACCATTGATTATAAGGACAAAATAATAATTGTTGGACAAAATTAACCTCATCCTTTTATCTAATTATCATTTGCAGGGAGAAATATAAATAAATAAGCAGCAAAGCTCGCCGGTTGGCATCCCGACTTCCATGTCGTCGGTATTGTCATTGCCGCCATTCTCACCGTAGTCATCGGAAGGAATTGATATGAGAGACATTTCAAAACAACAATCAGGCCTTTAAAGTCCGAGTTTTTACAATCTCTGAAAGTCAAGATTTTATCGAAGAAAATTTTAGAGGAGAGATTTCAAACAGGTGGATTCTGAAATCAAAGCTATCAGAGGTGCATGAAGGGATAAATAATGATTCTTTGAAGATCATATCAAGACGAACGTTGGTCGCACAAATCTGAGGATATAGTTCAACGCATAGGAGCTCAAACAAGTTGATTTCATCTTCAATGGGTGGATCTTCAAATTGAAATAGGCGATTTGAAGGAGATTAGAAAATGGAATCACAATATATATTCAAGGTTTTTCAAAGGTGAAAAAGGACGAATGAACGAATACATGAAACATTAACACATCAATCGATTCTGAAAGTTGTAAATATCTCAATCTTGTATTGAGTCGTAGTTTTTCGAGTTGATGGCTCTTGTTTTAGGCGTGTTTGATTGGCGCTTGTGAGTCTGATTGGAGAGAACTGGTAAGATATTGTACAGAGAATTGTAAATTGCTGGGTGAAATTCATGATAAGTTGCTGAGATTAGATTTTTTGAAAGGTTCAAGAATTAATTTGATTCTAGTTGATGAGCAACACGAGGAGATTAACAGTTGATTCTGAGACTTGAGATTGATACTATAGAGGCCAAAAAGCTAAAACCGTTTAGTTGATTGTAAGTGTTCTTCTTCAAGAACACATAAGGACAAAAGTTGATTGAAGGTGTTTAAGTCCAAATGGGGCTTTGACAAGTAGATGTATATCACATTTACCGAACCACTATAATTCGTGTGTACACTATTTTTTGCACTTTGTGTATGAATGTTTTAATTGCTTATCGTTAGAAATAGTGACTTGACCTCTCAGCAGGGCAAGCCAGCTGAGTACTGTCAGCAGAGTATATCAGCAGGGGCAATCTCAGCAGGGTATATCAGCTGAGTAATATCAGCAGGGTATGCCAGCAGGGTAATGTCAGCAGGGCAAATATCAGCAAGTTACGTCTGGTGGAGTCAGCAGAGTTCACATCTAGGGTATTTTAGTCAATCTACCAGTATCTAGTTATGGCGGCTAGGTCTAGGGTTTGTGACTATAAATACAAGTCTGTTGTAACCTAGAATATTTGCAGTTAACATCAGTAGCAGCAGCAATTGCGTATGCAATTGCAGAGTCTGTAAAATCTCCAGTGATAATATAATCTCCTCGTTTCTACCCGTGGACTAGTCGGCATATTGACGGAAACCACGTTAAATCCTGTGTTATTGTTCTTATGTGATTTATTCTTTATTGTTTATTCTTGATTATTGCAATCTGTTTTTTTTTTATCCCTGGCGGTCCTGTCATAACACTTTAAGTTCTGAGTATTGTGATTAGGTGAGCCTAGAATCTGTTGGTATGTTTGATATTGCATGCGCTAAGTGTTGATATAGATATAGTCTGTTTATTGTTAAAAAAAAAGAATTTGCAATCGAGTCAGAATCATGTTCTCATCATCCAATTTTCATGTTCTCATCATCCAAGAAAGGATCGGTGAGTTGATTTGAGATGGAGTCGGAGGTGAGTTTGAGTTTGATTTGGAAAAAAATTGGTGCAGTGACGTGAATTTGATGGTGGTTTTGAGTATGATTTGTGTTAAGGCCATATTTATATGATTATTAAGGGTTTATTTCATTATTATTTTTCCCTCATTTGCATAATTTATATGAAAATTAAGGGTTTAAGTGTAATTATTTAATAAAGATGATTTTAAGAGGGTTGTATGCAAAATTGATGATTTTAAGTGTTGATTTAATGGAATTATTATTATTTGGATTTTATTACATTTTTGCATTGTTTATTTATCATGTAGGAGTTAATCTTCGAGTGCATAAAGAGGATAAATGAAGCTCAAGTCGAATTATTCAAGATAGAGTTGGAATTGGCTTGAAGAAATTGGATAAAGATGAAGAAATCCGACCCTCAGCATCTTGGACGGGCGTTTGATAAAGTGAACGAGCGTCCAGGAGTGGATTTTACATTCAGAGAGTTTCGACGGAGGATGAACGGACGTCTAGAGCAAAGTCAAGATCCACCGGACGGGCGTCCACGAGACCAGACGAGCGTCCGTTGCCGACTTAACCCTAACCGACTTGAAACTCTATATATAGCAGCAGCCTCTCAACCCTAATGGATACCACATAATTGAGATCGCAATTTTACACCAAAAAGCTGCGGCCAGAACCCTAATTCCATAGAGATGAACTTCTCCAACCCAACAATCATCTTCAACATGATTGTTGGCTAAAAGCCTTGCAGTGAGTCGACGGAGGAAGCCTATCAACAACCAAACCAACTAGAGGAGTTCGATGCTTATGTTTAGTGAGTTTAATTCATAGTTTTTCATTACTTTGGATCTGTTTTATGTTGTTTAAGTTTTATTGAATTAAGATTTGATGAAACGATCTATGTTTATTTTATGCTTGAATCAATATATGAAAGTATGTTATTTAAGTTTGATTTTATTCAAAGTAATGCATCTAATCATGTTATAAGAGATTAAGCATGTTTAGTTGAGTAAAAAGTTTGGAAACAATCTTGTGATTGAGTTTTGATTGCTGTTTAGTTTGTTTGAAAAGATAAACGAAACCCTAAAATTTGGTTGTAGAAATTCAATTAAATTCATGATGGATCACCACTAAAAACTATGTCTTTTTAATCACCGTCTAGTTGGATTGTTGGTTGATAGGTGGAATCTAGTCGCCTTGCTGTGTTTTCCCTCAATTGTTTTAATCAAATCGTTTAGATTAAGTTTAGTTTAAGTTTTAGTTTTATAAACCCTAGTTTCCTGCTGTTTTTCTGCAATTTTCTGTTCCAGTTCATATTCAGACGCTCGTCCGCAATAGCGAACGCCCGTCCATTAGGTTTAGTTTTCAGACGCTCGTTCACTTTAGTGAACGCTCGTCCGTTTTTCTGTTTTCTTATTCTTCAGCTTGTTTTTATTCCTATTTTAGTTTTAATTCTTAGGTTTAGGTTTTAGTTAGTTTCAGCCTTAGTTTGGTAGTTTAGTTAATAATTGTGACATAATTGATATAAATTTATATTTGAATCCGATAAACATTCCACTCCCTTAGGACGACCCGTAAACACCCTATACTACGATCCTTATACTTGGGGTGTTTCGGTTTATAAATTTAAAACACGTTTTTACCGAACAAGTTTTTGGCGCCGTTGCCGGGGAGTCGGTAACGGTTGTCGGATTCTTCTAGGTGCAATTTTTATTTCGGTACTATTTTTTTAGGCAATAATCTAATTGCTACGTTTTATTTTTATTTTTATTTTATTTCACTTTATCATAGTTTAGATTTTCGATTTTATAAATTTGATTTTAATTATCTTAGTTTTTATTTATTTATTTTATGTTATTGGTCACATTAGATTTTTATTAGTTTAGAAGCCTTAGATTTAGCTTTAGATCTTAGATTTTAGCAGCCTTAGATTTAGCTTAGATTTGCCTTAGATTTTAGATCGTATAAATATATTGCCTTAATTATTACTATTTTAGGTTTTTATTTTCTTTCATGCTATTCTTTTCTGTATCTGTTTCGTTTTTCAGTTTTTAAACGGGCGTCCATCCTTTCAGACGCCCATCTGTTCTAAAAATCTTCTTCTCTGCATCGTTTAAGCTGATCAGACGAGCGTCTGAACTACCAAACGCTCGTCCAGCCTCTAAACACCCGTTTCTCCCCAATCTGTCTTCTGAACGCCAGTTCGGTGATCTGAACGAGCGTCCACTTCCAGAATTTCCTCTGAACGAGCGTTCACTCATACTGGACGCCAGTTCAGTCTCTTCAATCATCACTTCTTTTCTTTCTTCTCTTTTCTTTTTCTAAACCTTTTCTAATCAACCCCAAAGGGTTGATTTCTTTTTTTTTCTTTCTTCTGGTTTATGCAAACGAGAAGTAAGAAGGGACTTCTGATCTTTGATCCTGAGCCTGAACGATCTATCCTTAGAAGAAGGCTTCTCCCTGATTTGGACAAAATGGCGGATCAAGATCCACCAATTCCAAATCCTGACCCCCAAGCTCAGTTAAATTTACTCCTTCAACAGATGCAAGCTCTGCAGCAACAACAGAATCAGCAAGCTGGCATAAATCAACAACTTCAACAATTTAGACAAAACCAGCTTAATCAGTTGAACCAGGACCCCTACACTCCATATCTAAACCAAGATTTTCTCGAGGGACATAGACCTATTCGTCCTCCCGACATGGGAGGAGCGAACTTTGATCTAAAGAACGGAGTAGTTGCTCTAGTTCAGAATAGCTCTTTCCATGGCACTGCTCAGGAAGATCCACACGACTTCTTGTCCACATTCGTACAAATCTGTGAAGCAGGCCATTATCCTGGTGTTGATTCTGAGATCGTAAAGTTGAAGCTATTTCCTTTTGCTTTGAAAGGTGAAGCAAGCAGATGGTTTAAATCGTTAGCACATCACTCTCTCCATACATGGAATGATGTCAAAAGAGCCTTCGCTCTTAAGTGGGTTTCACCAGGCAAGATTATGGAGATGAAACGGGAAATAGCTACGTTTGAGCAGTTGGAGGATGAAACTGTTGGCAAAGCTTGGGAAAGATTGAATCTTTTGATGAGAAAGTGCCCCAATCACGGATATGATAGACATGAGTTGTTGGAACTATTTTACAGAGGTGTCTCTCAACCTAATAGAGACTATCTTGACTCCACAGCTCATGGATCCTTCTTAGGGGGAGGTGATGAGACTGCCTACAGAGTGGCTGAGACCATCGCCAAGAACAATATGTGGTCGACTCCTAGGAAGACCAATATTGTTAAGAAAGAAGGTACTGCAAGCAATCCTGATACACAACTGTTAGTTGCTCAGATGGAATTGATAAGCAAGCAGCTGGCCAATCTTCAGACGCAGCCTTCTGATCTTGGAATGCAGGTAGGAACGGAGATAACGGAAGAAGTAAACTTAATGGATAATCAAAACCAACCCTTCCGAAACTTCAATCAAAGCCAGAACTACTCAGGATTTCAACGACAAAACTTCAATCAAGCCAAGTTACCACCTGGCCCTTCAAATTCAAATTCTTTCAACTCGAACTATCAAAGGCCAGTTCAGAACTCCCAAAGGCCTCAAGGTGGCTGGAATCAAACTCAGAACAATAATCATACCACCTCCTGTGTCCCTCAACACAAATTCGATGAGCTGGTAGACATGGTGAAGACTTTGTCTACTAGTGTTAAAGCAATTGAGAGACAAGTTGGTCAGATGGCAGACCAGCAAGCAAGCAGACCTCACGGTAAACTTCCGAGTTATACCGAGAGAAATCCGAAAGCCGATGTGAATGTTTGCACTACCATTACACCTCAGTGGGAGTATGGGCAAGAAGAGGAGTTGAACGAAGTAACTCTGAGAAGTGGTAAGAAGGCTGGACCCGGCAAGATGTCGGGAAACGAGTAGCCCCTCCTGACGCCATGAGTTCAGGAGGGGGAAATCAGAAATCACATGCCGAAGAAAGCAACGATGAGGAGGAGCTTAGTGACAATTCTTCGGAGGATGAAAATAATTCTGATGATGAGGAAAGGAAGGAAAGTCAAGGGGCAGTACCCCTGACTAAGAAAAAGGAAGAAAAGTTTGTGAGATGGAAGGATAAGGAGGATGAGGCGATAAAGAATCAGGCCACGAAGAATGATAAAGCCCTTCCTTATCCACCAAAAAGGAAAGAGAAAGCCCTCACTAACGACAAGCAGTATGCTGGAGTGAGGAGGATGCTTAGAGACACTAAAGTGAGTATGCCCTTAGCAGAGGTATTGTCTGAAATGCCTAAATGTACTAAGTATCTTAAAGAATTCTGTGGGAGCAAGAGAAAGCTTCAGGGGATGGCTGAAGAAGTGTTTCGAGAAGATTGCGCAATGGTTTCACAGAAAGTCGCTGTTAAGCGAGGTGACCCTGGCAGACCTTCAATATCCTGCGAGATTGAAGGCCATTTGTTCGAAAATGTTTTATGCGACTCAGGGGCCTCCATCAATGTGATGCCATTAAATGTATGCAAGAAGCTCGGGTTAGATAAAAGGATGCGGGAACGCCCCATTTCTCTTCAGATGGTAGACAAATCTAGCCGGACTGCAGCCGGTTGTGTAGCTAATGTTCTCCTTCAAGTTGAACATTTGGTCTTCCCTACCGACTGGGTTATCCTAGATTATCCACCTGATAAGGAAATGCCTCTAATTCTAGGCCGAACCTTTTTGGACACTTCCAATGCTCTCATCGACTTCTGCAAAGGACAAATTACTCTTAGAGTCGGTGACACATCTGTCACCTTCACACGAGGGACACATCCTGAAAGAGCCGTAATTGATGAAATATCGTTTGTCGAAGCCATATATGAGGACGGAGGAGATGCTTATTACGAAGATGCAATGGAGCTTACAGAGATAGGTGTTTTTGAAGTCATGGACATTGAGGATCCGGCTGACTGCGGACCATCTTCTAATTCATTTCCAGCCGTAGGCATTGACGAGCCATCTTCACTCGCTCACACTGGGCCTGTTATTGAGTTAGAAGCATGGAGATGCCCAGCGACAAACGATGATTTCAAAGAACTGAGTCAGGAAGACTTCATCCCTGGTGAAGAAGAAGCTCTGATGGGTAGTTGGGACGAGGTAGAGTTTTGGAGAGAAGCTACTCATTGGGAAGTAGATGATTGGGAGGAGTTAGCAGAAGAGCTTAAAGATGAAGAGTTAAGAAAAATGATCGATCACAAGAAAAAGGAAGCAAGTGTTGACCGGAGGATTCCGATGGATGATTTGATCCAGTACCTTTCTGGGGTTGAGCCTCGGGAAGATGAGGTGTTCTACTGTCAACCACTCCAAGCTCATAAAGAGAAAGGTGGCCCGTTAAAGTCTAGTATTGAGCAACCACCTACTGATTTAGAGCTTAAACCGCTTCCAAAACACCTTAAGTATATCTTTCTTAAGGATGGAGATAAATTGCCTTTGATCATTTCTTCGAAACTCGAGCCCGAGCAAGAAGCACAGCTGATAGAAGTGCTTAAGAAAAACATCCTCGCGTTCGGTTGGCAAGTGGGTGATATCCGAGGGATCAGCCCAGACATATGCATGCATAAAATCCGAACGGAGGAAGGAGCTAAAAAGGTAAGACAACCTCAGCGAAGGCTGAATCCGCATATGCAAGAGGTTGTCAAGAAGGAGGTTATAAAGTGGCTTGACATGGGAATCATCTACGCAATCGCCGATAGCGAGTGGGTCAGCCCTACTCAAGTTGTGCCAAAGAAGGGCGGAATCACAGTTGAAAAGAATGAAAAAGGGGAGGAAGTTGCCCTACGTCTCGTGACTGGCTACAGAGTCTGTATTGACTATCGTAGACTTAATGAGGTTACTGCCAAGGACCACTTTCCCCTACCCTTCATTGACCAACTTATTGAAAGACTGAGTGGTCACAAGTATTATTGTTTTCTCGATGGATACTCTGGTTACTTCCAGATAGCCATCGACCCCAATGACCAAGAAAAGACCACGTTTACATGTCCATCTGGTACTTTTGCTTTTCGTAGAATGCCATTCGGTCTATGCAATGCACCCGCGACTTTTCAACGGTGCATGTTGGCCATTTTTGATGGACTTGTTGAGAAATGCATGGAGGTCTTCATGGATGACTTCTCAGTCTACGGCGATAGTTTTGATGAAATCTTAAAGAACCTAGATATGGTACTCCAACGGTGTGTTGAGAAAAATCTAGTGCTTAACTGGGAGAAATGCCACTTTCTAGTAGACGAAGGAATCGTTTTGGGACATAAGGTGTCCAATGCTGGTATTCAAGTTGATAAGGCTAAGGTTGAAGCCATTGAAAAGATGACGTACCCAAAAACAGTGAAAGAGGTACGAGGTTTTCTAGGACATGTTGGCTTCTACCGGCGTTTCATTAGAGACTTTTCTACGATTGCCAAGCCTTTATCAAATCTCTTGAAAGGAGATGTAGATTTCTTGTTCGATGCGAAGTGTAAAGAGGCTTTCAATTGTCTGAAAGACAAGCTTATCAGTGCCCCTATTTTAGTTGCACCTGACTGGACCAAGCCTTTCGAGTTGATGTGCGATGCCTCTAATTACGCCGTAGGCGCAGTTTTAGGTCAAAGAGTTGATAAAAGGTTCAGGCCCATCTATTATGCGAGTCGTACCTTGAACCCGGCTCAATGCAATTATACTACGACTGAGAAGGAATTCTTAGCCGTCGTCTTTGCCATTGACAAGTTTAGAAGCTATCTTCTAGGGTCTCAAGTGATTGTATGGACAGATCATGCAGCTTTACGCTACCTTATGGATAAAGCGGATGCAAAACCAAGGTTACTTAGATGGATTTTAATTCTACAAGAGTTTGACCTTGTGATTAAAGATAAGAAAGGTAGTGAGAATATTGTGGCTGATCATTTATCTCGCTTAGTAAATGAGGGTGCAGAAAATCACAATGATATAGGCATTGATTTTCCGACTGAGCAATTGATGAAGCTTGAAACGGTTAGGCCGTGGTATGCTGACTACGTCAACTATTTAGCGAGTGGTCATTTAGAGGATATGACGTATCAGGAGAAGAAAAAGTTCTTTTCTGATCTTAAATATCTCGTATGGGAAGATCCTTATTTGTTCAGAGTCTGTAAAGACGGGTTGCTTCGACGGTGTGTTCCTGAGCATGATCAGTGGGATATCTTAGAACAATGCCATAGCGGTCCTACCGGAGGTCACTATGGAACACCAAAGACGGTTGCAAAGATTCTTCAAGCTGGATTCTACTGGCCGACTCTGTTTAAAGATGCAGAAGCCTTTTGTAAAGGTTGTGATAGGTGCCAGAGAACTGGACGGCAGAGTAGTAGGATGGAGATGCCACTTAAGCCCATTCTTGAATGCGAAGTTTTCGATGTATGGGGCATAGATTTTATGGGACCCTTTCCATCCTCATGTGGTAATAAGTATATCCTCGTCTGTGTGGATTATGTTTCAAAGTGGGTCGAGGCCATAGCTACTCAAACTAATGATCATAAGGTTGTAAAAAAATTCTTGCAAAAGAATATCTTTACTAGATTTGGCTGTCCGAGAGCACTCATTAGTGATGAAGGTACTCACTTTTGCAATGCGCCGCTTGACAAGATCCTTGAGAAGTATGGTGTCAAACATAAGATTGGTACACCATATCATCCTCAAACCAGTGGCCAAGTCGAGGTAAGCAACCAGAGCTTGAAAAGAATTTTGGAGAAGACCGTGAACAATAATCGATCTAATTGGAGTCTTAAGTTGGATGACGCATTGTGGGCCTATCGTACTGCATTTAAAACCCCGATGGGCACGTCACCCTTCCAAATGGTCTATGGCAAAGCTTGTCATTTACCTGTCGAACTTGAACACAGAGCTTTCTGGGCAATTAAATTCTTAAATTTTGATAGCCAACTCTGTGGGGAGAAAAGGTTGTTACAGTTGAACGAGCTCGACGAATTCAGACTCCGTGCATACGAGAATGCTAAGCTCAGCAAGGAGAGAACGAAGATACTCCATGACGCTAAGATCAAGGACCGAGAATTCAAAGTTGGTGACATGGCTTTACTCTATAATACTAGACTTCACCTGTTTCCGGGTAAACTCAAGTCTAGATGGTCTGGTCCCTTTGAGATTCTCGAAGTTAATCCAAGTGGAGTAATTACTTTGAACGGGTATGGTAATCAAGCTTTTAAAGTGAATGGCCATCGACTTAAGAAATATTTTGGGCAACCAAAGGAAAAGCCTGAGATTCTTTATTTCCAAAGAAGAGATGAGAGTACAGATGTCCTGATTTGTGAGGAGATTCCATCTTATTTCTTTGAGTCAGATGACGATGACGTTCCTATATCCACCCGTAAGGTACCTTCTCCTGAGACCCCTGAGCAGGTTAGCACCCCTATGCCTATCATCCGCAAGAACAAGAAGAAGAGAGTTAGTGTAGTTTGGAGAGAAAAGTTTAATGGACTTATTGCGCACTTGACTTGTTGTTGTGGTGAAAATCATTTCCGCCCCAATACTTCTGATTCTGATACTGAGGTGGCGGTAGTCAAACCAAAGTGGCCCGATCCGGGTTGATCTTTTGAACTCTGTGTCAAGCTATTGACATTAAAAGAGCGCTCCTAGGAGGCAACCTAGTTTTCTTTGTTCGTTTCCTTTTCTTAGGTTGTTTTGTTTTATTGTGTTAGAAATAATACTTTAGTTGATTTTGTGTTGACGGTTATTCCTCATATACCCCGTGTACCCCGAGATTATATGGTATGTCGAGTGTTGCAGATACTTTTGAGCAGGTTCACAAGCTTTTATGTCCAGTGTTGTCTATTCGAGTTGTTGCGGTATGTTCATGCTCCGGCCTGACCTCTGCCAACTTTCATCCGACAACCACCGTTGAAACCAGCTAAGTTTTCTTTTTCTTTTATTCTGCACATTCTGAGGACATAATGTGATTTAAGTGTGGGGGGGTGTTTTTGTGCTATATCTTTGAAATATGAGTGAATGTTGAATTTCTGCGAAATTTAAAAAAATTTTGTGAGTCTCGAGCATATAATTGGAACTAGATGCTTGCTAGTTGTAGTTTTCTAACGATGATAGTATGTGACTTAGTGAGATAATTATAGCATGTTTTACTTTTATGGAGATAGTTTCGTTTTTCACTCACGAGAGCCTTTGATTTTGAAGCATGACTTTTGAATTATATCCTTTCATTATTTTTAATGATTTACCTTAGGAAGGTCAGTATAGTTACACCTTAGTTAGACCATGTACTGTGAATATCATAAAGTTTGAATGTGATAGGTGAGATGTAACTTATGACTTTGAAAAGTGAATAAATAAAGTGAGTGAGCAATTATTAATAAATACGTTTGTCGGAAGCTGGTTTATGATTTGAGTGCGGTAGGGTATACCTCGTATGTCCTATACCACTATGATGACCAATAGCTCACGACAGTTGGAAGAAGCTACCTTATGATTTGAGTAAGGTAGGGTGTTATCACGAAACATCCTATTCTACTATGATGGGTAAGAGCTTATTCTGATATGCGTCAAATTTGAAAATTTTGAAAATGATGAGTAAAAATAAAGTAGAGTCTTTGTTATCATGGATCTTATACCCAGTAGAACCGCATGATATGCTGTAGGGATTATCCTACTGAGTGCGTGGGAAGGCTTTGAGTGGAGCTGTTACTGTCTGTACCTAGGATAGTCATTGGAATTTTTGAGAGGATATTTCTTTGAAAGGCTTGCTAGATTGAGAAGGGTTTGTCACACATACACCGAATCTATCTCTGTGTTGGTATCATTTGCTATAGTTGTTGTATCTTTTGTTACGTGAGTTAGAGATCTATGTGGATTATTTATAAAGTTGAGCTATAGTTTTGATTGTTTTGTCCGAGGACGTACAAAAAGCTAAGTGTGGGGGAGTTGTTAAGGCCATATTTATATGATTATTAAGGGTTTATTTCATTATTATTTTCCCCACATTTGCATAATTTATATGAGAATTAAGGGTTTAAGTGTAATTATTTAATAAAGATGATTTTAAGAGGGTTGTATGCAAAATTGATGATTTTAAGTGTTGATTTAATGGAATTATTATTATTTGGATTTTATTACATTTTTGCATTGTTTATTTATCATGTAGGAGTTAATCTTCGAGTGCATAAAGAGGATAAATGAAGCTCAAGTCGAATTATTCAAGATAGAGTTGGAATTGGCTTGAAGAAATTGGATAAAGATGAAGAAATCCGACCCTCAGCATCTTGGACGGGCGTTTGATAAAGTGAACGAGCGTCCGGAATTGTGTTTTACATTCAGAGAGTTCAGACGGAGGATGAACGAGCGTTTACTCAGCATCCAGGCATTCTGGACGGGCGTCCACGAGACCAGACGAGCGTCCGTTGCCGACTTAACCCTAACCGACTTGAAACTCTATATATAGCAGCAGCCTCTCAACCCTAATGGATACCACATAATTGAGATCGCAATTTTACACCAAAAAGCTGCGGCCAGAACCCTAATTCCATAGAGATGAACTTCTCCAACCCAACAATCATCTTCAACATGATTGTTGGCTAAAAGCCTTGCAGTGAGTCGACGGAGGAAGCCTATCAACAACCAAACCAACTAGAGGAGTTCGATGCTTATGTTTAGTGAGTCTAATTCATAGTTTTTCATTACTTTGGATCTGTTTTATGTTGTTTAAGTTTTATTGAATTAAGATTTGATGAAACGATCTATGTTTATTTTATGCTTGAATCAATATATGAAAGTATGTTATTTAAGTTTGATTTTATTCAAAGTAATGCATCTAATCATGTTATAAGAGATTAAGCATGTTTAGTTGAGTAAAAAGTTTGGAAACAATCTTGTGATTGAGTTTTGATTGCTGTTTAGTCTGTTTGAAAAGATAAACGAAACCCTAAAATTTGGTTGTAGAAATTCAATTAAATTCATGATGGATCACCACTAAAAACTATGTCTTTTTAATCACCGTCTAGTTGGATTGTTGGTTGATAGGTGGAATCTAGTCGCCTTGCTGTGTTTTCCTCAATTGTTTTAATCAAATCGTTTAGATTAAGTTTAGTTTAAGTTTTAGTTTTATAAATAGCGAACGCCCGTCCATTAGGTTTAGTTTTCAGACGCTCGTTCACTTTAGTGAACGCTCGTCTGTTTTTCTGTTTTCTTATTCTTCTGCTTGTTTTTATTCCTATTTTAGTTTTAATTCTTAGGTTTAGGTTTTAGTTAGTTTCAGCTTTAGTTTGGTAGTTTAGTTAATAATTGTGACATAATTGATATAAATTTATATTTGAATCCGATAAACATTCCACTCCCTTAGGACGACCCGTAAACACCCTATACTACGATCCTTATACTTGGGGTGTTTCGGTTTATAAATTTAAAACACGTTTTTACCGAACAATTTGGAATAAAATTGATGCAGTGACACTGATGTTATTGTATATACATTTGTAAGACTTGATGCAGTAGATGTTGATAAGCAAGTAATACCCAGAATCCATACAAGAATCCGTCAGTCTCTTCTCTACTAATTTAATGTCTTTGAAATATATTTGTTGTTATTGTATTTTGTTTGCAAATAGTAGCACCTGACTGTTGAATTAATTATTCTTATTGTATCTTTGTAAATGCCTTTCCTTTTTCTTTACTTACAGACCACTGCGTGTGATCAGGAGCACTGCATGTAATTCACATGTCACTGCATCTTCAAAACAGATAAAATTACACTCACTGCATTCAAAACCGAAATCTAAGAAATCACTTGTTAACTTCACTAGTTTTTCTCTTCGAAAGATGTCGCTTAAGATGCATTAACATGTGATTTCATCTTAATAAAATGGTGGTATCATTGGGTGTCATTGCATAGGTTGTCACTTCATAAAATATTGTTGTCATTGGGTGTCACTTCATAAAATGTTGGTGTCATTGAGTGTAACTGCATAAGGTGTTACCTCATAAAATGAGATATCAGAATAAAGAGGATGGAAAAATATGAATTAAGATGAAATAATTATGTTGATCGTAATTTAATATCAAAAGATATAGCCGTTTGAAGTTGATTTTATGAAGAAATCGATTTTCTGAAATTAAGTCGGAAAAATTTCAAATGTCATTGCAGTGTCGCTTCATCAAATATCGCTGCATCTCGGCGGTCACTGCATCGGGTGGTCATTGCATCACAGTACTGAATGCATCACGATGGTCACTGCATCGGAGGTGGTCACTGGATTGGGGTGGTCACTGCATCGCGGTGGTCAAGGCATCAGGGTGGTGAATGCATCGTGATGGCCACTACATCGCGGTGGTCAATGGATCATGGGTGGTCACTGCATCGGGGTAGTCATTGAACCGCGGTGGTCACTGCATCGCGGTGGTCAATGAATTGTAGGGGTCAATGAATCAGGGTGGTCACTGCATCGTGGTGGTCAATAAATCATGGTGGTCACTGCATGAAGGTGGTCACCGTATGGCGGTGGTCATTGCATCTCGATGGTCAATGCATTGGGGTGGTCACTGTATCGCGATGGTCACTGCATCCCGATAATCACTGCTTCACGGCGTTTAATGCATCGGGGTGGTCACTACATCGAGGTGGTCAATGCATCGCGGTGGTCACTGCGTGGAGGTGGTCAATGCATCGTGGTGATCACTGCATCGGGATGGTCGTTGCATCATGGTGGTCAATGAATCGTGGTGGTCACCGCATGGCGGTGGTCAATGCATCGCGGTGGTCACTACATCGAGGTGGTCACTGCATCGTGGAGGTTAATGTATCGGGGTGGTCAATTCATCGCCGTGGTCCGTTCATCGCGGTGGTGAATGCATCGCGGTTGTTAGTGCATCACGGTGTCACTTCGTCACGGTGTCTCTGCTTCACGGTGGTCCCTGCATCATGGTGGTCACTGTATCGGGGTGGTCCCTGCATCGTGGTGGTCACAGCATCGCGGTTGTCATTGCATCCCAATGGTCACTGCATCGCGGTGATCAATTCATCACAATGGTCACTGCATCGGGGTGGTCACTGTATCGCGGTGGTCAATGCATCGAGGTGGTCACAACATCGCGGTGGTCAATGCATCATAGTGTCTCTGCATCGTGTCGACGAAAATCGTTGTCACTGCATAAATCGTTGTCATTTCAAAAATAATGTTGTCACTTCAGAAATAATGTTGTATGAGTAAAAATCAAATGTCACTGCATAAATCGTTGCAAATGTTCTTGTCACTGCATCGCGATGGTCAGTGCATCGAGGTGGTCACTGCATCGCAGTGGTTAATTAATCGGGGTTGGTGACTGCATCGCGGTGGTCAATGCATCGGGGGTGGTCAATGCATCGGGTTGGGCAATGCATCGCGGTGGTCACTGCATCGCGTTGGCCAATGCATCGTAGTGGTCGCTGCATCGTGGTGGTAAATGCATCGCGGTGTCATTTCATCGCAGTGTCTCTACATCGCGGTTGTCAGTGCATCGCGGTGGTCACTGCTATATAAGGTTCATTCATTTTTCTATTTATATAATTATTGTGGATACAACTCATCAAAGACGGCTGCAAGAAATCTGACGTGAGATACAACATGCTATGAGAGTTATAAAGCAGTGAATAGCGTCATACGGTGGGCGGCGTGAAAGCTTTTATCATCTCATTCACCAGCTAAATAGAAATATGCATTAAGTATTTATCTAGTTCATTATCGCTCACAGGAATCGTGCTGATCAAGTATCCAATTATCGACGAAGATGGTGTAGAGGCTTTTTTTGCTTTTGAGGAGTTCAACGATTTGATTCTGTGTGCTTGACAGCTGAACATACCTTATCGTGTGTATTAGGTTTTACTTCACTTTCTTGCAACTTACGCAATTTCATGTTTATAAAAAATAAAAAAAAAAAAAAAGATTATTCGGTATGCTTAGCATCCGGTCCACAATTAGCATCCGGTCGTTGTAAAGTAGTATCAATGTACTTAAATATAAGTTATCATATATATAAGTTTTACAGAGTTTAATTAGTTAAATGTCATTAATGTATAACTAAAATGAGTAATACATCCATTCGATAAACACAAATACAATAATTGTAAACTAAGTGATGAAAAACATTAATATATGTGGAATCTCTCACTATTTTACGCACATTACACAACATTCAGTCTATTCAATACGATGCTCAATTCAGTTTTAACAACTCCTAATCAAAATTCTTACACTAAATAAGAATGAATACAAATCATTTAGTTTCCAAACAGAAAATTAAATTCTTACACTAAATAAGAATGAATAGAAATCATTTCTTTTCCAAACAGAAAATTAAACATAAAACTAATGACGAAGAATAATACGAAGGAATACAAAGAAGTGGTCGCTAAAATTTCTTTACTCATTCGTTAAAACACATGGGTAATTAATGAAATTGGTGGCAAAATGTATAAGTAGTTGTTGATATCGGTGGAAAGTTACATTTTATTTTAAAAACGTATCTTCCTTCCGGATATTGCAGTAGTCATTATGATTTATATTATATATATTAAAAAAAAATAATAAAAAAAAGATGTCATCGGGATATAGCCCAGTGGTAAAAGGTTTGTGCCCTTTAAAAGGCAGCTGGACCGTAAGCTGGGGTGAGGACGTTCAAACCTCGTAAAAGGAGGACTTCTTTCAGTTTTTTGGGGCTAAATTACAATTTTGGTCCTCTAACTACACACATTTTTCGATTTTGGTCTGGTTTTCTCCGGCGACAATTTTAGTCCTATAAGTGGTCTTTTTTTGCAAAAATAGTCCTGAACGCCGGAAAGACCACTTACAGGACTAAAATTGTCGCCGGAAAAAACCAATTTTAGTCCTGTAAGTGGTCTTTCCGGCGTTCGTGACTATTTTTGCAAAAAAAAGACCACTTACAGGACTAAAATTGTTGCCGGAGAAAAACCAGAACCAAAATCGAAAAACGTGTCTAGTTAGAGGACCAAAATTGTAATTTAACCAGTTTTTTGGTATAATAGAATATTGAAGATACAAGAAATGCATGTGTGAGACTTGATTGCTCACTTGGGCATTTGATTGAACACTATACCAAGGAAAGTGGTTAATCGGTTAGATGGTAGTTAGATGAGCGGTTGAGCTGTTGTATACACTATATAAGGTTTCAAACGTTGAGAGAGAGGTTCAGAACTTCTGATTTACTGCATTGTACACTTGTTCTTCTTCTTTCTCCTTAGAAATAATTTTCCCCAAAATTATGTTTTGAATTCTTGCAATGAAAGTTCTATTGATCTTGATTCTAGGTTCTATCCTGTCTTGTGTGTGATCTTTTACCATGTTTGCTCTTGATAGTCCTTTAAATAAGTAGGAGCAGTTCCAGTTCTAGAAGATCTCCTTAATGGTTCTGCAATGGTGTTATCAGATTGAGTATCATCTGGTATAGATGCACGTTGCGGTACTCATTGTGTTATAACGGTTGTGTCTGTATTATCACTCTAAATAAAATCCCTCCTAACAACTCTCTTCTCTCTTTTCTTTTCTCTTTCTGCTTAATTGTAGAGTAGGAAATAAGACATTTTGTTTCGTAGAATATAAACAAACATCTTATGAAATCCTATATTAAAACCTTTTTTGTGACAAACATATAGCTAAAATGACATTTATTTTAGGAAAGAATCGATGTGTAAATGAGTTGTGTCAAGAGAGTATTACACTAACTGAGTCGAATAATTCAAAATATTATCGGGTTCGAGTTCAAGCACATTTAATTTTAACTTGATCTTGAGCTGAGATTAAAAAAAAATATTTAAATACTCATGTCTTGCATCGTGTTTATCGAGTCTAATAGGTTTAGAACTTATATTTGAAAATAATTTAAGTTATCACATGATAATAACAGAACTTTCGTATTATAAATGCAACGAGTATCTTACCGAGTACCAAACAATATTAATTGTTAATGTAAAGTGTTCTTTTTTTTATATATGCATGTATACATGTATAAGCTCACATATATTCCTTTGTTTATTATATATAAATTTGAGCTTGCTCGTGAGTAGTCAAGTTGAGTATAACATTCCTCGAGTATCGTTTTTTTAATCTTTGAGTCGAATCGTTTTCAAGTTTGAGTTGATATAAACCAGACTGCTACTCACGAGTAGTTTGACTAACTTTCAACTCTAAAACGGAATGAGTACTCCCCTTGTCCCGAAATATAAGTCACTATAAAAGTTCTTACACAAATTAAAAAAAGTGAATAAATATATCATAAATTCTAAAACATGAGAAATGTGAATACAAAACAAATTATAAAAAAATAAAAGAATAATAATTTAAAAAAAAAGAAGAGATCCGCCCTTATTCTGTTAATAAAGCATAATCCCTCACCCTCTTTATCCACACTAGTACCATTCTACTAATTACTCAGTCCCTTTCTCTCCCACTATTAGTACAATCTTGCTGTGAATAAGTAGAATAAAATCAACCACCGTAAATAAGGAGAATAAACATCAATTTCATGAGCTACAACATGCTTTCTGAATTATTCGAGCAAAACCGTGTATCTATGAATTTCATTTCAACATCATATACGTGATAATACAAAACTGCAAAGTGTTTTCAGCTGATACGATATCTTACTCTACCTTAATCTCAGTTTGGTAGTCCAAATTGTTCTACAAGAAGTGTATAATATACGTATTTCTTTTAATACATAATCACGAAATGTGCGTATTGCATGGAAAAACTAAAGAACATTAACAAATATATTTATATCCATCTAGAATTCAAATTTCAACTTGAATACCATAAATAATGTTACAAATAGCGCGGATATATAATTTATAGAAGATATAAACGGAGGACATGTATGTTAGGTTCTATTTGTGTACCTGACGGGATTTGGCATATCTTAACTAAACTCTTCCCGTGCGCTCGACGCGCGCTGGTATGCTCTGGAGAAACTTACTTAGCCGTCTTTGATTTCATTGCTCTCGTTGTTTAGCAAGTCTATGAAAATAGACTTGAGGATAATTATTTAAAAAAACTGCGTAATTACACATATTTTGTAAATAGTTTTTATATCAATCTCAATGTTTGATAATTTATGGCAGATTATTACTTCTCACATGTAAGAAATCTCTTTCTTTTATTTTCATTATCAATGGTAAATAAATAAATTGTTGTAATGAATGTAATCACATGCTTGTAGAGTTGCAGTCATAATGCCATTGTATGACGGTTGTACCGTTAACGAGCCGAGCTAAATTAAATATCCTTAATTTTTTCATACATCCATGAATATATTTGTGAAATTTTTAGAATCAATCGTTATAGCAACATACTAAATAATCTCAATCATACACTTTCATTTCATTTTCATTCATATAGTAGTTCAGGGACAGACCTACATTCACAAGGACAGGGCCAATGCCTCATTGAGATTCGATTTTTTTATTTATTAAAACAATATACTCCGTAGTTTAAATGCTAAAAATATGATTAAAAAATATTAGATTTCCAATAGAGCTTTGAATTTGTTTCGGTGTCTCCTGATAAATTTTCCGCAGATACATTGAATACAACATTACACAGAAAACGACATCGTTTTGTATTTTTTTTGATTTTTTTTTCACACTTAATTATCAAATGCACCGGAGGGAACCTTTTCCCACAAAATTTTCCTAAAATCAGTCTATAAATTCTTATTTTTACCAATCCTCACCCGTGACACCTTATCTACAACCAGTAGTTTTATGATATATGGTCCTGGACCATCACGTCATAGTTGTTCAGCCAATGAAAATTCTTAAAAGAAAGACAAAGTTGTAAATACATGATACTTTATACTGTAGGACCCCGTGTGTTGTGCTAAATTTCTATTGGTCCTGGATCACCATGTAATACTTGACTCGGGACTATACTAAAATTTGCGATCTACAATGTGCCATATAATTTTTACTCTTTTATCCAAGAGTCCTTAACACATATTTATCCTCTTTTATCCAAGACAAATTTTATAATACAAGAGAGTATTAATGAACATTTTTTCTTATCTTACACCCTAATTTATATCAATCCAACCACTTTCATTTACTCCACAAATGTTGCATTTATGATAGTGAAAGAGTGTATTATGAAATTTTATCCCTACATTAATTACATTTAACTACTTTCTTAAACCGGGGTAGTATTAATTTCTCTTTATCCAATGGTCCTTTTAACTCATTTCTTTCCTTTTTAAGTGCCGCCTCCCTCCCTAACCCTAAATAAACCAAAAGCGGCGCCTCTGTGAGTCTCTCCACCGCTGCCGCCAATTCTTCACCGTCTGCCGCTACTTCTTCCTCTAGCTTGCCGCTATTTATTAGTGTTTTTTTACCTGAACAGAGCTATCATTACATGGAGGTAAACTAAAAGACGCAGGCTTTGTTTTTTGCTTTAAGTTAACAACACTTTTCTTTTACAATGTAGCTTATTAGGAAGATTTATGTGGAATCTCTTTGTGTTTTTCTGCAATGTATGAGAAAGGTCTCAAGAATTAATCTTGTGTTGATATATAGAAATGTGTTTACTCCACACTATATATACATCTTTTTATCTCTTACACTATATATTGCTGAAAATCAGAGAAAGTCACTGTTTAGATCTCTCCTTCTCCTCCATCTTTGCTTCAACAAATGCTTGAATCTTTCCTCCGGCCATCTTTCATGAGCTTGGACACGCTTTTATGTTGTAAGATTTTTAGATCTGCTCATTCTAAGACTTCATTGCATATATATATATATATATATACACTATAAGAAAACAGTTTTTCTACACTATTGTTTGCATACAATAAAAAAGTGTTGCTATAGACTTACTTTTAGCCACATAAGCGTGGCAAAAGAGTCTAACCAAGTGCTATTAGCCACATTTTTTTTGTGTGTGTAAAAATTAGTGTAGCAATAGAGTGTTTTTTTGTAGTGATATATATATATATATATATATATATATATATATATATATATATATTTGAAGGGTTCTTTAATGTGACATGGCGTGTTTTTGGTTCAAGAATGATTTTTATATATTAATCTTTATGCATGTAGATTAAGATAAAAAATTTAAATTCAACAGGATGAATATTCGAAACAGGCCCGTGTCAAATACTAGCATAAACATCACAGAAGCCACGATCAATAAATTTGTTAATTATGTGACAGAAGACTATGGTGATGAGCATGGAGTGGAGGATTTAATGCTAAAAACGAAAAGAAACATCGATGTAGTCCGAATTTACGGTATGTTTCATTACGATTACTTTTTATTTTAGCATTTCTTTTTACAAAGAAAAACCCTTCAAAAACAGTCAAACGGGTTAGAACGCAAACACTAATAATTATATCAATCTATATAGGAATAGAATCATATTCACCATTAGATTTTTTGCTAAATTCATAACTTCAGCATCCCTCCCATCACCCCGTCCCTCGGCATCCCCATCAATTAAAATTTTTTGATATTTCCACAGCATGTTTTATCTTTTGAAGTCTTAATTTTATGCTCCAAGCATTTGAAACATGTAGGTTGTGGTCACATAGGTTGCGGACATATCTCGGGATGATTAAAGCAGTCACCTTATCTGACTTAAACTTGTTAGCACAACGTCTGTCTGTTTGAACAACCCGGTCCAACTGTGACACATAAGGGCAATTGAGCTTCAGACGGCCGTGGAATTAAAATTTGCAGTCGTACGGATAGGAGAATGAATTGTTTCCGAAAAGCCCAATTGTCATCATCCAGATTAACTTCGAATTCTATCATCCAATCATGAAAGAAGAAGATCGAGGAGGGCAATTGAGCTTTGTACGGCCGTGGAATTAAAATTTGCAGTCGTACGGATAGGAGAATGAATTGTTTCCGAAAAGCTCAATTCTCATCATCCAGACGAACTTCGAATTCTATCATCCAATCATGAAAGAAGAAGATCGAGGAGACCTTAGAGTGGAGCGAGAGTTTTATGCACAGGGCCAACAATTGCTTAGGCGCTTCCCGGAGGAACGAGAACAATTTGGATATTTCCACCGTATGTTACAAGTCTTAATTTCATGTTTCAAGCATTTGAAACAGTATGATACTCCTTCGAATTCTACCATCCAATCATTCAAATTCAAATGCTAAGAAAGAATCGAGGAGACGTTATTTCATGCTTCAAGCATTTGAAATAGTATGATAGTCCTTTGAATCCTACCATCCAATCATTCAAATTCAAATGCTAAGAAAGAATCGAGGAGACGTTAGAGTGGAGCGAGAGTTTTATGCACATGGCAAACAATTGCTTAAGCGCTCTCCAGAGGAACGAGCGATGGAGGTGTGTGAACCATCGGTTTAGAAACTTTTTTGGTTGGTTGTATTTATCGAGGTGTGTGATTGGCCTTAGATAATCAAGTAAGATTAAAACAACCCATCGGTTTAGAAACTCTTTTGGTTTGTTGTATTTATCTGTAGTGTGTAGAGGTGTGTGGTTGGTCTTTAGATAATCAATTAAGATTAAAACAAACATCGATTTAGAGTTATTTATCTGTAGTGTGTAGTGCTTTGCGTTGAGTTATAACGATTGCAAAAACTTGTTTGATTGTTTTTTTCATCTTTTGTTGTTGTTGATATCACGGGCAGCATGCATGTCCTTTTCACCCACCCGGCTTTTGACATTGGTGATTTGTATCTCATCGACACTTTTGACGTGATTTGCTGTATTTATATTATTGATGACATCTCACAAATTGTTCATCAGTATAGTATCGAGAAAAACAAATGTTCAAACACTACTACAAAACAACTTACTACTGGTAATTTAATTTCAATTCACTCATTGGTCGCGTCATATAGCGTCCGAGACAAATTAAAATCCACCCCAACTCTCAATTCTCGAGAAGGCAGAAAAGAAAAAAACGAAGATACCGGAGAGGATCAACCACGGGAAATCAAAACATGAGTCTTTGCCTTCTTAAGAAAATATTCCCATAAACTCATGTCATGGAGATTAATCCCCTGCTGCTAAATTGGGAATGACTTTGCATTCATTTTATGTAAAATGTGTGTTGCAAATCATTTTATGTAATTTTTATGCATATCAAATAGTGTAAACGTATAATTTTTTTTGACTTTGCATTTATCATTCAATACCCACGTTACCAAGGCCGTCCCCGCCAAAATTTACAATTATAGAAATATATTTTAGGTCAATTTTTATGTTTTACCCAAGCTAAAAAACCTGTAAGACTTAAATTTATAGTCGAAATTCGGTGAAAAAAAGTCTAATCAAATTATGTTACATTTTATAACTATTTTCAACACAGTATATCTTAAAAATAGTTGTAATATTTTTTAGGATCAAAGACCCTATATATTTTCGCCTAGGGCTTCCGATTACACATGAACGGCCCTTCGCGTTACTCTTATCAAAATGGCACGTGTCTCCAAGTTTGATTTTAGCTTTGAATAAGAACCTCCATTGAAGTAGGAATGCAAGAACAGAGAGAAAGGTTCAGAATTGGAAAACTCATTAGATTCTTTTATCCAACGATACAACACATATATTTGTTACGGGACACATAAATCTAGGGATAACAGACATTTCTTCATTCTCATTGTAGGAATTGCTATTTGGAATTTGAGTGCATACGTCAAATCGGATACTACTCGTTATCTATTTGAAGCAATGTGACGCCCCTGTCCCGGATACCGAGTACTTATCCGGAAAAGAATGCCCGGCACGCATATAATTAAAATTAAATCTAATTATACACGTAAGCCTTACGTAAGCAGACATCAGAGAACAAGCGCAAGACAAAACGACAGACTCGAGTACTTAAAATCACTAATAAACGATCGAAAGTAACACAGACTGCAACTATTACATCATCAAGACTATCTTTAACCGTTAAATACAATATATCCATTACAACTTGATAACCATAAACTCAATTCATCAGTTTCTATCAATACAAGGATGAGAGGATCTATACCCAAATTGAAATACTGAAAGTAAATAACAGTAGACGTCATATGCAGTATCTTCGGGTCACTCCTCAGTGGCCTCTAAAACAACCTACTGTACAAAAACACCACTTTCTCGGGGTGGAGACAAGAGAGAAGAGAGGGTAAGTACATACGTACTTAGTAAGGGGTAGAAGAAACGGTATAATAAAGCAATAAAGGCAGATACATATTACATGCATCATCTACAATCACTACCACATAGGTTGTAATAGTAGAGCTCTCTCACCCTCTACTAGCTCCGTAGTATATCCTCTCACAAATAAGGTTTGTTACATCAATACAAAATGACACTGTGCATGGTGAGAATGCAACGAGACATATTAAGCACCTCTCAAGGAGGCATAGTCTTAGGTCTCCATGTGGGAAATTACACGTTGGCCCTTGACACATAACTCAAAAGGGGCTATAAGAATCTCATGCTTCGATTTAGAAACGTGTCTTACCAGTGATATTGACGTTTTAGCTTTTAGAAAACCATATATGTATTTACGATTAAGTTCTAACTATCTTATTCATTCACGTATAAGGCTTCCCAAGGATTTTTAGTCCTAGACAATCTAGTTATACTACCTAGCACGTTGTAAAAGAATCAATTACTACTAAGTCAATGTCCCACAAGGCCTAAACAACGATTTCCGGTGCTCACATCTTCTCCCCGCAGAGGGTCTCAGTTGTGGTGCTGAGCCAAGGCTAATAGAAGTCAAGGTTAGACATTGTAAATTAACATATAATGTTCTACAAGAACATACAAGGCACATCGTATCGTGTAGCATAAAATTAATATAATACACTTTTACATTAATTTACCATACTTTTACTATTGCCATTATAACATATATAGTATTTTGTTGTGCATACATTTTTAGTCTATAAATTAAATAAAATTACTTACCGTGTATAATATCTATGAACTCAACAATATCAATAATTCTTTTTGTCTGAGAAAATAAATACGACATTTTATTTTAAAAGAAGAAGGAATAAAAAGGAAGATATAATTAAAAAAAAATTAAAACCATTGTCTGCAAGTTGCTCTAATATTTATATTTATTTTATGAGAGCCACTTCGGTCCAGTTTTTTAATTTATGGGGATGGTCCAGTTTTTAATCTTCACCGTTGAAAACGTATATGAATATCAGTATGCATGGATCATTTTTTAGTACACCATAATTAATATGTACTTTAACACACCTAAGCTATTTTTTTAATATTTTTTTTAGATTTTTGTCCACATTATGAAGTAACAAATATGAAGTAACAAATATGGAATAGAGTAAATATGAAGTAACAAATATGAAGTAACAAATGTGGAATAGAGTAAACATGAAGTAACAATTGTGAAACACAAAGTAACATTAACACGTGAAGTATCAATTTTAAAATAACAATTGTGATTTTTGTCCTTTATAATCATGAAAATGTTACTTCTTTTCAGACCCATTTATTAATTTTTTTGTCCTTGTGGCCCCTTCTCCCTATTTTTTTAACAAGTGAACACATTATTCAGAGAAGCGGAAAACTCCCCAGCAAAAAAAACAATCAAGAAATAAACAGAAGTGTGATTTTTAACATTCCATCTGGTAAACTATTCAATTGCTTTTACCAAAAAATAATAGAAAGAAAAACACAGGCGAGAACAGATGACATCTAAGGCGAAGAAAAAAGTGCCTAAGAAAAAACGGTCAGGCCAAGAAGATTAAAGGAAACGATTTTTTTTTTCAGCAATTCATTTTTATTGGAATTGAGATTTAAGAATCCACAAGTTGGCTAGAGATGATTGTCACAGACGAACTTTTCTTCGATTGTTTCTCCTATCAATAATGGTGGCCGATCGTTGAAATCACAATCCCTAAATCGAGGTTTCTTCATTATCACAATTTCTATGAAATTAATAGAAAATACTACATTTTGATGCAATTGATAGTTAATGACCGGACTGGAAAAAAAAAAACCAGAGAGAAGCCAATGAAGAAAGGAAGTTGCAGCAGGGAAGAAGGTGAACAAAAGTTTGTGTTTTTTTTCCCGTGGAATATAGTCTATAACTAGACATGTTTTTCGATTTTGGTTCTGGTTTTTCTCCGGCGACAATTTTAATACTGTAAGTGGTCTTTTTTTTGCAAAAATAATCCTGAACGCCGGAAAGTCGACCACTTATAGGACTAAAATTGGTCTTTTCCGGCGACAATTTTAGTCCTGTAAGTGGTCTTTCCGCATACAGGACTATTTTTGCAAAAAAAAGACCACTTACAGGACTAAAATTGTCGCCGGAGAAAAACCAGACCAAAATCGAAAAACGTGTCTAGTTAGAGGACCAAAATTGTAATTTAGCCCTATATATCGTGTTAAAATCATTTTTATTGTACACAATAACTAATAATGCGCCATACCAATCCAACGATCTCTATTATTTTAATTTTGATCCAATGATAAATTGGACGGTCCAGTTTTTTATTACTGACTGGACCATAGTATTTCCTTCTATTCCTTCCCTTTTTTCTTTACGGCAATATATGAACATAGCATTAAGAATATAACGGTTTGCCAAAAAAAAACAAACGAATCATGTCCTACTTTTTTTTTTTCATCGGCAGCAGTATGGTTCACCCGGCAACATAATTAAAAATAAATAAATACGGTTGACCCCTATTGTTAAGAGTTAATAAAGAGGGAAACACATAATTAAATACGGTTGAACACCAAAATCCGTTTAAGAACACTCTTATCTTTTAGCAAATTAAAAGGGAATCCAAACGCATCTTGAAAACAAAATCTTGAATCCTTTGGTTCTACAACCTCTACGCACAGTCTACGATTCATAAACGGAATAATATGATTAATACCACCCTCTACACAATTAAAGTTCAGATTTTTCCCCAAAAACGATCAAGATTCAGATTTTAGGGCTAAGACGAAAACTTACTGTTTATAAAACGAAGAGTATGATAACGATCGTCTTCTCCCAGTGATCAATTTCTTCTATTGTCATCTGTACAAAATCCTGACGGATTAGCCGCACGATTGAAGATTCTCTTCATCCGCTTCCTGGCAACTTGCATGCGTATCTTAAATCTTTGCCGTCGCCTCTTTTTTTTTCTTTTTTTTTTCCAGAAAACATAATGTAATGACTAAAGATTTAATTTTGGTATTAGTTCCTTTAAATACCTTAATTAATACCATTTATCATAATTAGTTAATTCCCTCTCTTTTTTTTAAATTAAAACTCCTAGGTCTAATAATAAATATAGAAATAAATATATTTTCTCCTTTTTACCATTATACCCTTATTGGATTTCCGGGGATTTACATTCCTCCCCCCTTAAGGAAAGTTTCATCCTCAAAACCGAACATACCTCGGAGATACTTGAACTCGATTTCACAAACGCCTCGTCTTCTATAACTCATGTTGCCTCTGTCGGTGTGACTGCTTCAATGACCCAAGGCTAGTTGTAAGTCTTCCTTCTTGACCTTCTCCATCTTCTATTATGAGGTGCAACTGATTTCTTCCGCGTAGGTCAAGGTCTCTTCAACCATTTGAAGGTCAATGCTTGCTTTCACATCAATGTCGTTTAAGCATTTCCTTATCATTGACACATGAAGGACGTTATGCACCCGTGAAAGGGATTCTGGTAACTCCAAACGGATAAGCCAAATGTCCGACTTTAGCCATGATCACGTAATGGCCTTCATATCTGGGGCTTAATTTGACTTTCCGCCCAAACCGTCTTACTCCTTTAATTGGGAACGTCTTTGAATACACTTTATCTCTATCTTCAAACTCTAACAGTCTTTTTCTTCTATCTTCCTAACTCTTCTACATGTCTTGAGCCATCTCGAGGTTGCGACGGTCCACTTTAATCTTCCATCTTCCTAACCGTGATGCCCCTGTCCCGGATACCGAGTCCTTATCTCGAAAAGAACGCCCGGCACGTATATAATTAAAATTAAATCTAATTATACACGTAAGCCTTACGTAAGCGTACATCAGAGAACAAGCGGAATACAAAACAACAGACTCGAGTACTTAAAATCACTAATAAACGATCGAAAGTAACACAGGCTGCAACTATTACATCATCAAGACTATCTTTAACCGTTAAATACAATATGTCCATTACAACTTGATAACCATAAACTCAATTCATCGGTTTCTATCAATACAAGGATGAGAGGATCTATACCCAAATTGAAATACTGAAAGTAAATAACAGGAGACATCATATGCAGCATCCCCGGGTCACTCCTCAGTGGCCTCGAAAACGACCTACAAAAACACCACCTTCTCGGGGTGGGGACAAAAGAGAAGAGGGGGTAAGTACATACGTACTTAGTAAGGGGTAGAAGAAACGGTATAATAAAGCAATAAAGGCAGATACATATAACATGGCATCATCTACAATCATTACCGCATAGGTTGTAATAGTAGAGCTCTCTCACCATCTACTAGCTCCGTAATATATCCTCTCACAAATAAGGTTTGTTACATCAATACAAAAGGACACTATGCATGGTGAGAATGCAACGAGACATATTAAGCATCTCTCAAGAGGGCATAGACTTAGGTCTCCATGTGGGAAATTACACGTTGGCCTTTGACACATAACTCAAAAGGGGGCTGTAAGAATCTCATGTTTCGATTTAGAAAAGTGTCTTAATTACCAGTGATATTGATGTTTTAGATTTTAGACAACCACATATGTATTTACGAGTTAAGCTTTAACCACATGATTCATTCACGTATAAGGCTTCCTAAGGATTTCTAGTCCTAGACAATCTAGTTATACTACCTAGCACATTGTAAAAGGATTAATGACTACTAAGTCAATGTCCCACAAGGCCTAAACAATGCATTCCGGTACTCTCACCTTCTCCCCGCAGAGGGTCTCAGTTGTGGTGCTGAGCCAAGCCTACCAGAAGTCGATGTTAGACATTGCAAATTAACATATAATGTTCTACAAGAACATACAAGACAAATCGTATCGTGTAGCACAAAATTAATATAATACACTTTTACAGTAATTTACCACACTTTGACTATAGCCATTATAACATATATAGTACTTTGTTGTGTATACCTTTTTAGTCTATAAATTAAATAAAATTACTTATCGTGTATAATATCTATGAACTCAACAATATCATTAATTCTTGTTTTCTGAGAAAATAAATACGACATTTTATTTTAAAAGAAGGAGGAGTAAAAAGAAAGATATAATTAAACCTTTTTTTTAAAACCATTGTCTGCAAATTGCTCTAATATTTATATTTATTTTATTATTCCTTCCCTTTCTTCTTTACGGCAATATATGAATGAGCCCGGATCCTCTACTGTGTGTATTACACAACAGGGGCTGTTGTGATGGTTAAACGGCGTCGTTTTGAGTACAAAGCAACGTCGTTATGGTTCTGAGCTTAAAAAAAACCTCAAAACAGCGTTGTTTTGAGTACAAAACGACGCCGTTTTGGTTCACAGCACCGCACAGCAGGGGCCGTCACATCAGATGATCACAATTCATATATGAACATAGCAGTAAGAATAACGGTTTGCCAAAAAAACAAACGAATCATGTCCAGCAATATGGTTCACCCGGCAACATAATTAAAAATAAATAAATACGGTTGACCCCTATTGCTAACAGTTAATAAGGAGAGAAACACATAATTAAATACGGTTGAACACCCAAATCCGTTAAAGAACACTCCATTACTTTTTAGCAAATTAAAAGCGAATCCAAACGCATCTTGAAAACAAAAGCTTGAATCCTTTGGTTTCACAACCTCTACGCACAATCTACGATTCATAAACAGAATAATATGATTAATACTACCCTCTACACAATTAAAGTTCAGACTTTTCCCCAAAAACGATCAAGATTCAGATTTTAGGGCTAAGACGAAAACGTACTGTTATAAAGCGAAAAGTATGGGAACGATCATCTTCTCCCAGTGATCAACTTCTTCTATTGTCATCTGTACAAAATCGCTGCACAATTGAAGATTCCCTTCATCCACTTCCTGGCGCGTCGTCCACTGCGTATCTTTGCCGTCGCCTCTTGTTTTTTTTTTTTTTTTTAGAAAACAGAACGTAATGACTGATGATTTAATTTTGGTATTATTTTCTTTAAATACCTTAACTAATATCATTTATCATAATTAGTTAATTCCCTCTCTATTTTTTAAATAAAACTCCTAGGTCTAATAATGAATAGAGAAATAAATATATTTTCTCTTTTTACCATTATACCCTTATTGGATTTTCGGAGTTTTACAAGATACCTATGTTTTTGTTTTGTCCAAGTATTAGTGAATTGTAATGTTGTTAATGCATTTTTTTTTTTTAAAGACAAACTTGAGTATTGTGCAATGCTTTTATTATTATTATTGTTGCAGCTTTGTATTCTAATTTGGATTTAGTAAGTTTTGTGTCGTTTTTGTTTATTTTTGCATGGTTTATGGATTGGTTGTAAAATTATATGGATGGTGGTTGAAATTGGTTGGAAATTTTTATTGGACTGGTACAAAAAAATTAGTAATTTTTATTTTTTTGGGATTGAGGTGGTAAAAGCAGGTGTTACTTTTTGGCTATTGTGAGCCACAATGTGATGATGCGTTGGACAACATTGACATGTAGGATTAATTTGTTTCTTTTAGAAGTGTTTTGTTAAGAAAAAAAAAAAGTTAATTAATTCTCATTGCAAATGAAGTTTTATGACAAGTTTGGATTGTGGTAATGGAATAAAATGAATTTTTTTTTCAATGCATTCCATTAATTTTGTTTGCTTTGCAACGGAATAATGAAATATGTTTTCATTCCAACAGAATGAAAATAGATGATTTGCATTCTATCAAAATTCCAATGAAATGGTCGGAATGGAATGAAAAAATAAATCCGGCAATAAGAAACGATTTCATTACATTGCTTACCAAACGCAGTAATGGAATGATATCATTCCATTCCATTGCAACAGATTTATTTCATTCCATTGCATTCCATCAATCTAAACGAGCCACTAAAATAAAACCATAGCCGATCGGCCGAGTCTTCTTTAGCAATCGCCTTTGTTCCCCCTCAATCGGACTTAATAACCCAAACACAAAAACATTTGTTCACACTACTATTAAGCATGTTTAAGGAATTGAGTTTGCTTGTCAAAACATCAAGACACCAAAAAAAAAAAAAAAAAACCCGATTAGTTCACACTATTAAGCATGTCTATGGAATTGGATTTGCTTATCAAAATATCAAGACACCAAAAAACCGATTTAAAAAAATCGATTAGTTCACACTATTAAGTAGGTCTATGGAATTGAATTTGCATATCTTCATCTCTAATCTATAATTAAAGAGGTTCTAAGATCGAATAAGCCTTTGCCCCAACATATAGGGTAGAGGAGTAACGTAACTTTTAAAGAAAAAAATAATGCATGTGGGCAGGTATTGACAGATTGTCATTAATTTACAAAAAAGTGGGGGCTCTTAGAAAAACAAAATTGGGTGGCAAACAAGGGGCGGAGCTACATAGGGCTTAGGGGAGCAGTCGTGCCTCCCTCGGATTTTCGTAATGACCAAAATACCCTTGACGAGCATTTATATTTCATAAAAATGGCAAACAGAGAAACCCGGAAAAATAGCAATGTATATTGTTTTTTTATGTGGGGGTGATTGTTAATTTGTGTATTGGTGTATTTTGTTATTGGAGATGTAAATGTTTTGTTGGTTTTTTATTGGTTTTTTTTTTTTTTTTTGATGTTATTTTTTTGTTTATTTTGTCTATCTTATTCTAATTGTGAAACCCACCAGAATTGCATTGTGTCTTCGCTCTGATATTGTGAGCATGGGCTCGATTCCTAGCTTGCTCTTTTTTTTCCCCCTCAATTTTTCAAATTAGTTTAATCTTTTTTTCTTCTAAACTTTTCCCTTAGTTTAATCTTTTTTGGGTCTTTGGCCCTAGTTTTAATAATTTGTTTTAAATATATATTAAACTTTTCCCTTAACTTAATAATATTGCCTCGACTTTAATCTTTTTTTTCTTCTAAACTTTTCCCTTAGTTTTAATAATTTGTTTTAAATATATATTAAACTTTTCCCTTAACTTAATAATATTGCCTCGACTTCGGCCAAACAATGGTCATACTTTTCTCGTGAAATTGCTTATGGAATATGGTACTGGCGAAAAAAAGCTGCTACACTCTCCAGATATTGTTCATCCACCATCTCGAGTTTCTCAATTTTTTTCAAATTAACTCAATCTTTTTTTCCTCTAAATTTTTCCCTTTGCTTTAATAATTTGTTTTAAATATATATTAGACTTTTCCCTTAGCTTAATAATATTGCCTCGACTTCGGCCAAAAAGTGGCCATACATTTTTCGTGAAATTGCTTATGGAATATGATACTGGAGGAATAAACTGCTACACTCCCCATATATTGTCCAGCCACCATCTGTGAAACGATCTAGAGATTTAAGGTTAGAGAATAATTTCTTCTTTCTTTGTACCACTTGTGGAATCTATTTGAAATTTTAATACTAAAAGATCTCCTTTCAAAAAGGAAAAACAAAAAACAAAAAAAAAACCTTTACCCTTAGCTTTAATAATTTGTTTTAAATATATATATCTTCGAATTACACAATATTCTTATAATTAATTATTTTGAAATCTCTTTAAAATCGAAGTAAAAACTCATTCTTGTTTATGTCTATATAATTTTTTTTCTGACACTTGGTGCTCCTAGACTACGATTGTGCCTCCACCACCGAACACAATCTAAAGATCTCTCTTGGGTTAGTAACAAAATAATACATGTGTTAGTAATATCATCCGCAACGGAAGCGATTTTAAGGATCTAGATCTATAAAATACACGTAATAAAATAACTAGATCTATATCTACAAGGGGTTGTAGATCATACCTCTTGGATCTCAAAATCCAAGTTGAAGAACCGCAAAAGTAAGAACGAACAAAGGTGTGAAGAGCACCACGATCTTCCGTACGTGTGATCCAAGCAACTCCCGGTGGAAGGAAATCCTCGTCTCGAATCCTTCCGATATGCTACCCGGAAAATCTCCAAGATTTTCCCCTTTAATCCCTTTGGCCGAAAATATTTTCCTTCTCTCTCTAAGAGATGAAGTCGAAATTCATTGTGTGTCTAATGCTTGGGAGAACTCTCTTTATATAGGAGAGTAAAACTTAGCCTCCAAGGATTTAATAATTAATACAAAATCAATTATAATAATCCCATTAAATAAAAGATAATCTCATAATATTCTAGAATAATATTTATCTTTATTTCTTTCCATAAATATTTATCCAATAAATATTTTATGCACATGTCTTATTAATACACAAGAAAATAATTTCTTGTTCCAAAATAAGAGCATGGGGCGAAAATTTCATATATTGACCTATTCAATATTAATTTTGCCATCACACAATAATTGGGCCAAGATTATGGAAAATGTCTTTTCCACATATTTAATTATTTAGCCCAACTAATTTAATAGTCCACTAAACAATTAATTCACATATCGTTTTAATAAAGTCCAACAAGAACTAAATTAATATTATTAGGATTCGACGTCCGAGAATAGCTATGCTATATTAGGAGGCAAGTCGGGGACCATGGATTAATAATCAGCGGCTCCGATAAATCAAATAAATAATTATCTTACGAACAGAATAATTATATTTGATAAATCAATCACATGAATATGCCACCATAATCCCGTGACTGCACTCCTCCGATTATAAGATTATATTTATCTCCTCACGAGAATAATAATAAGCGTCCATTGATATAATCATTTCATATGGATTAATCCTCCATAGACTGTTCATTCTAAATCGGGAAGTTACCGTTAACCCTTTCTAGAACCTCTTATCCTTATTTACCATTAACCCCCTAGTGATCAATTAATTCATACAACTCACTGGTAGCTAATCAGTGTAATATGAACTCCATGGATCGATCAGTTTCTAGGATTAACAAATAAGGGAACTGTCTATCTACTTCCATAAATGGAAGGAATGGATTCCGTATCTGTGATAACACAGACTACTCACTCAATCCAGTACAATGCCAAGATGGGGTAATTCGGACCACAGACTCAGTGTAATCCTTAACCGTCAAGTCAAACTTCATACTGATTCAAGCAGTTGACTGTGATCACCTCGGGATTAAGATATATCCATAAATATGATCATCCATTGATTCGATAAGACTTCTCGATTACGGAATTATATCGTGAACTCTAATCAAATCGGTCCAGCCCTATATGATATATTTATCATATATAAATGCCCGACTAGGTTCTCTTAACCGAAAGTCCGGAAAAGACAATCACACCAATTGTGTTCTGGGCGCATTAATAGCACGTTAAAGGAGAGACCCGATACTCTCGATTAACTTCACTATCGGCTAATTGTATTTTAAGTACATCTTCACTAACTCAATCCTCCCGTGTATATACCATACACTGAGTTAAGTTATTACATAAACGATATACTTTAGGGTTTTCTGTAGTGTAATTACTATTGTCACATCGGTGAATATGAGAATAATAAATATGAATAACAATATCATTTCATTTATTAAATAAAACAATTACAAAATTGTCTTTCGGGCATCACACCTAACAACATGCTACTAAAATATAGTATTGTCCCTCAAAAAAATATCGTATTAGAAAGAATGACAAAACCTAATTATTGTATGGGTGCGATAATTTTTTTTTATAAAAGTAGTCCTCTTATTGTGGTGTCAAGTTAATTTTGGTGTGTATGCTAGAGTGTTGTACAAGTAGATTAGGTAGGTTCAGGGGCGGCTCTATTCACTAACATTTGGGTCACTTGACTCTCAAATATAAAAAATATAAAAAATTATATGTATTTTTAACACAATTTGAAATTTTTATACATTAATACGTATTAATTGACCCATTAAATTTTTTAGAAATTGACCCTTGACCCATAATCTCACTTGAATTTTTAAAATTAATACTTATACCCTTATAATTGTAGAAAATCAGAATCTATAGAACTGGAAGACAAGAAATAAAAGGTAAAGAATTGAACTTTATTGAAGCATTTCTTTTATTGTTTTTTTTTTTTTTGCTTACTTTCTTCATCGTATAATTGTAGCTTTATAGTACAGAGACTTCTACTTCTAACCTAATCTGATGCTTGAATTTATTTGAACTTTAGAAAAATATTTCAACTTTGGAGATAAACACTTTGAAGCCGGATTATCCTTATCTCAAGATACGAACGGCCATAGTCTTCCAGATACAAGGGGGTTCCAAATGCATCTGATTTTTGAGTGAATCTGCGGTAGTAAGGCTTCCTCCTTATCTCTCCTAATTTTTGTATTTAAACCCTTGATTCCCAATTTATCCTTAGTTTAATTTAAGTTGCTTTGCAATTATCTAGACAGAGGTAGTTTTGAGTGAATGGACTCTTGAATTTGAATTTGTTGCTGTCTGAATTATTTGTTGTTGTCTGAATCATTTGAGTCCTCATTTGAGTCATGTCCGTTATTAATAATATGATGTGTCGTTCTCGATCTCCGATCTGTGTCCATGAATGCCTGCAGCCGCTCTTGAATAGGTTGAAAACTAAGAGCCCATATATATAAAAATGGATATAATTGGAGACTGTTAAGTAAAAAGTAAAATGTATTGTAATTGTTCCCTAAAAACCAAGTATTGTAATTGGAATGCTCTACTAAGGGAGGCCATGAAAATAATAATACGTACAATCCGGAACTTTGCATACTAAAAGAGGCATTGAACTGTACCGTAGACTTTGTAGATTGGATTTCCTAAGCGGCTTCAGCATAATAATTGGACTCCCTTTTACTGCACAGACGTAGGGCTGATGCCGGAAGATCTCGAGAACTCATTGCAGTATAACAATGATATGTATTCTCTCTATCAAAGTCTAGGTTTGGCATGATTTCGTGTATGAACCATAACTTTTTTTCCTTTTCAAAAATCTCTTTGAAACACGTTTATGTTTCTTTTTCGTCTGAAATGAGAATGTACTATTTTAAAAATCATGTTACTGAAAAATACTGAAACTAATGGTTTTTTAGTTTTACCGCCTCGATGACAAAAACCACCACTACGGCGGTGACGGTTTTCGTTGTCTTCTTTAGAAAAATGTGGCAGAGCGTTTAAACATCTTTTTATCATTAGATAATCGTTTGGTTTTGCAACAGAAACCGTTCATGTGGAGAAGTCCCGTTGTTGTTTAGAAGTTGAGGTGGCGTATAAGGGTGTAAATGAGCCGGTTGAGTTGATACTCTTTAGCGCTCAAGCTAGACTCAACTAAATAAATTTGAGCTCAAAACTCGGCTTGAGCTCGACCGAGTCATAAAAAGACAAGATCGAACTCGACTCATATAGTACTCGATATAACTCGGCTCGACTTGTAGGCTTTATCATATTTTCAAAATTCATTTGATTCAAATAAAAAATTACAGGATCGAACTCGACTCGTCTAATACTCGACTTGATTAATAATTAATGATTTATATAAATTAATATATATTAAATATTTAATAAATATAATTAATTAAATAAATGTTTCATATAGCTCGACCAGCTCTCTAGCTACTCGACTGCTATGTTTTAATGCTCGAGCTCGGCTCCGTTTTATATTTGAGTAGCTCGACTCGAGCTCGAACTCAATAAAACCCGAACCGAGTCACACTCCCTCACTAGTAGTTCGGTTCATTTACAACCCTGGTAGCGTAAATTAGACTTAAATGTGCATTCTCATTGGCTCATTTTCGCTTTTCACTCACGTCGACACGGTAATAGGAGGCTATCGTCGGAAACAATAATAATATCGACAGCGACATGTCATGTCGGTGGTGATATCATAAGTGGGTATTTCGTGACATCCCGTTTTCGGATATCGAGTTGTTATATAGAAGAAAAAAAAACATCTGACACGTATGATATTAAATAAATCCAATATTATACGTTAGTCTTATATTATTATATCATAATAAAACAACGCAGAAGCTACGGAGACCCGAGAAAAACCTTCACAAGAGTGAATACAAGTTGCAACGATGCCGTATAAACTTAAAGTTGAGATCTATTAGTACAACATAACTTACACATTTTGACTTACAAGTCAACTTATACTGCAACAAGTGGAACCCTAAACTTAGGTTTTCTTTTCTAAAAAAAGCGGTGCTTCCCAAATGCACACCGGCCCTCTTTCACTTCAATCGCAGCCTTCAACCCGGGAGATGATCAATTTCAAATTACTTGCTTAATTCCCAGCACCAAAAAAAAAAAAAACGAAATTGCTTAATTCCGGTGAGTATTGCGACGGAATTGATGCCAACAAGCCGGTTCTTTTTCTTCTTCTTCTTCTTCAGTCGATTATCTTTTATGAAAATTTCCCTTTTTTCTCTCTCAGATGTTTGTATTTGGTGGTTCATAACATTAAAATGTTAAATTTGATGGATATTGAAAATGAGTTGAAAAAAAACCCATTGAAAATGGAAGAAATTATGTAAGTTATGGATATGGGTGAGGCTGAATGTGCCGGAGGTAGAAGTTAATCTGAGAGGAGTACGGGGAGAGGCGGAGGTTTTCGGCCGGAGAGAAACTCTGTGGAAGATTTTTTTATATTTTTTCCATAACTTGCAAGCTTTGTTATTGCAGAAATTGGTGTTGTGTTTGCATTTGTATTTGCAATTTCGTCTTCTTAGTTTGTTCATCAAGCACACGATTTTTCATCTACTACAAACAGGTTAGTGCCGTTTTTACGCTCTCATTCTTAATCTGAATTTTTAGCTCTAAACATGGATGTTCCATGGTGGATTCTTGCACCAAAACTGGTGTCTTTTGTGATTTCTTGTGACAACTATCCAGCTGTTGTGCATCTTGCATTGCCCTCCATTGTATACAATTCAAAGCAAAATTTACAAACAAGAAAAGGGTTTTCAAAAGTAGAAAAAAAAAAAAAAAGAGCAAGAAGATTTCTTTTTGAATCTTCTAAGCTGATTAAAAATGCAGAGGAAAAATGGGTTTTTATTTTATTTTAAATCGCTGATATTCAAAGACATTTGTCTGAATTCAGGGGCCTAAAGGAGATGAGTATTTATAGTGGGTTCCGGTAAGAGTTTTAATAAGGTAAGAAAGCCAATAGAAACACAGCACAAGGATTTTAATCAAACACCTTTCCTACATGACTTAAAATTGTTTTTAGAATACTACTTGGTTTAGGAATCCATTATATAGTATACTTAGTCATCAAGTAGTTATCTAACGGCGGTGCGTGTAGTTCTTGTAATCTGATGTGATGCCCGGTGTTTTCTTGGCCGACTTTGTTACATTTTTTTTGATAAGGCTGTTTCCTTTTTGAACTACAGCTTCTGGAGTTGAATTCTGAACTCAATTGGAAATAATGTTACTGGATGAGAGCAAGTTTGATGTCCACTTGAAATTGCTGGCACTTAGAATCCCTCGACAGCATTGCAAAGTTGCCACTCGAATCCTCAACGGGTACTTGTTTGACAAGCCCCGCATTAAACCTATCACCGAGGACCCTACAAGTGAGACGACACGTTACATGATATTATCTGAAAAGATTGAAAATCCAGATGATTTATTCAGTCTAGTTCCAGATGAAAAGGTAGCTGAGTTAAAAGGTCTCTTTGATATTGAATTAGTTCCATATTCCCTCACCCTTGGATACTCCTACTGGAGTGCAGACCATATATTGAAGCAGATTCTACCTCCCGGGCTCAAGTACCTTCATCATTCGAGACAATAGGCCATATTGCTCATTTGAACTTGAATGATGATCTCCTTCCGTACAAGGACGTTATTGCCAAAGTCATCTATGATAAAAATTACCCTCAAATTCAGACTGTCGTTAACAAAGTTGGGACGATTACAAATGAGTTTCGTGTCCCGAATTTCGAAATACTAGCCGGTAAAGATGATATGGTCACAGAAGTGAAGCAATATGGAGCAAGATTCAAGCTTGATTATAGGTTAGTGTATTGGAATTCGAGATTAGAGCACGAGCATTTACGGTTGATTTCCCTCTTTCAACCGGGCGATGTTATCTGTGATATGTTTGCCGGCATCGGTCCATTTGCTATTCCGGCTGCATCACAAAAGGGATGCTTTGTGTATGCAAATGATCTGAATCCAGACAGCGTACACTTTTTGAAGATTAATGCCAAATTAAACAAGGTTGATCATCTGGTTCATGCTTACAATATGGATGCAAGAAACTTTGTTGCGTATTTGATGTCTGTTCCATCAAACAATCTTGAATCCGGTACCTGTAGTACCACTGCATCATCATCATCATCATCCGGGGCAAAAAGGTGTCCTGAAAATCCCTCAAATAAGCGGATAAAAGGCGGCACTCATTCATTCGACATGAAGCCGCCAAAGCCATGGGAGCATGTTGACCATGTAATAATGAACTTGCCTGCCTCTGCTCTGCAGTTTCTTGATGCCTTTAAAGGGCTAATCCAACTGAGACTCTGGAAGGGATCTTTACCATTAATCCATTGCTATTGCTTCATGCGTTCATCTGAGACAAACGAGTTTATCGTCTCTGTGGCTGAGAATGCATTGAAAGCGAGTATAAAAGATCCGGTGTTTCATAAGGTTCGAGATGTTGCTCCAAACAAGGCTATGCTCTGTTTAAGTTTCAGATTGCCAGAGGAAACTTGTGGGAGTGGTATTGCTGTTGTTCCTAGCATCAACAACGCGTCGGTTATCGCGGTGGAGGAAACCATAAAAGCAGCTTCATGATTACCCTTTTATGTACCTCTTTGATGAAGCAGAGCTTTACTCTTACTAATGAATATATATTGGGAATTGTAACACATGCGATTTACTCGGGCACCACACCACACCTCGTGCAAATTTCGGCTTTAAAGAAGTCGAAATCTGTTTTCAACCCCTCCAGAGTCCAATTTATGCACAAAATTCGACTCTGGGAAAGGTTGAAAACAAATTTGGACCTGTATAAAATCAAAATTTGCATGAGGTGTGGTGTCCGAATAGATTCATTGTGGTGTCCGAATAGATTCTCTGTGGTGTCATTAACAGTGTCCAATATTTGGTCTAGAGATATTTAGCAACAGGGGTAGCTGACCTTAAAAGGAAGTAATTTGTATGGTGTTTTTTCTTAAATTTTTATTTTATTTTATTTTAAATTTATTATAATATCATTTTTTTTAGAAGAATTCCGGTGCGTGCGTAGGGCATGGATGCATCACTACCTCCATTTGGTATTGCTCTAAAATAAATTTTCTCCAATTTCGCAGCAGTAGCCTTAATTTTGTGTGTGTGCTTTATTCGAGTCAAAACTTGACTTGCTCGGCTTAAATCAGATTGAATTTGAAATCATCTCGATTCGAAGATTAAACGAACGATACTCGAAGAATACAATACTCAACTACTTGTGAGCATACTCGCTCGAATGAGTACTTACATGTAATAAAAAAGCATATATGTGTATATCTATACATATATACATACGTTATGTTACTATAGATTTGTACATGTATCTTTACATTTATAATCAACATAATTATTATATCAAATTTTGAAGTTTTCGTTCGTTGCATCTTTTGTGTCATGTGCATTTTGGTTTTGGTTTTGGTTTATACGAGGGTTTTAGGGCCGTTGATGAAGGAGAATCCGGGTGCATGATTTTTTTTATTTTTATTTTTTTTTGAAATATCACTTTATTGCAAATCTGCAAGAGGGCAAAAAATTGACACAAACCCGTTCGGTTCTAAATCAAAACAACAACTTGAAAAAACTACACATCTAACTACTCAATTTGCCAAGCTAGTCTAAGGTTCCTAGCTCTTTCAATAGCATTCGAAAGAAAAACAAACGCCGGTGGCCTCTCCTCCTCGGTTCCATGTTTGATCTTGTTTCTCCATGTCCAAATTCCGTCGTAGATCACTTCCTTCCATAGTTATTTCCACCTATTCGTGGCAAGAAGTGATGGCCGTTGCGAACTAATATTTAAACTCAATCCAATCGAGAGGTGCAGTCACTTGAAAGAATGCATTTTTACAGGGTTTTAGTTTTCATTAGTAAAAATAATTAAGGAAAGTTTCAATCGATATTCAGCACATGGTTTAATCAATGGACTTGATTTTTACTTGATTAATATTAGTAATAAATCGTGATTTATTTTATTTTAAGCAACTTTTCTCTAAGCCCATACAGTTGAATTTGATATAACATAAAATATTTCAAAGTTTGGTCACGTTGATGAGTCGTAATCTTTTGTAGCTGAACTTACGAATCGAACTACTCCGTATTACGCTTTGATGTGGTCTCGTTTTAATCTTTTCTAGCACAACTTACGAATCGAACTGTTACGCTTTGAATTTCTAAACTAAACATGTATAGAGCATAAAGCATCTCAAGAATAAACTATGCCTTTGGGCCATCATGTAAAATGAAAAGAGAGCTTTTACTTAAGTTTCAACCCATCGTTTCTACATATGCACCGCTACCTACCATACATCACACTGAATCAACATTTTAAAATTCGATTCTCGAGCCAAATGAAAAAACAGAAAATGACCGTCTCCCCACTCTAAAGAGTCCCCACCACCGCTCGTCCCTAGGATTAATGAAGGATGTAAATCGAGAGATGTGCATCAAACAGTCCAACGTACTCAGACTACCGTTAAACCTTTTTACTAAAAAGGGTCGCTGCTTCATACATGATTCGAACCCCCACACACTCCAGAAAAGGCTAGGCTATCACTACAACACCCGAGCTCTTTAACCATTGAGCTATTCCCCCGAGGACCCACTTTCACATAGTAAAAGTGTGTTCGAGTGAGTCGAATGCATCACAACCCGCCACAAGGGCATGAGATTTATTCCTAAATGCCATATGCAAAAGCTTCCTTTATGGTAAATAAATCTCATCCCCTTTCCTCCACAAAACAAAACAAAACAAAACAAAAAAAAGAAAAATGAAGATGTTCAAATGGTAAGGCCAAACCTGAAAATGGTGAATCTTAAGCACATACTTGCTGGGGGGAAAAATGAAGTCAAGGGTTCAAAACTAACAATTCGACATTTGAAGGAAATACCCGGGAAAAAAACATGTTGGACAAGTTGAAAAACTAAACGCTTTTTATAGATAGAAAAGTCCCAAGAATTTACATCAAAAACTTCAATATACCATCATGCTACACTGGTATTTGTCTGCCATAAACCAAAAACTGGAAGGGCAACAAACATCCTTCCGAATTTCTTCATAGAAGACGCATAAGAACTGAACCCAACTTACATTTCCCACTACTAGATAATAATAGCACTGAAAGAGAGATTTCCACGATCACTCACCGTTTCTGCAAATTCCGTTTTCTGGTTGATGATCATCATCCCAAGTATCATCTACACAATCAGCATAGAGCCACGAGGAAACGGGTAGACCAGAAAAAGGGAAAAATGAATATAAATAATGGTCACAATGAATGGCATTGAACTCCGGTGGGAAAGCTTCTAGGCAAAGGAATAGCTGTAACGTATCTCTGTGGGCAAAGTATCTGCTGCTGCATATTTGCTGCTGCATCAGATGAGGATGATGCAGTTTCAGCATTCTCTGCTTGGCCCCGACCGTAAAATTTAGCAAATCGATTGATGGTAGAGAATTTTTCTACATCTTGGTAGTCTACAAACATGTCCACTAATGATGCTCCCTTGCACACCCTACACCACATGAAAAGAAGAAATAAGCTATCAGAAACAGCGTCAAGTCCGTTTTACAAGTTCGAAAAGGTCTTCGGCACCTGCACTACACACACCCCCCCCCCCCCCCAACCCCTCGCAAAAAAATTGGCATCATATAGGTTGCAACGGGGAACCCAGCAACCAGGTTATTATTTTGTCAGAGGTCATGTGCTGACAGATATCATGGTCAACAAGTATACTAAAGACATCTCCACAATAGCAAAAACTAGAACTTCAAACAAAAGCTTTACAAGATTAACTAAAAAAAAATTGAAGCATAAATGTTTCTTTTGGAATGGTAAGCATGTAGCGTGACGAAGATCTTTCTATCAATAGATAGGAATGAGTGTTTGATATAGGGGACGAGCAGGAGTGTGCTCTTTATCTCTCCATTTTTTAGAGGAAAAAAAATGCTTACCGCGAAAAGTCACTCTCTAACTTCCGTGCTCTAGCTGTGAACTCTTCTGCAGCTTTTAAGAGATACTGATCTGATGTTTTACATTCACCAGAGAGCCTACAGATTAACAGGAGGAAAAAAACAGCCCATTAGGTACTTGGAAAAACTACAAATTCCTCCTTGGGCATTGCACACTAGAAGTTCCTACCTATTCATGCCATCATCTGTAGACGTATTTGATTCCTCATTAGTAGGAGCAACCATGTTGCAAGCTTCTCCTAAAGCTAATCGAGAGACAGAGTAAGCCACAGACTCATAATCTGAATTAGCATCCATCGACAGAATTGCAGGTGGAGGAGGACGAAGCAACTGCTGCATAAGTTGAGTTGTCAAGATAAGCCTTCTTTTTGATCTGATAAATGGTGGTCCATCATTCAAGAACTCAACGTCCTCTTCAACCTGGATTATATAGTGAGCAATTAGAGCATGAAATCATACAACGAATAAAATCAAAAAGAGTCACAATCCACAGACCTTCTGAGACAGTCTGTTTACTGCTTTAGACCACTCGACTTCTGCCATGCTGCCAGGAACAAATGCTCACACACATTAGCAATAATCACGTCATCATTGCATGTAAAAAAGTTTCACTTTCGGATGTTCAACTTGATTGTGGATCAAGCAATTTTCACCTTGTTCTAAAAAAAGTGTATGTTCCTACTTCTTAGAGTTCTAGTTGTTTGTGTCTGCGGCAAAATCACTTTTGGACATCATTCGTTGTCATGTGATATCCAAATTATATGCAGTTTAAGCAAAGTTCACGTTTCGAAAGTGTATTTCGAGATGGGCATGTCTACAAATTACATTATATGCAAAAAAAATCAGTTTGAAGTTCAAAGGCATGATACAGACCTGACAGTCTGAAGATTCCCAGAACCCTGTGAAACTTCTTTGCACCAAGGAATAGGTTCAGAAGCAACACTTTTGCGCTTCTTGGCGCTCAAAACTACAGGATGTTGATCACCAACATCGATCGGTAGAATCTGAGAAGAAATGTGCTCCGTACAAGACAAGGGAGCACTCTGCTGGATACAGGCCACTTTATTCACACCGATATCAGCAGCGCTTAATGGTTGTTCGGTTGACTTAGCAATGGCACCTCTATGTAAATCATTGAGAGACGAAATCTGCTCATTCCTGAAGGCTTCATACTGATTAAACAAGGATGGAGCCATTTGTCGGCTAATTTGTGAGTGATCAACAGGAGCTGAATCGTTGCTACCTTGGGAAACCATGTGGCCAAATGCAAGCAAACCCTGAGCAGAGGCATTTCCATGTTCCAAGGATGGGTTTTTTTCTGCATTATTCGTTGGTCCAGAGAAGCTTATGTTAGTGTCTCCAGAATGACCAGTGCTGTTTAGTGGAACTGTTGCATCACTAGCCATCTCACTACAATCGTCAGGCAACCTTGCCATGGGAGCTACCATCTGGACACCCGGAATGTCATTTTGTCCTTTCATTCCCCTCATGATCAACTGGCTAGGATCCTTATCTAAAACTGGCATGCCACGCAATGGATTCAACATTGAAAGATTTTGCTGAAAGTGATTTGGTTTCAAAGATCGACCAAAGGCTTCAATATCACTCTGTGTAGACAACGAATTCGCAGGGGCTCCATCGGAATGTGCTGGAGAATAAGGCATCTTCCCGTGTGATGCATTCTCCTTCTGAGCCAAGTTAGTATATTCTGGCCATACTTGCTGACGTGTACCTCCCTTTATTGATTGCTCTTCTTCAGGCCCATAACCTTGTGCATTTGCAGAACCATTAGCAAACTCAGTCTGTGCGGGCTCTCTTTTGCTAGTATCCTGATCCAATTGATTCATATATGCCAAAGAATCAGAATTTACTCTCATTGTTTGGAATGACTGGGGAAGGGGTTTCCGAAATTGATGACCCAACAAGTGTTGCTGAGCAACAATATTCGTCCACGAACCGGATAAAGCTTTCGATGGGCCTTGAGAAGTGAGCCCAGCAATAGATGTAGGCAGAGAACCAGGGATAGGGCCTCCACCAGAAGATAGTGTGCCAGAAACTTTATCAGGTAAATTCGCACCATACTCTACCGAGGCGTTGCCTGATAAAGCATTATTATCAAGGAAACTCCCAGCCTCATTAGGTAAAGAAGTCTCTGCAGATGGATGACTAGAAGGTCTAACATGAGGGTCCCATTTCTGAGCAGAATTTGAGGCCTCTTTCTCAGATGACCTTGACACTTGCCCACTCCCAGAAACTGTCTCCAAAGTTTGAACCTGATCTCTAGAATGAAAACTGGAATTGAAGTTTCCGGCACTTTATGAACATCATTTCCCAACTGTCCCATAACACCAGGTCTGTCGATTTTGGAGGAAGGCATGATATGAACAGATGCAGGAACTGAGGATGAACCATCGTGTCCAGTATCTACAGCACCATAGCTAGAATGAGTAGAATTGGTCACTTGCATGAAGTTCTGGGAAGTTAAAGCGTGGTTCGAATTGAATGCCGTTGAGGAGGACCAAGTTGTAAATTGAAGCCTTGAGATTGAGAAGAAAGACTTCGCTGGAGCTGACCAACTGACCCATCCGATTTTTCTGCTGGAGGAAGCTCAGATGATGAACTGGGGTGAGAGGAACTAGTATGTGTTGCTGCACCATGCTCTCCTGACTGATCCACCTTGTGGAGAAGCTCTAGCATGTTCTGACTGCAATACACAAAGAACCAATATATAAAAATAAAATAAACCAATATACTTATTGTGACTAAAAATATGTATACATAATATTAGTCTGACTACTTGAATTCCATCCGTTGCAAGAATCTGGAAACAATAATTTATCAATTAAAATAAAACTTTGAAAAAGGGATAGCAAAGGCACCAAGGAAAAACTAAATAAAGAGCAGAAAAGTGAAATCCTCTTAAGACACTGAATTGTGGCGATTTCAAAACTAGTCATGAAGTTTTTCCTCTCAAAATTGTTTATATTGCTTGTAATGATGAAATCATTTTATACTAGTTTTGTCGCATATTAAAATTCACTTCATTATTAGCCTGTAATTATACAAAAACCCCACTTCAATATATTCTTCTCTTTTTATCATAAATCCCCCCCCCCCCCCTCTTCCTCTTTTCCAGCATAACTTGTGGGTCAAATCGACTCCCAAAATATGTATACACAATACAATCCAAACAACATTGTATCACCTTCAAACCAATTTCTTCAAAATTTCAAAACTATTTTGTACTTTCATCTCAAAACTATTTTTAAAACGATGTCCAAACAACCTTAAATTCCTAGATAAACAATACAAGAGCACATGCAAAAATAATTTGATAAAAACATCCAAGAGAGATAATAAAGATTGCCTCGACATAGAAGCCATGTTTGTTGCCTTTGTATCCCCAATTCTGTTAAAAGGGGACGGCATATTGGGCACTGAAGCCATAACATTGCTTGGAGGGTGAGACAAAACCTCATTAAAGGCCTTGGTACTTCTCTGATTATCAAGAGGTTGCCCCTGCAAATAAAACAACATGATTGTAGAGAAACACAGTTTTAATAAACAGTAAACCTGAGAAAGCATACAAGTAAATAACACTTCTAATTCACCTTTCCCATTTCAACAAAGTTGTTGGGCATCTGACCGAAAAACTTTGGCTGAGAGAAATGTGACATTGACTGTGAATGTAGCGGTTGTTTCATTCCACGAGAAGGCTCCACGTCACCTAAGTCTCCCATGGGATAATTATGAGACTTGTGAGGAGCAGAATTAATCAAATCAGTTTGATTATACTTATGCATGGTAGTAGATTTTGTCCTTGAGTCAACAGCATCTGAATACACATTTTTCCTCGGACCACCAGCAGAAGCATGGTGGGATAAACTAGACCGGCGACTGTCATTAGAGTTTTCTTGATTATCACTATTCTCCATCTCATTTCCTTTGCTTGGATCATTATAGAGAGGTGAATTATCATGCTGCGGATTTCTGACAGTCTCATTCGCTTTAGAATTAACCAGTGGATCAACGAATTTCCAATTATTAACCGGGTAGCTGCTCGAAATTCCTTGACCAGTTCTCATGGTGCTTGAATCCAGTATTTTTGAATGATTATTCTCTCCAAATCCATCATTATTCACCTGCGCATTTCTCCCAGAAAGCTTTACCTGCACGTTTGGATCTCCTGCAGAATCAAGTGTCCAAGGAGCTCCAACATGTGGCACTTCTCTCTGCATTGCCTGCGCCCGATCATTGCCCCAAGGATGTTGCAACGAGTTTCCTTCTCCATGAACCATGACATCTCCATCTCGATAATTAACTGAACCAAAAGCATCGCTACCATCTTGTTTACCGGATGTTCGTTGAAATCCCAGATTCTCTGGTCTCCATGAACCAGGAACATTTTTTCCGAAGTCAGCATCTAGAGAATGCGCTGAATTTCTGTGCACCATGCTCGCTTCAGCAAGAAAATTATGAGCTGGAATTCCGTTTGACCACTGACCTCCTTCCTGAGAAGAATGGCCAAGCCCTTGAGGAGAATTTGCATGCGGCACTGGACCACTCCCGGGTTGAGATTTACCTCCAAACTGCTGAAATCCGAGGACCTTTTGATAGTTTTTGTTCATGTTTGTGTCATATGAGCCAGTACCGAACTCTGAATTCAATGAAGAAGACATAGCCGAATTGCCGCCTGCAAATGCGGCTTGCCTCCCACCATCATTGCTTGCTCTAACATGTTCATTGCCTAATTGAAAGTTCAAACCACTCCCCTCTTCCTTTAACCCAGAATCACCCCCGCTAGTTTCAGCAACAGCAGACTGCATAAGAGCACTGAAAGCTCCACCGTCAAAAGCATTACCATCCTCCTGGCTCTTCCCAAAAGCAGACCATATATTATCATCTGAACCAAACAGAATCCTTTCTTCAGTAGGATCTAGGGCAACATCCGCCTGTGAAGAGGTGTTTTGCATCTCTGTTGTATCCAGCATGTTATCCTGTACAACATCCCGCTGCATTCGATGGAATTCCTCCTGAGGTGAATTCCTCTGCAGTGAAATTGGTTGCTGGAAATTCTCCGCACGAGCTGGACTAGGAGCTTGACCAGATGCAGAACCAAAAGAATTTTCAACGTGAAATCTCTGTTTAGCAGGTGAATTGCCATTCTGCGCATTGAGTTGACTGGGAGCTGCATTAAATTGGTTGCCTAAAATAGCGTTACCAAAAGACGCCTGCTGCTGAGCTGGACGATTATCTGTTGTCATATGGGAATACTGGTTGAGGACACCCCTTGAACCAGAGACAGGAACTCCATAAAGAGATTGCTCATTCTGTTTAGGGACATCAACTGCACTCTGAGCTGGGCTATGGTTTGGAGAAAAAGCTAGCATATAGGAGGATCCCTGCAGAGATGGTGAACTCCGTTGCAGCCTATTTGTACCTAGTTCATTGGCCAAATTGTTGCTTGGCCCATCAGCATTTTGAGAACCATTGTTCATAGCAAGAAAGTGGCTGCCAGATGCTTGTTTAGGAAAGGAAGGAATATGATTCATTGTGTTCTGCTGTTGCTGGACGTCCACCTGCTGAAGTTGTTGCTGCCTCTGGAGCTCCTGCATTTTCATGAACATGACTTGCTGTTGTAGTTGCTGCATATCGTTCCCCGAAAGCTGATGCCGCAAAGACTGCAGCATGCTTAATTGTTGATTATTCATCGGTTGTTGACCACCAAAAAGATCAAAACCTAACGAAGATCCAGGGTTTCCCGCCCTAACTGAAGATTTTGTTTGATTGTCAGGAGCACTTGCTTGCTGTGATCCGTAGTTAAGTAAGCCTCTGGAACCTAAATTATGATGGTTATAATTTGTATCCCTATCCCAGAAGCCATTCACATTTGAGGGCTGAGCTGGTGACTGATTATTGCCGAATTCAGGCCTTAAGGTCAGTTGAGGGAAGTCGTTTTGCCCATGTACATGATTGCCAGTCTGTCCTCTCTCACCATCTGCTTGTCCACAGACAAGGTCAAGTTTAAACTACAAATATTCAGTATTTTGAAGATTCTATAAAAAAACACACATGCACTTCCTAAAGATTAAAGAAAATATGTAAATGGAGATTCAGAACTCAGGCAGACAAAAAAAAAAATTATAAAATAAATTAATAATAATTAATCGACATAACAAACACACCTGGTTGTTGTAGATTGTAATTTTTCACATTGGAACTTCCTAAAGAAACTTGTCTTTGGCTCCCAGCCCAAGGACTGTCACTTGAGACGGGCCAGTTACTCCCTAGGGCAGGTGAAAGGTGCAGCTCCTGCGGTAAGTTCCCTTGTGGGAAAAAATTGTGAACTCGGTCTCCAATTTCATTACCAGGCATAGATAATTTAGACTCGGGCTAAGAGCCAAAATGCAACTAAGCCAGCAATATTGACAGAACAAACTTTTCAGAATTCCCTTGTGCTAGTAGTGCATCAAAGCAGCAAAAGTACATAATTTTACAGGATTAAAGAAAATATAGCATATGTGATTATAGCTTCTTTAAAATCCACAGCACAAGCAACTGCTAACTTCCAGCAGCAAAGCCTCAGATCTCCTGTAAAATAAATCAACTTCTCTTAACAATACCCTAGATGCTTAAAAATATAGTGCAGGATAAGATATAATATGGACACAAAGTACAAACAATTGTAACAAATTATGCCCATGGGAGAATGTGGGGTAAATGGGAAGCATATTCTTGGCATCAAAGAAGAGCGGTGAAAAACTGCCTAAGCACTGATTTTCGGACAGAATCAGCAAATAAAGATCTAGTTCCAACTAAAATAGGCTGTTCAGCTTCACTCAATAAAATTTCAAGTAAATAGGACATCGAAAGAGTTGACCAGGACAGTCATGTCAAAAATGCTGCTGGAACTTGAGAAAGCCCTGACTACTGCAGGGCGGGCATCAGATCCAGAGCGGGATTGTGAGGGGGGTGACAAACATATATCAAGGCTGCTCCATAGGGAAAAAAACAGAATTCTAAAGCAAAGTGTGGCTTCCTCACAACGGACGACACTACCATAAAACTTCAAAACAATAGTACCGTAGTAGGGCAACTAGGCCAACAATTTTAACTCAACGTTATATTCTGAAGAATAACATAATCAGTTTCAAACTTAAACAAATTAAGATTAACTGAAATGGTAAAAAAATAAGGAGCCGTTCTTCCTGTTATGTTTCTTAAAGCAGGTCAAACTCATAGTAAAGAAAGTAAAGGAGACTAGCATCACACACAAAAAAGGGCTTGTAAGATGAGCGAAAAAGCAATCCAACAGCACACAATGTTTTATGGGGGAAAGAAATACTAACAGGAGAGCCCAGAATACAAAACAAAACGGAAGGAAGGAAACGGTACCAAAAAAATATGACAGAAGACGAAACAGAGGAGAAGAATCTGTTGGGAAAGAGAAAAGAATGAAAAGCAGAGGAAATAGAAAGGTAATAATAAAGAAGATAACTGAGAAGAGCAGTGAAGCGTATGACACCGCCAGACATAAGCAGCAAGTGAGGAAAACTAAGAGCTAACAGTATTCTTCTGCGTCGTGAAATGAAAAATTGCAGAATTTGCTGCTACCTTATCCAACCCTCTCAATAATCAAATTGAAGAGGGAATTTCTTAACAATGTTTTAATAATTGTTTTTATTGGATTTATGATACCAAAACGCCTGAAAGGTTGAAATCCCATCTAATTCCAAGATTCTCTTACTATGGCTAACAATAAACTCTCTCCAAATAAGGAAAACATATGCAATTTTGCACTAAATAACCATAGAAGACACCTGTTAGGCAGTGCCTTGAGTTCCCATATTGACAGCAAATAATTTTTTTTAAAATGTAGCTGTAGATAGGGGGTATGGCTGAAAGATACAGATAATGAGCGCCTTTTTACTGTGAATTATAGGAATTTGGATCATGCGCTCTTCAGAAGCTTATTGTAATCTTACTTATTACCTTGTAATCTTTGATGTACTAAACTATGTGCATTCCTCCTACAAAAAAGGCAGATCGCAATCCTATTAACCCAACAACGTAAATTTTGTTGCTTTATTCCTTTTCTCAGTTCCTATTGATTCTTATTACTGACATTTGAGACTATGGCCTGTTTTTTATTTCTAAGATCAGCTAAAGAAACAAATTTTAACCAACTTGACAAATCAAAACCCGAGTGCATAAGCCAGCAAACTCAAAAGAAAATGATTCCATAGGCTTTGATGATTTAGGGCAACAACTCAATTCAAAGAACAAAAGCTGCAATAACTAAAAAGACCTACTTTTTCAATTGAAATTCCATGTTCCACTATGAGCAAAGATGACACGATTACTAACAAGCATTTATTTTTAAAAAAACGAAAAAAGAACAAATAGGGCACCTTAATTGCAAACGTAAATCAACAAAATAAAACAAATAAAACCACACCCCTAGCTGCAATTTTACAAAACCCTATCCAAATCAATTCTCAATAATGCAAATGCTGCAGTAACTCTAACACGAATCTACAACATAACAATCAAAACCTTTAAACCCGATGCAAATTGAAGTACATACTGAAATCTACCAGCCAAAAAAAAATTCGCTTCAGTGTTAAAGCCCCAACAAAACAATCGATCCTTCCACTCCGGCGCCGACTTCTAGGGTTTCAAATCGGCGAGAATAAATGAGTGTGAGCTTCCTCAGCTGCTCCTGCTGCTTGTTGTTGCGGAAAGAGAAAAAATTGAGTATGTGTGTGTACGTGAGAGAGAAAGAGATAATTGCAGAGATTGGGGTTTCCTTTTTTCTAGAGAGAGAACGATAAAATGATGGACAAAAAATAAAGGAAATGCGAATTTTTCAACGGGACTGCCACTGCAAGAAGGTTAGTGTGAAAGGTTAGGTTCGGATACTACCCGAAGCTATAGGCTCGGAAGATAGGTTTTGAGTGAGTGAGAGAGTAGTTACACGGAGAAAAAAATTGGAGACTATAGGACAAAAGAGTGGTTAGCCAATTAGATTCTGCCAACTGGCAGGCGCTGGTACTAGTGGGTCCCATCTAGGTATAAATACATCTAACCCCCCTCCTCCGTGTTTTACCAAACTCAAATGATATGCTACCGTTCAATTTTTATTTTGTTTTGTTTTAAATTTTCTTAAAGCTCGGTGTCTGAATCAAATAGCTCAATTAATTTAGAGTTCGATTCGAATCGTGATTATATAGTCTGACTCTTGTTCATGGATATTACGCAAGAAATTTAACCATTATAATTCTAGTTTCCGGAAAGGTATTTATTGAAGTCTATCCAAGCATCCACTCAATTGAAGCTCAAGAAGCGGGTGGTGTGCCATTGGGATACCAAAATAGTGCGCCAAACAGAAGCATGAATACTCATCTCGTGAGTATAGTGGAAAATAGAACAATAAGGATAAACATCGGTGAAGCAACAAATGAGTAAAGCGTGGGTCTTTAGAGCATCCCTTACCACCTTCCAATGCATGAAATGAAGTCTTAACGGCCTTGGCATACACCGAAGACACGCCCAGTGACGAGATGAGCTAGTGCCTTCAACATCTTGGAGCGAATCATAAGCACAATGAACTGAAAATCTCCCATTTTCTATATGTTTCCACACACAAGCTCTTAAGAAATCTACGCGGGAACGCAGCTGAATTCAAAAATTATTTCCTTTTAACCAGGGTCGATTTCGTTTAAGTAATAAACAAATAAGCTAATATACGGTGGTTACCTTGGTTGATATAAAAAATCGACGTTTTGACCGTCTAAGGAGAGTAGTGATGCATGGAGCCGCTCAAGCGTTCGGCCTCTACCGGTGATCCACACGAACCGCCCGCCGGAATCCCATCATGGATTGCTACCAGAAAAACTCGGTTGCTAGACCGACCTTTTTCTCTCTCTCTAATCTCTCTCTAAGAAGCTCTCTGTTTTTCACAAGAACTATTAGCTCTTGGAATTGTATTGTACAAAAGAGTCGGTCAAGCCTCCCTTTTATAGGAAATACCTGCGCCCCATTGTGTCCCAGTCTGATTGGGATTAGCTTCCTAGTAGATTGAGAAGAAATAAAATATTTTCCTAATAAATTAAGGAAAATTCATTGATTGATTTATCTCATTAATATTCAATATCTTATATTAAATATTTTTCCTTAGATATATATTGACAATATCTTATATTGAATATATCTTTATCTTATTACCATATTTTTTTCCAAAAATCAAATAATATCCAATATTACTAATATGGTAATCTTATTAATTAAACTACGCAATCCAAGTATATCTTAATACACTAAAAGTGGCGCCCCATATGCCAGCAAGTTGGCATCCGGAATATTCTTAAATTAATATAATGTTATAATTAATTAATTTGTAAAATACATGTATATCATATACACATAATAATTTCGACATACACATACATTATGTGTATATTTAATTAATCAATATAATTAATATATTGTGTTATATTTATTCATAATAAATAAATACCACCATAGTAATTTACCACTATAACCTTTATAGTACGAGCTAAATTCTTTCTTTATTTGGTTATCACTATAACCACATTTTAATCCGGCTAGATGTTCTTATGTGTGTGACCCAATAGGTTTCCGAATATGTTGGCCGTAGACATAAAATGCAAATTACGAAAATGACCTTCATGCCTAACGATCACGGGATAGCGTCTAGCAACACACCGTGACCCCCAATCATCGGAAGAGTCAAATGCAATGACTACTACCTTTCATGTGAAACGGTTACCGTATAAATAGAATCTTATCGCTGTAATAATATCCAAATGGTCGTACGTCGAGCGTCAAACATCAACAACCGTATCTTATAATCTGGATATCATGCTCTCTCGAAGTAACTCGTTTACTTCCACTTTGCAAAGATTCATGAGAGTAAGACATTCCTTATAAAAATGCCATTTCGGATATTCACCCCTACTGATAGGGTACGCGATTTCCGGACGAACAAACATGTATACTCCGCATGCTTCAGTATCACACTCAATCACTACCGCATGATCGCCCATGGCTAGGTGAAACCTCAATAGTGTCAAAGCATGACAATCCACACCGTGATGCCATGTAGACTCCGGTCCTAAGGATAATTACACAACCGCCACATAATGTGACACTTAATAGTGTAAGTGGGTCACTCTAACGTATGCATTCTCTAATACACGTCCACATACAGTCCAAGTGTCTATACACTTCGATAGACGATATCTATCCCTGCCCTTAAAGACAGAAGACATATAATACGTGCTAGCTTGTTTATACTACAATGCCCTATTTAATAGTACATTATCTAGAGACATTTAACTATCAAACTTATTAAAGTAATTAGAAATCTCATCAACCATAACCGTCTATCATGGTTTCTCTATCACGGTTTAATAATTAGGACGTCACCATATAACAATTCCTAATTGGTTATTTAAAAGAACAAATATATGACAACAGAAAAACCATTTAATATATGTATAAACATAAAAAAATAGTAGAAATGATCCGACCCCGGTCGGATCGGGCCCAACCCGATTGGGTTTGGGACACTATTTCAACACAAGCGGCAAATACCGAGTCTCATATAGCACCAAAATTTAAGAAGACTAGCCCGCTAAAAAATTCTTATCCAGGTAGTAGATGCCCATGAGTAGCAAGCTTGAGTAATAATATAACCATATTTAGCTTTAAGAATGCACGCCCTCCCTGGTCATTAGGTAATTTTGCTCGATATGCTTAGACCCCTTGTGGCTTCTTGCCTCATTGAAATACCCACAATACTGTTGTTATCACAATAAATATTGACAAGATTATTCAAACATTGAACAACTTCGAATTTGAAAGGAAAATTTTGAGTCATGCTGCTTCCTTATCAACTACAGAAGCCGCATTATATTCGGGTTCTATGATCAAATCAGCAATATTGGATTGCTTGATACTTCTCCGGACTATGGCTTCGCCACCGAGAGTAAACTCTAGCCCAAATATCGACTTTCAAGAATCAATGTCTAACTAAAAATCATAGTCAAGTATCCGTCCAACCTCACGTCACCACCGAATAGTTTAGCAGATAATTTATAGTTCTCCTAAAATACTTGAGAATATTCTTGACTACATGTCAACGTGTCAATCCTGAACCGAACAAAATGTGACCGACTATACCAATTTAATAACATATACAAGGCTTAGTAAAAAACAAGACGTACATAAGACCGCCAAATGCGGATTGATATGATACCCTTTTTGCATATCGTTTGGGATCGTGCTCGAATCCTTCGTATGGAGAGGCTTTAGCTATATACCGTGCTAAGATTATGGCTATTAATTGAGGCTTTTTCAACATTATCTTTGAAGACGACTCTTTTATTGTTCACAATCGATTCACTAAAGTAACAAAAGATAGATCCAATCTTAGCAATGTTATTGCAGATTGTTTATAGATCTTTGTTTCTCTTTTGTCTCATTTCTTGGGTTAATATGGAGGGGATTGCCCTACCCACTTATTAAGCTAAGGAAAGTCTGTCTTTGATTGATTGTAAGTGTTCAAGATTTTCTCCTCTTGCACATGTTTGTCTAGCCGTTTCGGCTACCTCTATTCAACAAATCCATTTTTCTCTTAAAAAAAATTTATTTATTAATTAATTTATAGTTTTCATTTTGACAAAAGTAAAAGTAAGGGCAAAATGGAGGAAGTTCTTTTATGGTGAGTCGATTTGAGAAGTAAAGCGTGTGGATGAATATGGATCCTACAGTTTCAATTCAAATTCAAGTTGTATGGTCCAGAATCATCCACGCGTGTCTACGGTGCACATGTAGTGACTAGTGAAGAATTACCAATAGGAACAAAGTGGAAAAGACAACATAATTAGTGTCTTGGTTTTTTAAAACTTCTAGAAACAAATTTTAAGGTTAAAATGTCCCTATATTATTCGGAGTTCAATTTAGGTGATTTATATTGGCAATTCTTACTCAGGATAATTTTGGTTTATTCGATTCACTACATGTTCCGAATATTCTCACACTACTATTCACATGAATCAAGATTATGGCCGTACTTTAATTTTTTTTAATGATTTTAACGATATCACAACAAATCCACTTTAATGACATTACGCTGAACATTCAATCATTGAAAATTCAACATATTCAATTTCTATAAAATCGCTCTGATCGATATATATTGTCACGATAGATTTATTGTGCCACCATTAAGAGTGCTCTAATTCTTTTTCATAGTAATGTATGATGGCCGTAGTTATTGTCACCAAACTGAACACACTTCGCGTTATGTTCGATTTTATGAAGGTCAAAAATGTACTTTCGACTAATTTAACTTTTGAAAGATCGAATATGAGGGTAATGTCTCATAATTAGATTCGTTGTAATCTTATTGACAAATCCATTTATATTAAATCCTGACCTGACAACTGATAAGAGGGAAATCCATGAGCTTCCTTCTTCCCTTTGTTTCCCTTGAAAAGAATTATGGGCTTATCATCGTTACAAAAGTCAGTTTTTTTTATTTCTCCATTAATTTCCTTGTAAATAAATAATTTGAGTAGAAAATTCCATGTTTTTTTGGTGTGACAAGTTTTTCAGTTTCTGTGTGATTCTTGCAGTTCTCATTTTGGTAGCCATTGCCATCAAACGTTGGGGTGGAAATGTTCTACCTTGTTCGTTCAGTCAGGTTTATTCTCAAACAGTTGGAATGCACCTCTGATTTTCTACAAGCCCACTACCACAAGACCCTCTTGCAGTAAATTGCTTATTCGGGCAATTTCCTCTTCTTCTGCGCCTTCAGGTTTGCGCATTTTGTCCATTCCTACTCCCTCAGTTAAATTTTGCTGAATTACTTGAAATTTTGCCTGAATTCCTTTGCTTGTCCAAATGAATTCAATGTAACAATGGTGGAACTCCCGTTTATCTTATGCCTTCACTATACTAAGGAGATTTTGATGATCAATAGATTCTTGAAATCAAAAGTCTTGCTGGAGCATTTTTATTAGTTCAAATTATAGGAAATCTATGGTTTCAAGTGAAAAAGTATATCATCTTCTAAAGCTTTTGATATCTTCTGCATTCTAGATACAGGTTTAGTTATTGAAAATACAGGACACAACATTCGAAAGGGGAAACCGGTAACCGAATGTATATGGGGAGCCATGATCCTCTATGGGGAATAGTTGGGGGTATTTGAATAAGTTGTGGAGAGAAACTGCTAAGAAAGATAAGGCGTATTCGGTAATTGGAGAGGATAAGCTATTTGATAAAAAAACAACACCATAGAAGCACCCACATAGCTAGTTAAATCTAGTGACCAAATGATCTGAGTGTTGTTTTGCCCACGACGGGGGAGGGTATACCATGAACTATAACATAGGTAGTCTCGAATCTTGATTAGGTATAAGAATGAGTGTCTGGTATAATGTTTTGATTAGTGAACTTTCCTAGTCCGTGAGACATTGCCCGGTATCAGTTACTTCTTGTGCTTGTTGTGTTAGAGCACAGTGCCTGATTCTTGGTTTGTGGTTGTATATGTGTTGTAGACCCTCTTCTTGTAAAAGCTGCAAGAGGGGAGCGTGTAGATCGTCCTCCAGCATGGATGATGCGTCAAGCAGGAAGGTACATGGCTGTATACAAGAAACTCGCAGAGAAACATCCATCCTTCAGGGAAAGATCAGAGACAACCGATCTCATTGTGAAAATCTCTTTGCAGCCATGGGAAGCTTTCCGTCCTGATGGTGTAATTATTTTCTCTGACATACTTACCCCTTTACCTGCATTTGGTGTCCCGTTTGACATAGACGATGTACGAGGTCCTGTTATTCACTCCCCTCTTCGCCACGAAGATGATTTGAGTGCACTACACCCTATTGACTTAGGTAAACTACAGTTTGTTGGGGAGTCCTTGAAGATTTTACGCCATGAGGTAGTTTCTTTTGTGTTCTTCGATTCTTTTGGCGGCCCTTTTCTTCTGTTGTTTGATCTGGCATCCTGTTTAGGTTGGGGAAAAAGCTGCGGTTTTGGGATTTGTTGGAGCCCCGTGGACAATAGCTACGTATATTGTAGAAGGGGGAACAACTAGGACATACACAAAGATAAAGAGCATGTGCCATTCTGCACCTGATGTATTAAGGGCTCTACTTTCACATATAACAGAAGCAATCGCCGAGTACGTTGTATTTCAAGTCCGATCCGGAGCTCATTGTGTGCAGATATTCGATTCATGGGGCGGACAACTTCCTCCACACATGTGGGATATCTGGTCAAAGCCTTATATCAACAAGGTAAAATTGTTTGTCCATGCGATTCTTTCCGGTTTTGTGACATTTCATTCTTGATTTTGTACATGTATTTGGATGTAGATAGTAAGCAAAGTGAGAAGAGAGTGTCCAGAAACACCTCTTGTTTTCTATATTAATGGAAATGGTGGACTTCTCGAACGGATGACTACCACAGGAGTTGATGTGATTGGACTAGATTGGACTGTCGACATGGAAGATGCAAGAAAACGATTGGGAAACGGTATCGGTCTACAAGGAAATGTCGATCCTGCCCTTCTATTCGGTCCTCTTTCTGCAGTAACTGATGATATCAAAAGGTCTGAATCTTATACTCCTCTCTTTGATCTTGTGTTGGTTTTCTAGTTGCCTCTGATTAGTGAAAGATTATGGTCATCATGATCGTAATCCGGTTAATTAGAACCTACATCATGAACTTTCGAGGCGAAATAGAAAGATTATCTCGAGGTTGGGGGTACACGATGAAGGTCATTGCGTTTCTTTGACCCGATTTAAGCTAAGTAGTCAACCTTGAGCTTAATTTCCCTACTAACCCCTCTAAGCTCTTGATAGGATGGTTAGAGTGTAATCGAGCCGAGTCGAGTTGAATCGATACTCCTTAGAGCTTGAGCTCGACTTGACTAAAGAAATCTGGGCTTGAAACTCGGCTTGAGCTTGATCGAGCCATGAAATGGCGAGATCGAACTCGACTCGCTAAGTACTCGATATAGATCAACTTGGCTTGTTAGCGCGATTAAATTCTTAGAATTCATTTATTATTTTATAAAATATTGCAAGATCGAGCTCGACTCGTCTAATGCTCGACTAGAATAATAATTTATGAATTATATAGATGAGCTCGACTCGTCTAAGCTCGATTAACTTGCGAGCTACTCGATTATCATATTCTAAAGCCCGTGATTGGCTTGGTTAATTATTTGAGTAGCTCGACTCGAGCTCGAACTTGAAAAAAAAAACCGAATCGAGTCAAACTCTCTTGCGAGTCGAGTACGAGTAGCACAGTTCACTTATAGCCCTAGGCATATTTTGCATTTCTATATATATCTTAGTGATTTTTTAGCAAGGGTTTATGCAACTACCATTCTATTTGCAGGGTTGTAAAGAGTGCAGGACCAAAGGGTCATATTCTGAATCTAGGACATGGTGTTCTTGTCGGTACGCCTGAGGAAGCGGTTGCTCATTTCTTCGATGTTGCCAGAAGCATCGATCTCGATTCGATTATGAAGGAGGATCGTGCCGAAAAGCCAAGTGTTGCTGTATTAGCAAGATAAAAAAAATAAAAAATAAAAAATAAAAAAGTAGGCAGAACAGGTGAGAGGATATACTATTGTATTGAGGGATATTGTATATCTGAAAGAGTATGCCTTTTTGTGCATTGTTGTTTCAAGCGTGTTTGTTTTCCATTGTTGTCTATCTTGAACAGAGGTTGGTAAATGAGAAACTTCATGTTACAACCTTGTGTGCACCACACCCAATGCGTGTAGAACCGACTTTTCGTAGGTTAATGAACGAGAACCGACTTTATTAAAGTCGGTTTCACAACGCACCCACAAAAAATCGGTTCTAGGCTCCAGAACCGACTTTCAAAAAGTCGGTTCTACTTCTATTGTGATGCATACCTCTACATGTGCACCGCAATAGAACCGAATTTGTGTTTTCATAGGTTAATGAACGAGAACCGACCGACTTTATCAAAATCGGATCTCACAATACACATACGAAATATCGATTCTAGACTCCATAACCGACTTTTACAAAATCAATTCGACTGTGATGAACAAATAAAATGGTGTACGAGTATGGTACAAATAATAGCCTCTATTTCTATCTTCTTTCATTGTATGTACACATAGGTATCTTCGAACTTGAGGTGAATTCAAGCTTATTTTGAATTAAAAAAATGAAGTATAACCAATATAAAAATTAAAATATTGTTGATATATTTCATTTTAAACTAACATGCTAGAAAAGAAAATTCAATTCTTAAATAAAACTTCTGACCAATCGATTTAACTCGCAATGAGAACGGTAAAAACAGAAAATTAACAAATATGAATACAATGTATACATAATTTTTCACAAGTAAAACTTTTAATTCGAGAGTGTTCGCAAACTAACGAGCCGAGCGGATAAACGCTTGAAATTGACTCATTTAATAATCGATCGGTATTCGAGTCGAGTCTATTCCATCTCGAGTCTTATGGAACCAAACTGATTCGAGCAAACACTTGCGAAACAGCTCCAAGTGGAGTAACTCGTTCGGGGATAGAAAACTTGTTCTCTTTCCGTTAGAGCAGAGCTTTTCAAGTGAGGGTAACTTGCATTTCACATCCTATTACATCCAGTATTTCATCAATCCTGTCAACAAATACAAACCCACCATAAATGTCTGCTTGAAGCTCGACTCGAAAACAGATTCAGAATACACGATTTTGACAAGGAAACTAGTAACATAAGATAATCACCTGCTTTGAGCTATGTTCACTTCAGAGATCCAGGTTGTCAAATAAATCTGCAAAATGAAGACAATCAAATGCTGAAGTGAGGGGTGGGGGTGGGGGGATGTCAATGTGAATGGCCCAAAAAGATAACATATATAACTTGGATGACTCGAATAATTAGATGTAGGAGAGAAATTACGGTGCAACAGTTATTAGAATTAGTATATGTCAACTGGAGGGATGTGATGCATATGCTCTTTCACACAGTAAAGGTGGATCACAAACTCTTCTCTGTACGTCGAGTTCGTAGCATGTGAATCACATCCCTCCACATGGTAACTGCTGCACATAGAAAAACTATACATTCTCGTTTTGAGACATAATACATCGTTTTCCATTCGAGTTTTGAAACCTAAGCATCAAAGAATGATGTAATATGAAGTGTCTATTCGAGCAAAACCCACAAAAGCATTCACTTTCTCCTTGGCAAAAACAAGAAAACACGTTTTAAGTGCATTTGCATTCAGAGTAAATAATGATTCGCAACTTATAACAAAACCGAGCCCAAACCTGTAAAGAATCTCGGTCCAGTTGATGTCTAGGGCGTACAAGGCGGTCTTCAGATTTCACGTTTGTTAGGCTTGGATGAACCGGTTCAGAAGTTTCTTCATTATACAAATTACAAGAACTTAAATCTCCGAATTCTCCAGGATAGAATTCGCTTGACCAATGCAAATTATTATTACTCTTTTCATCACCCAAAGAAGACAACTCCATTACAAGTAACCGCTGCACATGAACAATTTCAACATATAATTTGGTGGAATAAACACTCGAAAGATTCCTCGGAAAACAAGAAATGCTTTATTCATAGTAAATGAAAATGCAACGCACCTTGAGATTCAGTTCTGATACAAACATTTGAACGTAGTTCATTGCTGCTGATTCTGAAATCAGAAAGCCAAGTAACAATTTTCACACTTCCACAGAGAATCGACGGATATGTCAATGTCTATCGACTAAGATTTTGCTGCATACATCCTATCATAAAAGAAATGTATGGCTCTACAAGCTAAGCCTAAATGGTCCAGTCCTTCCCTGGACCAAGCAGACCTCCTCCTCCTCCCCTCCCTCAGTCCTATAGAAGAATGAAATTGGCCACTAAAACAAGTTACGTACAAAAAAAGAAAGAAAATTTTACATTACTTCCCGATTACCTTGACGTGCAATCCATATAGCCGACTCAACCTAGTGGGAATAAAAGTGTATGGTGGTGAAGTTGTTGTTAGACTTCCCGGTTCTCACACCATAAGTGCAATTTTGCACACATTTATGTCAAAACTATTTCTAAGGTAGAGAAAAAAACTACACTATAATGACTTAGAATTTAGATGCATATTCAATACTCCCCTGGTCTTACGTGTTCGAGGTAAATCAACAATAAGGCTTAGGCAATCTACTGGCTGTATGCTTACTTGGGGGTATACATTCCCACAATTCGAGTGGCACCACAATATTTAGAAAATGATACTTGTGAATCTACTTGTACAAGTACATAAAATTTTAGACTACACAATTCCAAATGATGCCGCAACTATTTGTTACATTGTAATCAAACACCTGCAGTGACCATAATTCTGCAGTTTTAGATAAGAAAACGAAAGCCTGCACAGCCTACTTAACTCTCATTTAAATCAACTGTATCAGCAAAAATCTTCAATAGAATATTCAGGCTTAGTGATGAAAAAGGAGCACAGAATTCAATAGCTTTTCAGCTTGATAGTTGAAAATCAAAAGACAAAATAAGTAGCAGTGACCATGCACAACTTACCAAACTGTGAGATCGTCAAAAATTTGAAGACCGCTATACCCCCACCATCACCGGTATCATTCTCGTTACTAGAGAAACAAGAAAATTGAGCTACAGGGCTGCTGCTTAATCCTTTGGTGTAACACCTCATAGTTCTAGAAACATTAACCATATGAGTTACGTTTCTTACCTGTTGGAAAATCAAAACACAAAAATAAAATCTTCAATAATTATTCAGGATATATTTCTTTCTACGACTAATATAGGATTTTAGCAAATGAGTGAATGAACTCATGAATGCTGACATATCCTAATGAAACAAAGAAAGTGAAAAGTGCATACCATGTCCTTATATGATACTAACAAATTTTTACGTTGAAGCTCCTGCAAAAAGGAATCGAAAACAAGGTAAAGATTTGAACGAACATTCACAAGAAACCCCTTCCGGAAAAAGGAAAGGAAAAAGACAGAGTCTTGTAAAAGAGATCTATATAAACTACCACCCAGGGGCAGAGCCACCCTTCCGGCACCGGTGATTTCGTCTACTAGGTATATCCAGTATTGAGTTTCGGCATATGAAAAATACTAATTCCACCCCCAGTGATTTTGGAAGTTCGCTGACTATCATTTAAAACTATTATGTATAACATAGTTGTTCAAAGTTTGAGCATCATAATCTCTTGCAAACCAAAACACACACAATAGCCTTTTTCCACCTACTATCACAAGAATCACATAAAATAGCCTACTGATGGAATACTTAAAGGCCAAACACAACACACACACACACACACACACAGAAGCGTAAAAAATGTAAGAAGCTGCAAATTACCTCACCTGTTGCTTGAACAATTTCAAACACGCTTTATCTTGAATACCAGGCATATCACTTAAAACTCCCAGGTCCATTGCTTCCATATACCTACAAAAATTCCATCTTCAATGAAATCCTTAAAACTCTGCCATTGGAATCTACAACTTCTACGATAATACAAATACCATATAGCTTTATCAACAAGAATTAGTGCATATCACAGAAAGACAATTTTTTTCCTACAATGAACACCATTCACAGAAATTACTAAGCACAATAATTCTACAATATGACTTATGACTTATGTATAAACCCAAATATTAAAATTAGTCGATGAACAGCTAAACATCGAACTATTAGTTCGTCATTGAGTGATATAGTTCTAACCCAATCGTTTTCCTCTTTCAATGAATCGATATTAGGATACTAAGAAGTTCTGTAGTTGTGCACTGATTGTCATAAAACGAAAACAAATGGAGATTGTAAAACTTCCAGATTACTGACGTTTGGGAAAGGTAGGAGTTGACAAGAGCGGTGGCGTGGGAACGGGCGGCGGCGGAGGAAGAAGTCCAGTCATGCCTTAACGACGCCAATTTCAACCACTGGTTTTTCAAGTTCCGCTGCGCAGCTGGACGCCATAGCCTTGCGTTCACAGGGAATGGCTGCGGTGATTGAGAGACTGAAACAACTTCAGATTGCATTGAAGCATCGAATTCAAGCGTTGTTGAAGAACCGCCATTTTCACTCTTCATTCTGATTTCGACTTTCAAGCGGGGCAGACCCTTACTTTACTTGCTAGTGTAGTCGCGTCACTAATTCTAGATCGGTTTGACTTACGATTCGATTCGACTTGATTGAACTCATTTCGTCAGGTGATATAGTATAATCTCGATAAATGAATAATTTGGTTTCGACTTATGTAAAAAAACTTAAAATAATGTTCGATAAATAAGTAAACTCGCTAAACGAATTTTTTCTGGTCCCGAAGGTATTTATTTATCGAGGTTATACCGTATATCATTTTTTTCTCTTCCTTTTCGACTATTTTTCATCATAACACACTCATATTACGTGGGATATGGTAGAAATAAAACAATGTGATGCACTACATTGACAATCAATTATTTTACAACCGATTCTATTGTCGAAGTTCGATTTTCCGCAATTGATTGTCGCAACCAATCAACTCAAAAACGATTTTACAGCTGATAATTGAATTCAAAGGTCGATTGTTTTAGGTGTAAGAGTGAAATGAACGCCGTATATTAATATATCTATGGCAAGTGCTCTAAAATGAATTCGGACGGAGCGATTCTCCATCCGGTCTAACTTGCAATTGGATTTGGATAAAAACAACTTTATTCATCTTCAGTCATAATTTTCTCTTTGCATGAATAATATATTATCTATATTCGACAAGAAACTCAAATATATCAAACAACATTTTAAAACACTTTATTTCTTGAATACGGATCAAGTGGATTTTTTCATACGGCCATATATATTCTCGATCTAAGGACAATTCTCGTTCCTACCAGGTCCTCCATGGGAGAACACTAGTTCTCCGTCACTATATTGTAAAGTGTTTCCATCAGAGCACCCGGTCTTCGAAGCAGAGGTGTAATAGCTGCCCGGGATAGGATTTTGCGACTTGTATGAGGTATTAATTACCATAATGTTACTGGTAAAACACGATCTCGCATACCCTTCTCCTGAAAAATGCCCACTGCCCATCCCGGTTGTTGTGTGCTTCCCATCCGCGTTTCTGTTCATAACTTCACCTTTAACTCGAATCTGTGTTGAACCGTCGTGTAAGTGTGTAAATAGAGAAATCGGCCAGTACCCAACTATCTCGGCTCGTCCATATGCTAGCCACCAATTCCCATCAAATTCATTCTACATCACAAATTTTATGTTGGACCTGGTGTAAATCCTAGTTGGTGCACCAAAACCAATAGGAATTCAACTTTCACCAATGGGTCCCTACCTGTAAAAACTTTCCACCAATGTATTTCTTTGAAAGTGCTAACTTGGTGGTCCAAAACTTGCACCTGGACCATCCTAAAATTAGTGATTCTACATATTATAGTTAAATCAAATAAAAGACGCTTGCCTATTTTATATATATGGGAATTTAAATTTTTTTTTTGTCAGAAAAAGAAAAAATTTAACTTTTTTTTTTGAAATATCTTCTCAATTCACGAAAGGCTTAACGTAAAATTGATGATTAATTGCTAAAATTTATAAGTTTTTAATTACCTTAAAGATCGTGAACAATATATAAGATTGGTCTCCGTCGTAGTAAGATATGGGATCAAAGATCGACCCTAGTACTATATCCCTGTTGGTTTGAACAAAAGCCCGGGCATCGCAAATCGTAACAACCCGTAGATTGTCGACCATCACCCTGTCATCATATATTTCATTTCAAAAAATAAAAAAAAATTAATGTGCCCTTAATTGAGGAAATTATTGACGAAAAAAAAAACTTGATGGCTTACTGTCCGGTAAATGTAAAGCCTTGTCTTGAAATCTCCGTACACAATCGGGTTCACCTGTTTTTTATTTTATATTTTTACCACATGTAAAAGGTAAGAATTCGTTGTTTTTTCAAGTAATTATAACTACAGTATAATTTATCACCATCAGGGCTCTGCCAAAATTACCAATACCAATAATTCATTCATCATAATATCATATACATAAACTGGCGGATCTATGTTGTATACTCATGTGGGGTCACATGAGATCCGGAGAATTTTCTTTTAGTATTTAAACGATGTAGTTTTGTTGTTAAAAAATGTAGTTTTAGGCTTCGGTGACTCCAATGAAACAAATTTTTGGATAAAAATATAGTTTTACCGTCCGGTGACCCACTAAAAAACATGTCTGGATCCGCCAGAAAAAAATTGTGGTTATGAAATGCAATGATAAATGCACATACAAAATACACGACTCATCCATACAAAATTCACTGTAACTATAAATTTTCTTTTAAGAAAACAAACACACACACACACAACATATATATATATATATATATATATATATATATATATATATATATGTGTGTATACACATACATGTTTACGATGCATGAACCTCTAAAATAAAAAATATTATATACAAATAGTAGATAATTGTTTAAATAACAACGTGAGGACATGTAATGGGCCTTTCCCACTACAAGCCTAGAGCGTGTTGAAAGCATTAGTGGTGAGGTCAAAGTAGTAGCTCCCGTACTTGAAGAAAGGTCGTGATCCCTACAAGCCATAAGATATATCCACAAAACCCTAACCGAGCTAGTTAGAGGTCATGACTGAGATGTCGACGCTCATTGTCAGTCTGTAATACGGAGGAGTCTATTTAAACTATTGTAACAAGATCATAGATAACCCGAGTATCATCAGTAGAACCAATGATAGGCTCGAAAGTAACACTCTTACAGTCATTCGATTAGAGCGGACTCAATTTCTTTATTTATTTTTATTTTTATTTTTTATTTTTTATTTTTTATTTTTTATTTTTTATTTTTTATTTTTTATTTTTTAAGACAAGGTCCATAAGTCATTTCCACCTAATAACGATTTTATTTTTATTTTTTGGGGTGTGATAATCTTATTGCCGTTTTGTTCAGGGGCGGACCCAGCCTACCCGGGGGTCACGTGACCCCACTCAATTTCTAAAAAAAAATTTTTTTTTTTAGTATTAAAACTATGTAGTTTTGTTGTTAAAAAGTGCCATTTTATCGATAAAAATTGATGTTTTAGACTTCGGTGACCCCACTGGAATTTTTTTTGAATAAAAGATGTAGTTTTAGACTCCGGTGACACCACTGAAATATATTCCTGAATCCGCCACTGGTTTTGTTATATCTTTGGTTGCATCATATAGTCGCTTTGGGGATTGCATTTGGGATCCTCTACCGTACAATATTTATGGTGTATTTGATGTGATAAAGTAATTGATGTTTTTTTTTTGGTCGTCTTTTTTTAATTTCAAGTGATGATTTCTCTGTTTTGCCCTTGACAATCCACACACAACAGCCTGCTGTATTTGTAAATACAGCGCCCGATTCCAATAAAATTAGAAGATTAGCATGACTCATACACATATGTGGCTCCAGGAATTCGGTGGATACGGATCAGGGATCGAGAGCGATACATCGTATTACAATTTTATAAGTATTAATTCTAAAATTAAAGAATGATTACGAGTCATATATCAAAATTTAAAAAAAAAAATTAGAAGATCAGTCAGTAGTAATTAGTGTATGAAAATTTTAAATTGTGGAAATTCGATACCCTGTATCGACTTCTCTAAATACTTAAACAACCTTTACAAATTGACAAGCTTTTACGCAGAACACATCACCTGAAGACGATGCATCCAAAGATGCTTTAAAGAAAATACATCTTATTGCTTTAAAGAAAATAAACAAGACAAAAACAAAACCTAGAAGACAACGTTGTCAACCTCGAAAAACAAGCTGGTTTTACTACAAAGGCATCAGCCTATACATATATATATATATATATAAGAGAGGATGAATTGAAGATCTCTCTCTATATATATCCTGCATATTTGGTGCATTCTAACTCAGAACCAAACAAACCAGAAAAGGAAAATGTCAAAAACACCCTCCTCAACAAGTAGCAAGTTTAGAAACAAAAGCCAACTGTTAGACTCCTTTGAGCTAGAAGCTGTTGTCAAACACCTTAACCAAGCTATTCAACTTTCATCATCATCAAAACCTCATCTTTCTCCTACTCCATTCTACCTCAAACTACCGCGATACCACAGATGCCTTGGTGACGTCCGTAAACAAAACCCGAAAAGGTTTTCGTACCCACAAAAAGGCCGCGACGACGTGACGAACACCATGACCAAGTATGGTGGGAAAAGAAGCGGTACTAAGCCATTACTACTGTGGAACAAGGTGAAAGAAAGGTTCCTATGCATAAAAGGTTCATAATTGTAAACCCATTAATCGACGAGTGTGGAACCCGTATCACTTAGTGAGTCAGTCTCGTTGTAATCGATGGTCTACAAATGTGTAAGTGTAGCCGGACTCTGCAGACACCACCTAGGTCAAACTCCGGATAAGTCGGGAGCCAGTTGGTCCCTGATGCCAGGGGCTTTAAGCGAAGAAAATATTGTAGCAATATCATATTTCTTGCAAAAATGTTGTTTTAAGCATACAAAATCGACTCTGGAGCCCAGAACCGACTTTCCGTAGGTGAAAGAACAAGAACCGACTTTATCACCTACAGAAAGTCGGTTCTAGGCTCCAAAACAAAATTTCACAAAGTCGGTTTAACTGTGGGACACATGTAGAGTGGTGCAAGAGTAGAATGAGTGTGGTGCGAATAATAATGCCGTATTTATAAGTCGATAGATAATATTTTCGTACCGCCTCTATTAAGCCGCAACAAGAAAATTACTTGTATACAAACAGTGCTCAAAACGGTTCATATACAACAAATCTTGAAAGATATACTTTCTAAAACTGATGATGATATGTGTGGAATGATACAAAGCTAGTTTTATAGGAAATTTAAAAGTCAACAAATTGTACCGTTAAATATTGTAACAACAGCTTGGTAAGCATATAGCCCTGTGTTTGGGATCTAAGAGAGTCTAACCGCCATTTCTTGAAGAAGGGCTCGTTTCTGTGATGCGTTTATAACTCGATTCGTTTCAGCATTCTCGAGAACGTCAGCTATTAAGGCTGCTGCATGACCTAGTGGCTCCTCTGCTGCTCTTTTCAGCATAAAGGCCTGCACAACACCATGTAAAGTTGTGATTCAGGACTATAAGGACCAAAGTGTGCATGACAAAACAATAAGGACCAAATAATAAAGATTAAAGTTTAGTGGTTCCCTTTATCTTTGGTAGTTTTCCAGTATTTTGGACAAGTTTTCATACATTATCTGGCGTTATTCACTCAATTTTCAACATGGGTCCTTCATTAACTATATGCATATACGAATCATGTATCCAACTTTCAAAAGTCACAAGTTTGCCCCCAAGTGTGTATCCTAAGTATTCGATGCGTGTCTGTGTCAGATATGTATGGGATCATCGCATAGCAGGGAAACCATGCTATCTCTCACACAGAGAAAAGTGCAAAACCCGGGGGGTGGGGAGGGGGATGGGTACATGGAAGATTGGGAGAATAACAGATTGATACCTGTCCATAGTGTGATATAGAAAGTGTACAAGGTTGCTGCAACCATGGTTCACCATCTATTTGAACAGGCAATGGAGCAAAAAGCTGAATCTTTATGACTTGTCCCTGTGCTAACCTTTTTGCCCGCGACAGCCCCACCTGTTGCCATCATTTCTATTTTTAGAATTATGATAAATTCAATTGAAATAAAATGGTTCTGTGCTCGAGTTCTTGTTGCATTTCAATTAGGTTCATGCAGTCGAAAAGGAGAGCAAGAACAATACCTGAAGCTTGCCCAGATGCCATGCACCTGAAATACTAACGACTTCCAGAACTTTATCATGCATAGATTGTGGATCAAAATTATCGCGATTTTCATCCTCATTCTGCCACAAATCTACACCACCCATATAGCTTCCAATATTGGCCACAAGAACACCTTCAGCATCCTATAATGAAGAAGATACATATATACATTGTTTATCAACGAGTAATGAACAGAGACTATGGGAAAGCTTTTTCTTTACGTACCTCGGGAACCTCTATCTCAACACCATCAACTTCCAGCCGCACTTCCCAAGGGAAATCCTCCAATGTACTGTCCATGATACTTCTTGCACCTTCCCTTGCATATAAAACTTTATTCATAAACTGCAACAACATTGTCAATGTTTCAAACGGAGGGTAATGAAATCAATGTTGCAACGAATCACGTAACATTAGCAATTAACAACTCTGCTGGGGAAATTAATGATGCATAAATAACAGTAGCAATTTTTAATCTAAAAAAAATAAATAGCTCAAAAGACAGCAAACCAAGTTTGGCTCGGCTTTGTTCATGAACATTTGAATGCATCCAATGAAGGCAAAAAGTCCAAATGGTATAGTTGTCAAGGCACTCTCACCTAGGTGAGAGTCGAGGTTTTACAGGTGTCGGTCGCCTCAGAAAGATGCTATACGAAAAGGGGATTGTGTGTGTACCTAATGAAAGTTTTGACTACTCATGACTCCTGTCTGAGTTTGTGCATGTATGACTTGTTTAAATTGATATCATTAGGTGGTTCGGATATACTACATATATTGGCGCCTACAATTGGTTTGATGTGGTTGGAGCTTACGGTGCTCACAAGGCACATTTGAGTATTTGTTTGATACGAATTGGCCTTTTAGTGGAATTTTATTGATGGCAGCTGGAATTTTGACGTTCCATGTTGGATAAATATTCATTGTAAGAATACATATATATTAGCAATGTACCGCCAGAAAATAATCTATATTAGTTGCTTATGCTTTTACCAAGGTTGGGTAATAACAATGTAAGAATCCCATCAGGCTATGAAGTCCAAACAAGTGTTGTATAAATCGAAAACTATGAGAAATCAACTTACTTGGTTGTAAAACTTCTCTGGGTTCTCCTCTCTTAGATTATGGAACTCCAGGGCAACCTTTGCATCACACCCAACCCCTGTAACATCGGTATTATGATCGGTCTATTAAGAAAAAACATGCCCAGAATAGTTCAACTAATCAACAAAATCCAACAAGTCGATAATGTAACACTAGTTCTGGCAATGATAACAATAGTTCATTCTACAACCAATGGTTTTTTTTATTTTGAGGGGTATAACCAATAGTTTTGATGGACACAAAAAGGCACAATAAAGAGGTAACCAAGCATGTCAACGTATTGAAGCAAAAAATTAAAACACCCATCTAACTAGCTGTGTTATTGAGAAATTTTACAGAATTTGCTGCTATTTAAGTGGTTGTGATGCAGGTCGGCATTGCCAAAGTAACGCCTGGCTCTTTCTGCATGCTTCATTGCTTCTGTCTATTCAGAGTCCCTAGGATGCTTGTTGCCTATTTAACCATGCACACACTTTGACATATCATGCCAGACATCTGCCATCTCAAATAAGTTATCCCTAAGCTGACACCAGATTTTGATATTTCTCAAGGGCTAAATCCATGAACGTGTATAGCGATGTGGCAAAGCTGCGGTAATACTTCATAGCTAAAGATAAGCTAACCGATGAATAAAAAGGGCTTGATCTACCTATGATTTTGCAATACACAGAGAATGTCAGGCGATATATGGAAAATCAGGTAAATCCCATTCAAGACTGCAGAAGAGGGCATAATTCAATGCCACCTTTGAGCAGCAAAAACAAACTTAAGGTTCACGACTAGGCAAGAGATATTTCCTTTTGAAATTCCAGTTGAGAAATATACGATAAGATGTCTGGATTATATCAGGTTTCGCATAGAATATATTGTAAAAATGATAAGAGTGAGAAAATGTACATTTTTGTCAAATGAGAAAAAGTTGCTTTTTTCAGATGAAAAAAATTATGAAAAAGATCCCAAATATGATGTTCATAAAAGTTTGCACCAAGTAATCATATAGTGTCATTGCTTACATATTAAACTTCAATGGGAAATGGACATACCAAGATAGTTGCTCATAAACTTTGGAGGTTGAAGTGACTTTCCATGTTGATTCAAAATAGAAACCTTCCACCGATCAAGGATGGTAACAGCTGCATTTTCAATATGGTGCAGAAGGGTACAAAGCCCACCTTGTCTCTCAACTGAGCCTATACCACCACCCCATGAAAGAACCCGAGCCAAATCATTGCCGGTTCCTGCTGGAAGAATAGCCACAGGAGGAGGAGAAACAAAGTTTTGCTTATCAATCGCATTTAATACCCAGCCAACTGTACCATCTCCTCCGCATACAAGGACTCTGAAATGAGGCACCCGTCGAAACAAGTAAAGACCAACCTCTGGTCCCTCTATAGAGCTCAACTCAAACACCTAATTCAGAGAGGGGAGGATCAAAAGCGAAAGAATAAAAGACAAAGACAGATCAAGGAATATCTCGGCGAGAGTCACATATAGGCCACGTACGTTTACACATACTTGAAGGCTAGGTGGTAGAAAGCATAAAGGGGGAAACAACAAATTGTTTTCTTTCTATTCTGCTAACATTTTTTGTCAAAGTTGTACAATAACTAAAGAATCAGTCCACCAATCTATATATCCAATAAAAGCAGAACAATCTATAACATCATTCGTAAACTTCTAAGCCAAATAATTGATACACGGGGGGGTATCGCAGCAAAACATGAACTATGCCAAAACAGAGCTTTTTAATTCCTTCATCACCGATAACAATCAAGCAAATAAATGTACTTAAACATATCCCAAGATGATCACACCAAAGCATGTAAGGCACACACACTCAGGTGTCAAAGAAGCAACTTGCTAACTCAAATGTTCTACATAAGAAAGACATCTGGAAAAGTTGCTTAGTAGTAAGTGTACATTCTTGAAGAAAACTGAAATGGCTAAATTTAGAAAGTCGTGGCATTTGGAATTCTAAGATTTAATATTTCCGTGTATGTAGTGAAATATTGGTGAAACTTATATTATAAAAATAATAATTGTAGGCTTAGAAGAACTTTGAAAGCTTTGGATAGGTTAGTGTCAAAATGTTTGTAAAGAATTAAGCCAAGAAAAATCATACGTTGGCTCGAAAAGTCCCAAATCCATTGCTTTTTGTTCGAATTTTGAAATCTTTAGTGTCGGGGGATTTCGATTTTACGAATTTATATTCCCCGCCTTATCCCAAAAGAACTCCTATGATTCAAAACTGTGAGAAAATGAAAATCCCATATTATATTTTTCCTTGCACGAGAAGCATAGGCCCAAAAGACCAAAAAAAAAACTATAGCAACCTGAGTAGCAAAGAAATTCCCTTCCCCATGAGATAATCTCCTGAACTGGGAGAAAACTCCATCCGCCATTTGGAAGCAAAAGAAACAAAATGGTGCGAATAAACAACAGTGAAAACTCAAACAAAAAAGCCCTCAGACTTTTGGCGAGTTGGAGTCAAGCTCTAACCTGCACAGGATTGAGAAGCATGTCCAATCTTCGCTTCAATGAATTTCCTCTTTGAGCTCCACTTTTTTTGTTAACGAAAACCAGCAAGGGTCTAGAATCTGGAGGCAAATCCAGCAATTCATATTTCTGTTTCATTCGAACAGACTGAAAATCCTCCTTCTGATTAGTTGATGAACTTCTTTTAAAACTAGGCTTGGAATCCAACTTTTTCGACTCGCCATTTTGTTGGTGGTCAGCACCCTCATGATTTATGCCACCATTACAGTTATCTTCCACTTTCAACTCGTTAGTTGACGGGGTACCATCTGCAGTACTTCCATTTGAGGTGTCACTTACAACACTCGCATTGCCCGTGTCCACAGAAGCCTCATTTCCGTCCTTGTGCTTCTTGCTTTGAGTTCTGATACTAGCACGCACAGAAGATGCAATCTCATTGGCACCATGAGTTATGGAGCTTAAAAATCCACCAGAAGTATTTCTGCTAAGTTCTTTTACATATAGAGGAGACACGATAAGCCTCCTAAATGGGCCAAGGTCACACAAATCGCCGGTTTCAGAGGACATGCTTCCATGACAGTCAACATGCACCAAACGCTGACACCATAAACAGCACCATATTGGAGATCCACCAAGAAATGAGCTATTGCATGGCTCTTCACAGTAGCTACAAAAAGAAGACTCATCAGGTTGATCTGTGACCTCAGCCCACCGCACAGCCCATTGATGCACCACATGCTCGTATCCTAACATAGACACTAGCTTGCAATCTTTTGGTGCACTTGATGAGCATTGAATATGAGCTGCTGCACCACAGACGTTACAGCAATGGAAAGAACCATCAGAGGACCCAATATTGCCAAGAGCTTGGGATGGTGACATGGACTTGTAGCAAACACAGCAGTTTAAACTTTTCCCACGAGATACAGATTCCAGCTCCCAAGTATGAGGAGCCACAAGGACTTTGTGTCTTGCTTTAGGATTTTTCTTCGATCGGGCAATGGCTTTCATCCAACCTAAATTTATATCTCTTCGCCACTGAAAAGCCGTGTACAATATCGTGGCAATCCCTATAAAACCCGCAACGAAGCAAGAGATAATCAGGATATGAGAGTCCGCCATTTCAGACGAACTCCTACTAATCCAACCTAGAAACTGGAAATTAGACTCTCCGTAGTCATCCATCTTTCAAATCTAATCCCTCCACATCTTAAAAAACGTTTATTTTAGCAATTCACGCTCTGTAACACCCAAGTTTACACTGATTGTGTGATCATTTCTCGTAACATCATGGCCCGGCATAAATTTAAAGTATCATCTGTAAGTCAGAGCTCAACTTCCCATACATAACCGTGCCCTTATACACTACTGAAAACACAAAAAGACCCAAGATTTGTAACTCATGAAATTGCTCTCCTTTCCTAACTAACTTCTTAACTCCATCATCCTCCAACGTGATCTCTCTCCCTAGACCTTCGATACTTCAAACACTCCAAAACATACCTGGAATCAGATTAACCAAAAGGAACAAGTCAAAAATCAAATGAAATCAACCAACATTATCATAGAACTAATAAGACACCATGCCATCAGTTCTAGAATCGTTTGATCCTGCAATGACAATAATCAACCGAACGGTCTGACAGATCTCATTCCAAAAACAACATTGCCATTGTAGTGTTTTTAAATTATCAAAACAAAAAAAAAACAGACTCACAGATTATACAGATTACACGAATGAAGATTTCCAAACAATGTTAATCAAACCACCTCATAAAGTAACAGTAAACACTCATTCTGCTTTCAGACGGCAACAAATACATAGAAATGCTAATAAATGCCACAAAAAACACAAATGTAACACCCAAAAAACACTACGCAACTAATCAACACAATGAAAAGCAAAAGTAACATAACAAATCTAACAAAAACTAAAGAATGATTCATATACATATAATAAACACGGATTTGGCGCACCTTCACTACTCTACTCAGCCGGCCCCTCAGCCCTGCTACAGAATCCAAAAATCGAGCTGCCGGAGATCAGAACACGTGACTCCGATCCCTATATATAACGTAAGAAAAATCCAAAGAAACGAAAAAAAGGAAAGAGAATCCGTACACTTGTGTGAAGATTGCAAAGTGAAGCAAAGCGAAAAAAATTGATTCGGTGCTTCTTCTTATAGACTTATACAACAACAAGTGCGATGTTTTGAAGTTTGTAAACTGCAGAATTAAATTTTTTTTTATTTTTAATATTTAAATGATTTGGTAATTTTTTATGAAGAATCTTGGGTGAAATTCATCAGAGAATCCATAGGGACACGTGGCCATTGAAAAAGAATATGAAGTGGAAGTGGGCTCCAACGTATAATGGAGTCATTTTGCCGACATGATATGTGCTTTTGGGCTTGGGTACTGAGAACCTGACACGAAGGAGGTAGGTGGGTATGGGCATGATTATAAATGGGCTTATAGTCAAACTGACTTCAAGTGTAAAAACAAAATCCAACTCAGGCTGAGTTGTAATTTATTTATTTAATAATAATAGAGGGTTCTATTGCATAATTATTTTAATTTCGGCACCATGATTTTTTTTCTTCAACGTACTACAAGATTACTTTCGGTACACATTTAATGCCATCGATGTTATTTTGTAAAAGTAATATTGGTGACAGTGACATTACTTTCGGTACCACACATTTAATGCCATCGATGTTATTTTGTAAAAGTAATATTGGTGACAGTGACATTACTAACCACCGGGTGACACATACTGTTAAAAATGATGTCACTGACGTTATTTTCGAAATAAAGTTAGTAGCAGTCACATTGCTAACTTTCTGCAAAACATTCATTCAATTATGTATTTAATAACTCGAGGTAATCGTTTTAAGTAAAACAAGTACAACAAATATCGATGTCAAACCTAAATTCAAAAAGTGTTGTAGGCTGTGTCGGAATAAACTATCAAACAAAACTGAATGTCATGTCACGAGAGTCACCACTTGGAACACTGCACCAAAAGTTCCTTGATGGAGACTTGATAATATGACGCATGTTCTTTTATGAGGGAAGAATAAAGTATCTCACAACGAAAACTTCGAGAAAAAATGCACCCTGCACATAAAGGTTGATGAAGTATAAAGGACTCCATGAATGTAGCAAGGTGAATAAAGAACGAGTTGAACCGAGCTTTGATTCAGAGTGAAATCAGAAAGGAAGAAGAAGCAACAAGAGTGATCACACTAAAAGTCGGTACAAGAACTAGGAATGGCTTGATCCCGAAACATTTTCAAGGGTTTTTACTCTACATTTTCCAGACCTAAAAAAACGACGGTACTTTTGTTGTATCATCAAAGAGAAAATAACAATTATAAACCAGGAGGGATCTGGATCTATACCAGAAATGAAGCCAGTTAAATATTAAATAAAGAGTAAATTTTCATAGCCAAAGTGCAAAACTCAGTACAAGTGACTCATAAGGGATAAAGCAACAACATAAAAAGGCTAAATTAATGTCTGGAAAATACTAACACATGTTCCTTAAGAAAAACCAGAATCCATCCCAAAACAAAAATTTAACTGTAAGACATGCAGAATAACCCCACAACCAACTCAAATGGGAAATAGAGCACAGTAGCTTGTCATAGGTTTCTCAAAGGGCAACTCCGATTCTTCCTGCAACTTGATCAAGATCTCTTTGACCGCTGGATGTGATCTTCCTCCCACTGAACATCATTAACAAAATCAAGAAACACAAATCATTACAGCATGGTACATAAAATGCATAAGCTGGTGATATAACGAGGCTTTGCGTGATTTCACTGTATAACCACGATAAAGCAAAAAAGGGTATAAAAAGACAAGTGCCTAATAATAGTCCTGTTCTATAATGAATTTAGTCGATAAAAAGGGGCTCACAATAGTAGCACTTAGTCCCACTAAGTGGGAGTAAAAAGAAGCAATAAAGAAACACAAGCTTACCCCTTGGGATCAAAGTCGATGATGTTCACGTTCTGCAGTTGCTGAAGAATGTGGCGTGCAACAGCACCACTGCTTTTGCAGAAATGGGAAGGACTGCTGCCATTCCTCTTGCTGCCTCCATAAATTCTGCGGAAGCCACCAACACCAAGGCCTCCACGCAAGTAGATCTTTCTAGCCATAGATGCTGTCATCCAAACAAAAGGAAATAGCAAACCTTAGCAACAAATCAGAACAACAACTAAAGTAAAAGATGGGTGGGAGAGGAAAACACTCACCAGCCCTAATGTAGTACCAATCAGGATCATAGGGTGCAAGTTCTTTGAATTGAGCAGTCTTCACAATGTCGGTCCAGGGAGGGAGTTCCATCTATATATATGGTAAATATAAATAGACAGGTGAGGGAGTGGGGAAAGGGGGGGCAAAAGAGAAAATTAGAATAATGAAGTAAAGTGAGAATTAATATCACCTTTTCACACACTACTCTAAAGCCTAATAGGAACACAAAAAGATCTATGTTTGGATCGCACTACAGTGATTGCTTAGGGTGAATGTTGCAGTGATATAGACCCAAACACATATTTGCAATATGAAGAAGATCCAGCCGTAAACTTATTGTGTTGTAGTTTAAAAAAAATCATTTTGATGATACTGTACCAAAACACACATCACTGTAGGGGTCCATACTGAAATATGATGAATTGTAGAAGGCTGTTGACAAAGAGTGCTTTCGACTAAAGACCCAATTAAGGAAAAGAAGAGTCTATGTAGAAGATAACATACAACGGGCCAGTATCACTAAAAATTACCACACGAGCAGCTAAAATGGTGAAATCGCGAAGCAATAGGATCAAAGCACGTAATCTTCTAGATAAATTATCCATCTGCGAATCAAAATTTACCCACAGCACTTATTTATTACCTCGCAACCCAAAAAAGAAAAAGGATTTGCCTTGGTTTGCAATCTCAGCGTGACAGGAGTTGTAAACTACGCTTTCAAAACACCAAGCTATGTGACATCCTGATACCCTAACAAGGATATGTGATACAAGCAACATTTGAAAAAAAACCTAAAAGCTGGAACCTTTAAAAAAACTGCAAAATCGGAGGAGGCAATAGGGTGAGGGGAGAAAAATTAATCCAAAATTCTAAGCTAATTAAATTAAGCTTCTTCGGTTCCATCTCTTTAAATCAATGAATGAAAGAATCGAACGAAATGAAAACCTAAAACACAAAACAATCTACGAGATGTGAAAACAAATAAATTATCATCACCTTGCCGGAACGCTTGAGGTGAGCGGCGTAAGCCTTGACGAACTCATGAGGTGAAACGTCTTTCACAGTCCTAGCTGTAGCTGCCTCCATTTTGTCCTGTGTCCACTCGGCAACGGCGGTTTTGACGGCGGCGAATGCCTCTGAGAGCTACCGCAGCTGGTTTGCTATACAAATGAACTGAGACACACTAGGGTTTTGAAAGTCGAATATATATACATAAGGATGTCGTTAAACAGGCTTTTAAATGGGCCTTTGATTTACCCTAATAAAATGGGGCTTTAATTTGAAAGTTGGTCCTTATATTGGCGGGCCTGTACATACATACACTTTTTGCGGACTTCTATCGGCACCATAAAATTGCTGCTGGTATCATGCTTACTCACGGCACCCAAAAAACTACTTAAAACATCACGATAATTTTTATACAAAATAACGTCTGTCTCAATAATAATTTCACTGATACTGACGATAGTTTTCAATAATAACGTCGTTGACAGTAACATTATATAGTTATAAAAGTGTCACGAGTGAATAATGTCATTCCACTAACGGTTATTTTTAAAAAGGAACGTCGGTGGCATTGACATTCATAGTGTAATGCCGGAAATAAAAAATTAAAAGAATACACGTTTGGTGCAGGAAGTAAAAGAAAAATTATAATAATAAGGATGCCGATAGAAGTTGCATACATATGTCGGCTAAAAATGTCTTTTAAGGTCTGTTTAAAAAAATTGTGCTTAAAGTTTGAGATTATAAAACTTATTTTTTACCGGTGCACCACACCTACTATACGCTACACAAAATTGACTTATTAAAAGATGATTGATCGATTTTCGGAAAGCCGATTATCATATTCGACGTTTACAAAATCGATTCTTGGATAAATAATCGAATTTCAAAAGGTCGATTCGGTGTAATGCATCAGTAAAATCCTTGACATTGTTACCAAGGCAAAGACCCTAGCCCAAGGCATTTAAACATATGGAACACCCAGATTATACGACACGGGAAGTTCTTGTGTGGTATCACCGTTTGACACCGCATACATAATACATCACACAATTTTATTTTGTATTTAAACTGTGTGATTCTGATCATTTCACCCGTTACTTCGCTTCAAATTCCCTTACCATACAAGAATTTCCCATACGACACGATAGCCGGGTCTGGATGATTCTCGCTTTGCATTCACATTCGCACAACTTTATTGGCATGGTTGCGCAACTATGTTATTTCCAGTCCTATTAGCGAAATGTCTTCCATGTTATATCCAACTCGAAATTCCATTTCAAATGATTTTAATCCATTAATCACAAAGTATCCTTAAATATATTATAGGTGCCAATGTAGGATTAATTATCAAATTACTTTTCAAGCCATTTGAGGTCACTTCATATAAATATGCAATGCCCTATAGGAATAATCCTACATGCACACAGATTAAGCTAACTGAGTAACAATAACCCAAAAATCTATGCTTTGATACTTATTTGATGAGTCTACCGGTGTACCACACCACCCCACATTGGAATCAACGTTGTGAAAGTCGGTTCTGGAGCCAAAAACCGACTTCCCGCCCGCATAGTTAACCTTGGGAAATCAGTTTTTTTTTTTTAAAACTCCAAAACCGACTTTCGCACTGTAAAAAAAAAAAAACGGTGTGACCGGTAGAGACCGGCTGCAGTGCAAATAATTGTCCCCTAAAAAAAAAAACTACAATAAACAGCAAGAAGCAGCTACAAGGTGGGTCAGTTGAATATTTCCAAAATATCCAAAAGGAATAAAAACAAATAATAAAAAAGATACAACTACAATAATAAGCCCTTGAAGAACAAAAGTGAAAGTCTATGGCAAATCTCAGGCACCATCAATCCCAGAATAGCACAAAAAAAAGAAAAAAAGAAAAGATACAACCATTAAACCTTTTTGTTTGCTTTAGGACCCAATCCCAAGTAATTTGTCACCAGTCCCATGATTCCAAACCTGGTAATAAAAAAAACCAAAAAAAAAAAACCACATCATCAGTTAATATTAACTAGATCTTTAGTTTATGTTGTTGTTAGCTAGCAGTAGCAGGATTCAAAAACCCATGTCATCGGAGCATCAACGAAAGTTTAGATGTTGTTTTGATATACACTTCACCAGTGGCATGGACCCCAGTGCAAGGGAACGTGCTTCTGCCCTTATTGACTAGAACAACGAGCAAGGGTGCGGTTTGATCACAATACATAGTGATGATGCAGATCCGTCCCTTTACTGAACCGACAGTCAAAGGAGGTGACACGTCCTTGAATAACTTCTCTTATAAGTATGTCACACACAGAGAGTACAACTAAACTGGGTTTTTTCACAAGAATATTAAGCATAACAGTCTCACGACTTTAGGGGATGAACCTATAATGATATATATATATATAGTAGTTGGGCAAACAAGCAAGTCAAACGGAAACGGGAGGCAGGTAAACGATTATAAGACACCATTGTTTTAGGTATGTTTTGAAATACTTCATAATCTACTGTTTTTTTGGTGGGGATAAGATTGGAAATGTACATAAACCAACGACAAAATATCCACACTTCATTTCCCACAAGTCTAATTACATTAGAAAGGGGAAGAAAAAGGGAAAAAAAAGAAACTCGACACCACCTTAAATACTAAACATATAACCATTCAAGGCCATCAACCAATTTATCACACTATACTCACTCCTCTGCAACAATCAATACAAAGCCTCATGTTTTATATCGTACTCCCAAGTCCAAAGTCATAAGAGAAAAGAAGGATGCTTTAGAATAGCTTTCTGATTGTAGTCAGATAAGGAAGTGCCTTCACTTACCCCCCACCCACCCCTCCCAAAGCCATAAGCAACATAAAAAAGATGCCGTAGGAAAACTTCCCAATTGTATCGATCCAACATCAGATAAGAAAATTTATTCGCTAACCCAAACCCCCTTTGAGGGATAATCCTACTGTGGGATGTCCAATTATATCCGATTAAAACACGACACATGGTCTGATTATTGTGTGTATGTAGTGGTTTGTTATGTTTACGGGTTCATTTCTAGAGTAATTAGTACCACATGTCATATTTTGATTGGACCCGCATTAAAAGTTTCCCTTTAAACACTTAGCACATAATGGGGTTAGCTTCATAAGAGTTAAATTCCGTATCACCACAAACAAGGAGCAAAAAAGGACATTTACAAAATTACTGATATGAAGAAAAACTGTAAAAGGACATTTACACGTCAAACGACAAACATTCAATACATAGATCTTTAAAATCAAAACGTACGAAGGTTGTAAACATATAATGATGAGGATGAACAAATGCACAGAGAATTATAATCAAGAAGCGAACTCCATAAATCATTTCTTCCCTCTTATCAACTCCTGGGACTGACCGGCTTTGCAAAACGTTGCTTATTTACATCCGATTTTCAATATCTTGACTCTCCCTCAAGCAAGGATAAGTATCTAGGTATCAGGGCACTTCTATGTCAATTATTAGTATGATTGGACGGACATTTACCATAATTTTATTTCTATTTTTCCACTATAGATAAGATTATATTAAATCAACCAAATTACAAATTTTACATCTATATCCTTTAGCTATAAGGATACAATGTGCAACCTATCCTTGTCTCAATTTTTGCTCTGGAAAGCTACATCAAAACTGGAATTTTAAACTATAACTGTTGTCTACTGTACAAGCCCCAAGTTTATATATATTTTAAAAAGACAAAATAAAGCTCAGATCTTCCCATTACACAGCGAAAAAAAATTTCCTTACAAATTTAACTAGGAAAAGAAAAAACTAATGCAAAACACTGAATAGACTGAAGAACATAGTAGCTACTAAAAGAATCGAAACTTACATCATAGCCATGGAGACCTGCTTGAAATCATTCTCGAAATTCCTCATGTTTGCAAGTGCTTGTGCGCTGAATATGATTGCTAGCCACGAACAAATCTTATACTGAAAACAAATAATTACAGAGAAAATAAGTTACACCAATAGAAAATTAGTAAGATTAAGGAAAATTGAGAGAAAAAAACAGCTGAAGAACACGAACACGGAACATAGCTCCGAAGACACCGAATATGACGGCGAGGAATCCGGAATAATCGACAGGGAGATCTTGTGCCGCGACTACCGGAGGCTTGTACGGCCGCGCCGCCGACGGCAGCCGTGGATCGTTGGGTTGCTGCGATTGCGATGACATAGCTCTCAATTTCTGATTTGCTCACTGGTAAAATTTCGGAAATGTAAGTTTGATGAATTTTTTTGTTGTATATCAGGAGACTTTTCACGAAATTACTTTTGTAGTACCCTATTTTTGCCAAAATATAAAACAACACCCCGAACTTTAATCATGTTCTAAAAAAAGAAACAAAACATTGACCCCCGAGTCCCTAACCTTAAGAAAATGATACTTTACCAAAAGAGAACTCTTTAGTAGTGGTGTTCACGAGCCGAGCCGAGCCAAACATCTATGGTTCAAGTTCGAGCTCGTTTGTTAAACGAACATTTTTGAGTTCGTTCGTTTGTCAAACGAACACATAATCGTGTTCGAGTTTGGCTCGATAGCGTGAACATAATGTTCGAAGTCGAGCTAGAGCTCGGCTCGTGAAGTAAAATTTATATAAAAGCTCGAATATGATTAATTTAACTAAAAAACACATCCAAAAATTTCATAATTAGAATACTAACATCAATTAATATACATATGTCCATCATCAATACATACATTTTTAAACTAAACATATATATGTATATAGGAGTTCACGAACAATATTGAACGTTCACGAACATGTTCGAATCCGTTCGTTAATTAAACGAGTACTCAAATATGTTCAAGCTCGGTTCGATAGCATTAACGAACAAACATAAACGAGCTTTAACGAACCGAACTCGAATATATTCATGAACAGTTCTGTTCGCTTAACAGCACTAGACTCTTTCTTGCATAAACTAAGGTGCCTTAGCTTTTCCCATAAATTTTTCTTTATATGTTGATGAGAATGTCGGGATTGTAGATGATTCTTGATCCCTAATACACGTTGCAAGATGGTATCCAATTGTAACTATATGGACCTCGGAAAGAGAAAAAAAAATAAAAATAATAAAACGATCGTTTTGACTTCTTGAAGCTAACCCAAGAGAATGGATATAATACTTTATGCTTCATGTGATAGGAATACTTGGTGAACAAGGTTCTCATCCCAAAGGCGTTGGCCAAGTAGAAAAAGACGGTCCACTATGAGTCATAAGGCAACAGTCCTATGCCAGACGGACACTTATTGACACAGACACTAAGACGACCTACATTACATATAATATATATATATATATACACACACATATATACATCTATATATACATCTCTCTCTCTCTCTCTCTCTATATATATATATATATATATATATATATTTATTTATTTTTCCGAAATGAAAGATTCATTATGCAGCAAAACATGATTACAAGGGGTTACAATGTTGCCTAACATCTATATATACATCTCTCTCTCTCTATATATATATATTCAAATTTATCAAAAAAAATATTCGTACAAGTCTAAACAACTATACAAAATAAGATATGTAATACTTAAACTCTATCAATATCTAAAATAGATATTTGTTATCTATACGGTGTCAAAAGTAAAAAGAAAATTATGATTGACTTTCAAAATATTACAAATTAAGTGTAAAAACGATTGTCTATAACAAAAAACATATAAACATAATACAGAGTAATCAAGATAGAAATTGTATATTTTCAGGTTTCATCAAAAAAAGATTGAAAAAATTGTGTTCATGGGTGTCGGGAGGTGTCGGCACCGTGTCGGAGGTGTGTCGACAACGTGTCGGAGGTGTGTCGGATATTAAAATTTTAAATAATATTAATTTAATCAGCCGACACGTGTCGGACACGGTGTCGGAGCGTGTCGGAGCGTGTCGTGTCGTGTCGGAGTGTCGGACACGGCGCACGGCGTCCAGATTGAAGTGTCGGTGCATCATAGGGCAACACTAAAGAGAAAAAATACGGGGTAGTTGGGCGCAAGAGGGGGATCCGTGGATCATAGTAGAACCGGACTGACAAGCCCGATCCAATGCGAAAACGGAGTTGGTAATAAGATATATGTATGACATTGATAAATGTGATTTTTTTTGCAAGTGTTACTACTACCTCCGGTCCAAAATATAAGTCACCGTTGACTTTGGCACGCATATTAAGGAGGTGATAACTAATCGAAGTTTTACACTATCATGACGAAATTACCCTCTAGCCCTTGTTCATCAATTGCAGTGTAAACAATGGGTAATTTCGTCATGATAGTGTAAAAATTCGATTAGTTATCGCCTCCTTAATATGCGTGCCAAAGTCAACGGTGACTTATATTTTGGACCGGAGGTAGTATTTGACAAAATAAATGGGCAATTGTTTATTTACTACTTTCTAAAAAGATTTTTGTTTAAATAGTGTTTCTACAAGAGTTCTTGTGTATTTAGTATCGTGAACACAACCTTATCCAAAATAAATTTATATTCTCTAAATAGCCCCAAATGTCGGGAAAAAAAAAACCCATTTTTTTTAGGAAAGATATTTAATAAATTCATGTATAAATGTCCCTTCAACAAATTGCATTCTCCTGCATTGTTGAATGTTATTAATCAGATTACAGGTTCAGATTCAAGCCCTAGTTCATGATGTTAACATTTGTTAATTTAATATTAATGGGAAATGTTGTCGTAAATCCAGTTGGTCATTTTTCAGGGATTAATGAAGATGTGACATACAGATTCAGGGTATTAAGGAGGGTGGATTTCAGGGATTAATGTTTTAAGGCAACGGTTAAGGAAGATATGACAGACAGATTCAGGGTTTTAAGGAGGGTTATTCATTGATTTCACTCTCCATTCTAATAAGTTTTCCTTTTATCTTGTTCTCATAAATGTGTACCAGATTCATAGATCCAACACTCTAAATTAATGAATGAATATTTTCAAATAGTTCCATGATATCTGAATTAATTCGAGAAGAACATTTCTTTAATGAAAATATTAAATATAATTGTTAATTTAAAAAAGAGGTGGGAGGTAGCAATAAAATTTAATATATTTATTTGGGTTAACCCAATTTAAATTAATAATTTATCTTCAGGAAATTATTTGGGTTCGTAGGCATATATTTTTTTTTTTTGAGAAGACGTAGGCATATTTTTAAGAGAGAGGGAAAAATTTTGGGTTTTCAACTTCTTTACTACTATGGTTTTGGTGAGGACCTCAGGGACATTTATAGTCCTGGGTGTGAGCCACTCATGTAAGGCCTCGTGGCTCATTTCTGGCCACACAAAACCATATAGTATTACTGGTTTTGCTTGTATGGCCGACACGTGGTCCCCACTAACAACAATATATGCAATTATTCCCTCATTTTTCCTGTAGCCCCGTGTTTGAATTTTCAAAATTGTAACAGTTTATCGAAGGGTATTTTTGTCTTTTCTAATTAATAATCTTTTTGCATTATTTTTTTATGGACTCCGCTTTGTGGAATACCATATAAAGAAAAAACTTTGAAAAATATACTATATGAACAATTTCCCCCGAAATAAACCCTGCTCTCATTTTTAAAGGTAATAAGACAAATTCTATTATGTTTTGTCTAAATTACTTATAAGTAACCTAGTTAACTCATTCTCCTCCAAATGAAAACCGCCACTCTCCCATTTTTCAATCTTACACCTTTAGCAACATTTTATTTATTTATTATTTTTTTTAGGGTAAACCGTTAGCAACATTCGAACCCTTATATTTCTTCATTTTTTTTGTTGTTGAAAATAATTACATTTTCAAAGTCGAAGCTATTAAAAATACCAACAAAAAAAAGAAAAGAAAAAGATTAAAGACACTAAGATCGCCTTAGGTCATTCCCACCAGATGCACCATTTTTTATCCCTAAAATAATATAAAATAATACATATTCCTATTTTACAACATCTCAATTCAAAATGCTCCAGAGCAGCATCTCTATCCTTATCCCTATAACATTTCAAATACTATTAAATAATATATATTCTAGCTCACAACTCTATTCATACACATTAAATATTTATTATTTCAGTCCAGCAGCATCCCTATCCTTATCCCTGTGATTTTTAATAATTAAATATGTTTTGGGACGTGAATAGTGCATCCTCACAAGTAGGGATGCGATATTCATATCCCTAAAAATAAATAGGGATAGAGACTCTGCTGTGGGAATTATTTGGGTAAACTCTATTTTTTATCTTCATTTTAGGGATAGGGCACCATATAGGGCTTCTGCTACAAATGCCCTACCTCTAAAAGTTACACCTCCTTGGCTCCTCCATAAAAATACATTTTTTTTTCACTTCATCATCTATTTTTTTTTTTAATGAGTTTTATGTATTCTCCATCTTCCAAATCGGAAAATTTAATTTGATGAAAACAATTAAATCGATTGTTCTTGTAATGAATTTTATGATTAAATTTCATAAAATACGGTCCGAGAGGTATAGCTCAAAGGTAAAAAACATTAATGTTATAGTGATAGTAATGTTGAAGATCTACAATAAACGGATAAATACGAGCTAATCCAAACTCAAAGATAATACCATTCTCAAACGATCTAGATGATTTAATATTCAAGATTACATTCTCTCCAAGGTATCCATTCCCATCTTTGCTGCAATTCAGCTCAGATGTGAAAGAACCAAGCTTTGACGGAATATCCCGAAGGATCTTCGAATCCCGAACACCGTCACAAATCCGGCTATCTTCCCGACTCATTTTGGCCGTCATACCGCAAGGGAAAAAACCCTAGCTAGCCCCGATACCAAATGATGTAAAGCTATTGAATTTGATTGAAAAGAAATGCTGAAGTTCTCAGCAAACCTATATTACAAATTGGAAAATATCATCAGCTGCCTAGCTATGAAATTTTTTTGGGTTTAAATACCCCTAATGTTTAAAACATCAAAAGATAAAAATACCCTCTACTAAATAAATAATATAATTTGACAAAAATAACCCAAAAATAACCCTTAGATTAAAGTCTTCTTTCATCATCACTGCATCAGATAGTCTTGCCTTTGAGTTTGTGTGAGGTTCAATTTCGTAAATGATCGAGTTTTCTCAACAATAAAATATGTACAAACAACCTTTATAAAACGAATCATTAAGACAGGTGCATCGGTTTAGCGGTGAACTAGATTATAATCTGACATGGGGACCAGTGTTCGAACCCCGTTAGGGGCAAAAAAAAAAAAAACCAAAAAAAACTCGATTTACATCAGGCTTTGGGATATTTTTTCCGGGACTATTATTTGCACCACTCTATCCGTACATCACATTAGAACTGATTTTGTGAAAGTCGGTTCTGGAGCCTACAACCGACTTTTCGTATGTGTATTGTGAGAATCAATTTCGATTGAGTCGGTTCAAAATTTCATAACCGACCTTCACAAACTCGATTCTACTCTGATATATAAATATAGTGATGGACAAGTAGATTGTGCGTGTGGTGCAATTAAATGTTTTTTCTCTATAAATAGATAAATACAATAAATTAGGTGACATTGATAGAATTTCATTTGGGACAAGTGCGAAATCAACTGTTCCCGTTCAAAGACACGCGCACCCCACGGGCAAACGCGTTCTTCATTCTCTTTTCAGTGTTTTTAACTGAATGCGCTGTTCCAATTCTTGCTATTAACGCAATCAAAAAGAGAAGAAAAGACAGTCGAAACCTGAATTTTTAGATTATCGAAAGCTAAAATGGGTTGTTGCAGCAGCAAAAGCGCCGATTCTAAAGCCAGCCGCTTGGCTCGTTGGCAATCTACTGGCATTGTTGCTTTACGTGACTCTAAACTCAAGGTTCTATTTATTAATTTTTTTTTCTTAGCTCAATAAATCAAATTGGATTGTCGTTGAAATGGAAACTTGTATGAAATTTCAGATAATTTTTATAAGCAAGCGTTTTTCTTTTTTGGGTTCTTGAGATTGACATTAAATTGATAGCTGCATTTCATTTTTGATATTTTTATCCATTGCCCACTAGTATTCTTGTCATGAAGTTGCATATTCTGCCATGAAATGAATAGCACTAGTAGCATATCCAGCTTAATTGTTCCAATTTTCTGTAATGAAAATTGGGCAATCAATTTTTAGTTACATGTGAAAGATTTATTTTCTGGGCTACAACGAAAGATTTGATCTTGATGATTATGGGTTTGATATCAGAGATTGTAGATTGACAGAGAATCTTATTTACATTGTTCTTCTGGGTTTTGTCCCCCCATTTTGGCTTCCCAGTTAGTTTGACTTTCTGTTTTGGTTGACTTGTTCTTCAGACATTTCCACATGAGGTTCTGGACCTTGGCAGATCAGTACGCACCCTTGATTTAACGCACAACAGGCTTGGTATTGCTCTTTCACTTCTGGGATGCTATAATTTTGTTAAGATAGGTTTATTGGCATGGTGGTAGTTATATCCAGCAAATTTTGTTGGATAAAACTTCTTGGTTTTCATGTAGGAAATCTTCATTTTGATCACAAATTGGTGTAGTTTTTGCATTGGTTGTATTGTGTTGCTTGTCTATTCACAATTTTGTGTCGATAAAGAGCTTTTAATGTAGCATGCATGGGTATAAACATCAAACTTTTGAATACTTCTTCTTGTTGTTTGCTGGAAATCGTTATGTGTAATTAGCTGATTGCGTGTTATGTTTTGGCAGTTGACATTCCGCAGGATATAGGCAAATTAATTAACTTGCAACGGCTGGTAAGTCAATTGTTTTGCTTGTAACTCTTTTGGTTGCTTCATAGGCTTTACAAGAAAGGTTATAGTCAAGACAACGACTCTTCCGAATATTTATTATTTAATTAGATTAAGCAATGATAGATTAAAGTGTTTAATTTTATCACGCATGTAGACTTTTTGCCATGCTTCCGTCTCCATTTTTGTCGAATTGGGGCTTGCACATTTCTTCAGGTTGCTTATGTCATTTGAAGGGTTAACTCTTTTCAGGTAACTCTACTACAGAGACTCCATACTGAAGAGTGATCATTTGCTCCAATCATATTACGATATTTGTTCCACTCGTTTTGAACCTAAATGCATCTTCTCTCCTTTTTGATGGAAGGTTGGACACTTGTCTAAATGTGATTGGAGCAAGTTGCAACTCCTCAACCGGGAGTCACTACAGAGAATTTCCCGCTCTTTTCTATCGTATGTTTGCAGATACTAGTCACTTTTCTGCGTTCATTTCTGAATGTTGCATTCTGGCCTTTCATCATAGATCCCGTTAATGTTCTTGAGTGAAAGTTTAAGTCTTTTGCAGACGTGCTTTATGTCGAAGTTAAATTTCTCACTTGAAAAACAATCGAAAGCAAGTAAAAACTTCCATAAGTTACAGATATTCTTAGCAATAATCATTCGGACATGTTGATTCATACGGAGCAAGGACGTACGCCTTACTGTAATAGTATAATACACGGGCCATCCTAAAAATACAAGGGGTCATTTTGTCCTCCTTCACTCCTACACTTTCAATTTCCTTTTCAGATTTTTGCTGATAATCTTGTTGGGCATGTTCCTGTGAGCATGGGAAAGCTTAAAAACTTAAAAGTCGCCACATTTGACAGAAACAAAATCACATCTTTGCCTGATGAATGTAAGTCTCTCCCATCTTGGGTCGCCTTGCATCGTATAACTTTGTCGTTTCTTTAGTTATTTTCTCTCCTAATCTTCATTTATTTAGTGGGCCAATTGGTGAAACTCGAGAAGTTATCAATCTCGGAAAATCTGTTAGTATGTCTGCCTGAAACAGTCGCGAGCTTGCGAAATGTGAGTCTATAATCTCTTTTTGCATTTTGAATTGTTATTAAAGCTACACTGCTTCGTATTATGACTATGCTGCTCAAATATAATGCAGTTGGTGCTGCTAAATGTTTCAAACAACAAGTTACAGTCTCTTCCAGAATCTATTGGGAGTTGCTTCTCTCTCGAAGAACTTCAAGCAAACGGTACTTTCCATATCTTCTATTTCATCATTTAATTGGGTCCGCATTATTAATTCGGCTCAAACCGATCATTAATTTTTTTTTTTCCTAGTTTGTTCTATGTATCTTATATCTTGATGATGATCAGTGTTATGGTTTCAGATAATTCTATCACGGAACTACCTGCTTCGATTTGCAGCCTGGTCCACCTCAAGTCTCTATGTCTGGACAATAACAAATTGAGTCAGGCAATGATTCTTAACTAGATTCTGTTGAATTTACTTATCACTCTTCTTGCTTCTATAATCGTGTTGTGTTTAGTAATAATTTCAGATACCAGCAATAGACATTAGCCATGTAATGCACACAATTTCTTATTGGGACCACTACGAATTTACTATACACCATACTACCTGTGCATCACACCAGAATCAAACTTTTGAATTGACTTCCTGAAGGGCGAATGTGAGAATGGACCTTCGGAAAGTCGAGTTTTGGCTCAAGAATTGGCTTTCAACAGGTTGATTCTGTGTGTGGTGCAAAATAAAAGATCCCTTTTTTATATTAAGGGAATACTTTGTTAGAATATGGTCAATCTAATGCTCCTCCTTAAAGTGTCTTTAGTGGCTTTAATTAGTTAATTATTAGTCTTTTATGTTAACTAGTTAATTCCCTTTTTTCTTAGTCCTTATCGGGTGAGAATAATGACTCAAAGTCCTACTAGCCGTTGGACATGACAGCCCAACGGCTAGCTTCCTGTTTTCTACTTTATGGGATAGTTTGTGTGTATATAAACAAACATCCCTTCTCTTGTAAAGTTAAGCTTTCTATTTTACTGAAATAATACAAGTTATTTCACCTCTCTCTCTTTTACTTCCGCTCTTACATACTTTTCTGATTTTTCTCTAGTTTGCTGTTTTTGATTGTTTTGATAGCTTGTGATGTATTGTGATTTAGGCTCTAACTTTACTACATTGTTTTATTTAGATACCTCCAAATTTGTTGAAAGATTGCAAAAGTCTACAAAATATCTCCCTCCATCAAAATCCCATTTCAATGGACCAATTTCAACAGGTGCAAACTCTTTTTACACTGTAAAATGGGATTTTTTTTAGAGGAAATTAAGCTTAAAGTGTAAAGCTTTTTGTTGCAAGTAAGGACCAACAAACCATTTTCCTCTCAGGTGGATGGATTCCAAGAATTCGAAGCTCGGCGGAAAAGGAAATTTGACAAGCAGATAGATTCAAATGTTATGATTAGTTCCAAAGGGCTTGATGAGGGCGTTGATCTTTGATATTTTATTTCTGGCTTATTTCAAGGGCTTTTCATGGTAAGTGCTTCGTACCCTATTCTAGTTTTACACCCTTAGGACGAGACACAATTTCCCATGTTTTGTTATCCTTAAGAGCATTCATTTCTTCACGAACAACCCTCTTTTAGTTTGGATTAGCCAAAGCTTCGGTTATGTTCCTCGGGAAAATTTCACTGTTTAGTCAAGTAACTTCTATATGGATAATATAAACTTCTGAATTGGGAGTTTTTTCCTTGAGAAATTCTTATGGCGCGGCATTCGGTTAATAAGAACAAAAGGCTGCACTTGGAACAACTTTTTATATCCAATAAAAGTGCAAAAAAATCATGAGATAAAAGGGACTGTTTATCCAGTTTTACGTTAATCTGATTTGATAATTGTGGTTGACTGAGAGACTTAAAAAGGGTTCTAAATTAAAAACTCGCTTTTTTTTTTTTTTGGTTCGGCCCTTTCGGATCTTGCAGAAGCTTTGTTTTTGCTTGTTAAATATACTTCAACAGAACCTCAAATTCTTACAGAAACTGTGAATATCGACTTCTCCAAAGCCAATCGCGTTTTTTCTACATGTTTCATACATATGCTGTACTCCTCAAAGATCATCCATTTTCTTGGAGCTTCTTGTTCTTATTATTAATTATTTTTGTGATGAAGAAAGCTAAGAGCTTCAAGAAGAACGAGGCGATGTCGTCTCGAGCTGCAGACAGGGTGGTTGTAATGTAATTGGTTTATATTTGAAGGATTTTTTTATGAAACTATTTTGTAGATGTGTTCTTTGTAATATCTGTTTGGATTTATTTCTTGTTTGGTATCTTATGGATTGGTATTCATAGAATTCTTTCACCACCTAACACTTAATGTCTATACACATTCTTACTGCTTAATCACACGCATTGGACTTTTTAAATGTTAATTTTAGATCATATATTCAATTCTTAAAAATGTCGATTAATTGTGACAACGTTTTTTTTTTTTTTTTTAATTTTAAAATTTGATCGTATGAATTTTTTATTTTTTATTTTTTTTATTGAAAATTTGATCGTATGATTTAGAACCAATGCAATCTCTTTGAATTTAATGCCTTCTGAAGAAGAAGAAACTATCTTCTCTAGATTTTTCTCCATGCCAAAATCGACCCTTTCTCCATTTCCAAAGACGTGTCAACAAAACCAGTCATAATTTTTTCACGTCAGCATCATTCGGCAATCGGCGACATAGGTCTAACACTGCAAAAAAGTTTTTTAAAAAAAAAAAATTCAAGTTACAAAACTAAAATTTCAACCAAAGAAAAGACATGACTAAAATGCTAACTAGGCCCAATCAAACTAATGACTATTATATTACTGTTGAATTTGATGACAAACGCTGTTATGCCATATGGACGCTGTTGTATATAGGGGTTCTTAGGCATGGCCTGTACCGGATTTTTCTTTCTAAGGATTTCATGACCAATCAAGCCCCTCCATCAATTTGATCTCCTTCAATCCAAGAATGAAGACAAATCTGCTATTATGTCTTCTCTAGAATCTAGTTTTAGTCATTCTCAATGTAACGCCCTTGTTGAACATTTGGGCTTGGTCATCCTCATAGAAAAAGTCTTGGATTCTGTTCTGAATGCTTGTAATATTTCCTTTAATGAAAATTCCACTTTCTGTGTAGTTTGTCACTTTGGTAAACGACATTTTATGTTTTATTCTACATTTAATTCTCAAGCTAAATCTATTCTTGATCTTATCCACAATGACTTGTGGGGTCCCACCTCTACAGGGACGGACCCAATGGGTGGCTCGGGTGGGTACAGCCACCCGGTTTTTATGTTTGGCATTCCAAAAACCTTATATGATTCAGTCAAACACAATTAGTTGTCTCAGTCCAGCCCACCCGACCATACATATATAGTCTGTTTAGACCTGGCCGGTTCCGGTACTCTTGCCGGTTCCGACCCAGCGGGTCCTGGTTTCAAGCCGGTGGGTTGCCGGAACCGGCGGGTACACGGGTTGCCGGTTCTCGGAACCGGCGGGTCTACGGTTCTGCCCCGGTTTATGGTTCTACCGGACCCGGACCGGCCCGGAACTGGACGATAAACCGGCGGTCAAACCGGCCGGAACCGGCCCGGAGGACCCGAACCGACGGTTTTTTAATTTTTAAATTTTAATTTTTTTTTTCTCCAACCTTCGGCACTTTTTGAATACACGGCTATTTTTTTGAATAAAATATTTTGCTTTAGTTTTAAATTTAAAATATCCCACACTCATCACACTATAAATAAACACCCATTTCATCACTTTTTCCTCATAATTCTCTTCTAAGTCTCATATCATCATAATATTATTTACCATTATAATATATTTTGGATAGTGATTTGATGTATTGTTCAATTATGTAATGGTGTTGCTTAATAAAACAACATTTATATACATTTTGCCTTGATTCATCAAGATATAAAATCAACTTATATACATAATATTATAAGAATAAATCATCATAATCACTATATGAAATATACGTTTAATTTACTTACAAATTAATCATAAAAAATAAACAATTAAAAAACTAAGCAATATGCTTTAATTTACTTACAAATTATTTTGAATATAAGTTCCAAGCTGTGGGTGTGTTTTTTTTAAATATAGTTATGAAATTAAATATTATATATAGTTTAATAACCAATTATAATTTATTATTAATTTTAACGTAAGTTATACAAATTTTGTAAAAAAAGTATTGATTTTTTTGGAACCGTGATCGGAACCGCCTGAACCTGGGAACCGCCGAGACCCTGAACCGGCCCGGAGAACCGCCAAACCCGCCGGTTCCCGAGACCCGGCGGAACAACCGGCGGTTCCGGTTTCTTTTTGGACCCAGAACCGACGGGTCCAACCAGAAAAACCGGCCCGGCACGGAACCGACCAAGTTTAAGTCTATTAGCCTACATGACCACCAATTCATGGTTCTGTCCCTGCGCCCCTATTAAATCTTTTAATGACTTGTATTACTGTTAATTATTTTTTCTTGGTCCCACATGTTTGGGATAAAACCACCCATTCTAGCTAGAATTTATGATTGGTGGATTATGTGATGACATAATGTGACTGGACCACTGTTGAATAATGACTTTTAGTAAAAATATTAGTAGTTATTTAGTAGATATAACAAAAGTTAGTTGGTAAGCTGCTCTACTTAACCTTCTTTAGACCTGATATTGTGTACGCAGTCCAACAACTTAGTCAATTCCTCGATGCACCTACTATCTATCATTTTAGGGCAGCTGAAAGGGTCCTGAAATACCTTAAGAACAGCCCTGGAAAGGGAATTCTTTATCCTGCTCATAATAGTTTTACTCCTTGTGCTTTTACCGATTCAGATTGGGCAGGATGCCCTGAAACAAGACGGTTAGTGACCGGTTACTGCATTTTCTTGGGGAAATCTTTGGTTTCTTGGCGGTCCAAGAAACAGACAATGGTCTCTAAAAGTTCCGCTGAATCTGAATATCGAGCAATGGCAACTACCGTGTCGGAGATTCAATGGCTGCTGCAATTACTTAAAGACTTTCAGGTTCCTGTTTCATTACTTGTTGCTATGTACTGCGATAACCAAAGTGCTATGCACATCGCTACTAATCCGGTGTTCCACGAGCGCACTAAACATATAGAGATTGACTGTCACGTGGTTTGTGACAACGTTCAAGCTGGTATGGTCAAGTTACTCCCCGTTTCTACACACAATCAGCTGGCCGATTGCTTCACAAAACCTTTGGACGGTCCAGCGTTATTCCAAGTTACTCGAAGATTTCACTTATATGATATTCACACCTCCCATTCCAGCTTGCAGGGGGTGTTGAATAATGACTTTCAGTAAATATATTAGTAGTTATTTAGTAGATATAACAACAGTTATTTTTGGTAAATGCTTTTATATTAGAGAATAGACAGCTGTCCCTTGTAATAGAGCCATATATAAGGCACCTCTTCAGACAATTGACTTTGACGAGAAATAAGATCTACTTTTCCCAAAATGTTCGAATGTCCAGGAAGATGACCTAGATTCATCTCCTTCCTTTATCTTCGATTATATCTCTTTCAATTCAGTTACTTCCACATATTAGTAGTTATTTAGTAGATATAACAACAGTTATTTTTGGTAAATGCTTTTATATTAGAGAATGGACAGCTAAAATGCTTTTATATTAGAGAATGGACAGCTTTTATATTAGAGAATGGACAGCTGTCCATTCTCTAATATAAAAGCATTTACCAAAAATAACTGTTGTTATATCTACTAAATAACTACTAATATATTTACTAAAAGTCATTATTCAACAACCACCATAAAATAATTGTAGACATGCAGTATCTTTGTTCCAAGGAGCCGGCCGGCATATTTATTTTTTACATTAGCAAAGCAAAACCATATTTACCTATAAATATGACATGTTTAGGTTACACTTCTTCACAAATTAACACAAGTAGTGCATGGTTGCATCAAAGTTCTCTAAAAAGATGGGGAAAATTGTTTTCTGGAGATCTCTTCTCTTGTTGTTGCTCTTTGTTTCCAGTAATTAAACTTCTTGCATTCACATTATGTATTTTTCTTATACAAAGAATAAGTACAAATGTACAATTCTCAAAAAGCCATTGTTAATAGTACCACAGTCGATTTACTCGGATACCACATGTATTGTTGAACTATCATCTCTCCCAAAAGCTTAAACTGATGGAGAGACAGATAATTAACATGTTATATTCTTTAACACGCCCTTTAAGTTTGTGCAGTCTCTCCTAACACTTTCACAAATTTTAAACATTTCAATACTCTCCTCAAGTGTGGGCGAACTCTCCCTATATTTGCACAATATAAACGGAGGAAAATAATGTTCACACCATGTGTTCGATCTCATAACCTGGCTCCGATACCATGTTGAACTATCATTTTATCCTAAAAGATTAAGCTGATGGGGAGACAGATAATTTACATGTTATAGACTTTAACATGCACTTCGTGTAAATTTCGATTTTACGTACGGTTGTTAAACTATGTTTTCAACCCCTTCAGAATCGAATGTCGAATTTCGTTGTGGTGCTATTAACGGTGTCCTTCTGATATGATGTTTCTTGTTTTTCTTGACTGATAATTATCTGAATTAATTGCATGCAGCTGAAGTGGGGTTAGCAGAAGGACGGCCCAATGCCGTACCTTTGAGCAAGGTCTTACTAAATATTTGCGACAATCCTAATCATCAGTGCGACGATCCCACGGCTAAGGATTATTGCCCAGCTTCTGAAGGTTGTCTTTGTATTGATGAATGTGAATCCGAGTGAGTCATAGATTCATTCATGTGTGGATTTTGATACGCATTTCGATCATTTTATGGCGAATTTCCCCTTGGATTCATGCTGGCGATTTCATCGCGTATGTGTTCTTGAATATTTCAAGTCAAGTATTTACCTTTTAATTAGCTAATAAATAAAGCCATTGTCAACAAACCCTGGGAATGTTTGTTGTTGTGACACTTGTTTTTGTTTTTGTTTTGTGCTGAGATCTTGTTCAACTGTAATGTGTTTCTTCTTCGAGTACTATTACTATTAATATTAGTCACTTTTTTTTTTTTTTTTTTGACTTCTTTATATTTGAAAATATAGAAAATCATTTGAAGGAAGGAATATAATATATTTCATTTGATGGAATATTATGGACTAGCCATTGAGATTTGACACGTTACGTTGGTTAATGACCACCAAACTCAATAGAGTCAAGATTGAGTTTGGTGATTTACCCCGACCTAATAACCAAAACTAAGTCTCGTGACCGGGTTAGCCTGTTTATTAACACAATTCAACACTTGTTCTTAATACTATGAATGTGAAGATGTCTAAATCCTCACGGGTGTCCTTGCGGTGTTTGGGGGGTGGATATCTGGCTGTATTTGAGGTGTAGTGTTGCTCCGGTGGGTGGTGGTGTGGAGAGAACTAAAACGGAGAGAGCTTTTGCTTGCAAATGTAGTCTGTTTCATATATCCTATTTTGTTTACAATGACCACCCCTTTTATAGAGGTGGATAACTTAGGGAATAAGCAACCTCTTAGATATTCTACTAATAGCTAGGTCTTACTTAGATACTAAGCAAGACGAAATATCTAAGTTACAAGTGGGGAAAAGATCTGGATCAATCGGCGGCCATCTCTCTGAGGTCGCAAGGAGCAAGCCCTCTCTGGCGACCCCTCTTGACCTGCCTGAAGGAGATTCACAGGATCTGCTACTTGCCTGGGACCGCAAGTGTTGTGGTCGCGGCGAGGTGAAACACAGTGGCCGCCCCTTTTGCTTTTGCGATCTCTCTTGTCATCCCGGAGGGTGGCCACAATGGGCTGATTCCTACTGTTGAGGTGGTGGAATTATTTATACCCATCAATGGCCCCCTACTCCGTGCTTTAATGACATTCCCTGGGGATATGAAGGATGGAGTAATTATCAGGGCCGTGCTTTCAAAGCAAGCGACCTCAAAGCACCTCTGGGTCTGTTTTTGCGACCTTGTCGTCTGATGCGACTTGTTCTCTAAGGGCCGTGCTTTCAAAGCAAGCGACCTCAAAGCAACTCTGGGTCTGTTTTTTGCGACCTTGTCGTCTGATGCGACTTGTTCTCTAAGGGCCGTGCTTTCAAAGCAAGCGACCTCAAAGCAACTCTGGGTCTGTTTTTTGCGACCTTGTCGTCTGATGCGACTTGTTCTCTAAGGGCCGTGCTTTCAAAGCAAGCGACCTCAAAGCAACTCGGGGTCTGTTTTTGCGACCTTGTCGTCTGATGCGACTTGTTCTCTAAGGGCCGTGCTTTCAAAGCAAGCGACCTCAAAGCAACTCTGGGTCTGTTTTTGCGAGGCGAGGCCATCAATCGCGGCTGACGTCAGCCCTCCAGGTCTTTTCTGCGGAGTGATGCGGCCGTTTCAGCAACTGCCTGGGTAGTCGTACGTGGGTATTGATGGGACGCCTTTTCGTATTTCCAAACTGACAACTGCCGCCCTAATCTGAACCGTTGGATGAAGCGTTCCCAACCGTTCGATCGTGGCCCCCTTGCCTATATAAAGCTTTCGCTTCTCACCCTTCACACTTTTAGTGTTTCTTATTTTCTCCGTTGTTTGTTGTTCTTAGAATTCTCAAGTTTTTGGCAGAGCTTTGAAGGTTCAGCGGCGTTCCTGCGGTGGTTCTAGGATTTCACGGCGGTTCTTTTGAAGATTCCGGCCACCTCTTTGAGTATTTCCCAGTTTTCGAGCGGTTTTCCAATCTTTCTCAGCAAATCAGGTAAGAAATCCTTCTTGTTAACTTGTTTATTCATCCATCCCTGCCTTGTTTTTCCATACACATCAATTTTGTCATTCTTTTTGCAACGGAAATGCAACATTGCCTTGTTTTTGATTAAAAACGGGGATTTTTCCTGGGGAGAGATTATAGCTTTCCTGGGAAAGTTGGGGTTTCACCCGCTCCCCTGCCATCCTCTGTGGTTTTATTTGCGATCTCTTGTAAAAACGGAGGAGGCGGTATTGAAGTGGGTGCGATCACCTTCCTGGGTTAATTTATTATTATACCAGGTCCGAAAGCTCCACCTTTTTCCTCCCTTGTTTTTGCAGGATGTCGGGGAATGACTATTCTGGCGACGACTCTACGGAAAGGGAGATTTACGATTATCCTGAGGATGACCCCGTACTATCCGCTGCCTCGGTTAGCGATCTGTTGGACGAGGTTGAGGTGGAAAGTAGTCGCGCAGATATTGGCGAGATTACCGCTGATGAGGTCGCTCATATGGACGTCGACCCTTTTGAGTTGGAGGCCTTCATCTCTGCCCGAGATCCGCCGCGCCGAGTGAGCCTTAAGGAGAAGGCGCGGGCTCAAAAGTCTTCAACAGCTCGTGGGGCCGAAGAAATCGCTTTCCCGAATGAAGGACAAACTGCGGTCCCGAGCACTAGCGGCGCTCCCGACCATGACGAGGCTTATGTTCAGGACGCCGCGGTTCATGAGTTAATGGGGTCCAGTGAGGACGAAAATGCGGAGTTGCCCCGAAAAGATATCTGGATGCCTGCGAAAAAGCAGAAGAAAAAGAAAACTGCGAGTCAAACCATGACGGTTGGTGAGGCCGCCGCGGCCGATTCCCAGCCGAAGAGTTCTCGTCCTAATAATCCCGAAGCTATGCGAGAGTTTGCGATCGTGGCGGCGTTTGAGAAGGATGTGGACAAGAAATGGTCCCGACTGTGCAAGAGCAGCGATCTCAATGGGACAATTAATCGCATATTCGGAATCGACACCGGCGTGTATCGGTTTTCTTTCTTCGATTATGGGAAGGAGTCCGATAAATTTAAACCTGGGGACCATAAGGATTATGTATGCGCTCGTCGATCCGAGGACACCCTTATCCTCCATTTCCATCATTTGTGTGCGGGTCCGAGGCCTCCTTTCGATCCTTTCTTTGTGAAGATCTGCAAGGAGATGGAGGCGCTTCCCTCCGATTTTGCCGTCGGGGCTATCATCCAGTTGATGGCCTTCATCGTTATGTGTCGGATCCTGAAGATCGAGCCGACGTTGACCTTATTGGGGCAATTTTATTCCTTCTGTGGGACGTCTATTCCCGGACAAATTTCTCTGAGGTCGCAGACTCCTCGCCTACTATTCTCGCTTCCCAATAAGTTTCACAAATGGGGGCAGCGGGTGCTGAAAGTTGAGTCGAAGGTAGGCTGGCCTTTTCCTAGGGCAGGAGTTCGTGGAGTCAAATCCACGCTTGTACTCTTTGACCCCCCTGTGAGTGAGCGGCGCTACGTAAAGGGGCTGATGACGTTGATTCAGTCGGACGGGGCGGCGCCATCTCGGAGAAACGTTGCCTGGGTTGATCTTCTTGATCTAGCCGAGCCCTTTGTGTGCATGGCGGGCCTGGTGGGCAGAGGGAATGCCGTGCCCATGGTACAAATGGGTCCAGAGAGCTGTGATCCGGACTGGATTGGGGGTTGTCATATCAACAAATGTTTCCCTTCCGAGTGTCCGGAATGTGGGGGCGATCCTATACTTAGGCCGCTTTGTAACTTTCTTTGTCCACTTGTATTTATTTGTAAATGCTCATTTTGTTTTCCTGGGTTCTAAGCCGCTCTCTTTTTGTAGGCATGGATCCAAATGCTCGCAGGGCTCAGCGAAACAAGCTTAATGCGGAGGCAGATAAGGCGGCCAGTGCTCGACAGGAGGCTTTGAAGAAAGCTCTGGGGATGGTGCCCCGAACTGTAGACGCCTCGATTGTCGAAGAGACACATATCCCGGAAGCTGCGACCTCCTCTGCCCTTGTTGCGACTTCCTCTGCCGTTGTTGCGGGCCCAGGCCAGGCTGGTGCCTCCAAAAAGACTCATCCCCCTACTAAAGAGTCGCATGGCCTGAAGCGACCTCAAACAGAGAAGGCGAAGGATGATCGCCCACCCAAACGGTCCGCTCCCAGCCCGGCGCATCTTGAAGAGTTTGAAACTCCCGTGGAGAAGAGCGCACCTGCTGAGACGCCGCCGCAAAGGACTTTGCCCCGAGGTTACTCTGGGAAAGAGGCCCTGTGGTTGGATCCGAGCTTTACCCAGGATCTTGACCTATCCAAAGCTCGCCGGGTTGGTGAAGCAATTGCTGACGTGATTCCTCTTGGGCCGATCCCTCTCGGTTATCCTGATCATGTTCAAGTGGAGATTGGTCGGGGCATATTAGCCCGCTTTGCGGCTCAAGACGACTCTCCGCCTCAAGATGAGATTGCTGAAATCAGAGATTTGAGCGGCCAGTTTGGGATTGCAGCTTCTCTGGTAAGACTTTTTTTTTTTTTTTTTTTTTTTTTTTTTTTTTTTTTTTTTTTTTTTTTTGCTAATCATCCCCTGTTTTCCGCAGCTCGGTGCTCGTTTAAACAGGGTACTTGAGGCCGCTGAGAGGCGCGATGCAGAGGTGAGGAAAGTGACGACGCAGCTGGGAGCAACTGATAAGGCGAGGGTTACCGCTGAAAAGAAAGCTAAACATGCGGTCGGCGAGATGGAGAAGATGAAGGCAATCATGGAGGAGCACTCTAGATTGGATGCTGAGGTCAATGAGAAAGTTGCATCTCTGACAAAGGATTATGCGGGGGCGCAGGAGGAGATCGCCGCGTTGAGGGTTAAGCTTGCTGAGGCGGAGACGGCTGCCAAAGAGACTGTTGAGAAAGCCATGGAGGAAGCTGCGAAGAAAACGGCTGAGGCTGTCGAGGAGGCCAAGTCTGGGGCCGTCGCTGCCTATAAGAATTCGGATGACTTCTTCGACCTGATGGAGAATAGCTTTGACCAGGGCGTTAGTCACCTAGCTCGCTGTATCTGGGCTGATCGAGGCAGGGGGCACATCACTCTGGAGGATATGGTGCGGTGGGTGAACATGCATCAAGGTCATCCCAATTTAGTGGCCTTTCACCCGGAAATCCCCTATGCAAGCGAGCTCATTACCTCGATTCAGACTGAACAGCTTAAACGTGGCGAGCCTGTTTGGGATCCTGCTCCTGTCAATCCTGTGAATTTTGAGACGTTGAAGAAGCCGCCGCTCTCCGAGCAAGGCGACGAGTTTATCAACACCCCGCCTACTCCGCATGCTCTCTAGATTTCTTGGACTTTTCTGCGAGCTCTTTGAAACTTTGATTTGTAACTTTGACTATTTACTTTGTGATTTGATTGAATCTTGATTTGTAATAGCTTGACAATTTATTTTCTGCATTTTTCCAATTTATACAACTTGGCTTTTCTTGTCGCTGATTCGATTTGGCGGCCTTTCGCGAGGCTGTTGACAGGTTATTTTGTTCTCTGTGCTGTCCTCTTGATTCGTGCGAAGTCGCTTAATAATTTGGCGACGTCGATCTGTCTTGAAACGTCGTCGTCTTGTTCTAACCATAGTCGCTACGCGACGCTAATTTTCCAAAGTTTCAGCGGCCTCATTGAGAGCAGTGCTTTTGTCAGAAGATAGAGCCTGTTAAAGCGGCCTTTGACCGTGTCATTAACGCAGAGTTATGACCCCTAATGACTAGGTGTCAGTTGTAACTGTAGCCATAAATTTCGGTCTCTTTACGGTCTGGCGCTCCTGTTGCCTTGGTCTTCGGGTCAGTTTGCATATCTGGCCCTAGGATCCAGTTAATCCCAACCGTTGATCATACCCCTTCTCTAGTATAAAAAGGGGGTTATTCTGGAACTCACTTTACCTCTTGCCTCATACTGAATTTTGCTTTCTTCCTCAATCGTTCATTATCCTCTTCACTGTGTATCCTCCAAACTCTATGTCTCATCCAGGGGAAAGCAGCCAGGTTCGGATATTCAAAGCTCGTCCCATCCGGGATGTTTCCCCTTTTTTCACCACCGCTTCCCCCGTAGCCAAGGATTATTTCTGGGATTTTTTTGAGTGGCGTGATATTATGAGGAGAGGGGCTTACATGAACAACGAATAGAAGACGGCTCCATGCTGCGCGTTCGCTTTCTGGCTGGTGGGAATTTATTGCCGAGCCTCTGGGAGCGGTTAATGTTACCATGATACGGGAATTTTACTCCGTGTTGTCCGATGTAGCCTCTGGCGGGGCAGTGAGCAGCATTTCTCTCCGGGGTGTTCCCGTTATCTTTACTCCGGAGAGAATTAACCAAGTTTTTAACATACCCGCCATAAATCCCTCCTCCCATTATGAGATCGCCTGGGACCTTGCGGATGAGGAAAATAGGCGATTCGTCTAGGCATTGCAATGTGCGAGCTGTTCCTCGAGAATCGGCGGGTTTGGTCTTTGGGAGTGACTGCGTCCGACCTCTCTCGCAGCGACCGTGAGTGGAAGAAGTTTATAAATTCCCGCGCTCTTATCTCTGCCGATGCTGATGTTGTTAGTGAGAGCGAAGCGCTCCTTCTGCATGCCATTCGCGACCATCGAGTGGATATAGACTGGGGAGTGTTGATCCATCGCGAGGCACTAAGATATGCGTGCTCGGCGGTTCAAGGTCGCCGTGGTACTGGTCGCCGCATGCCTTTCGCATCGCTGATATCCAAATTATGCAGTGGCGCCAGGGTCCCCTTCCATACACTCGACCGATATGTTTGAAAAAACTTATTCGGTGGAGCCCTTTGCAGGCATGATGCCGTTTTGGACCTCCACACATGTGATCGGAGGAAGATAACCATCCTGCAGCTTGATGGAAGTTTGTCCAGGCTTGATCGATATGTTTGAAAAAACTTCTCATCGTCATTTATTTTTTTTTTTTTTTTTGTGATGACGACGAAAAAGACAAGAATGTAAATACAATTTGGAAGAGCAGCTTTATTTGAATTGGCTCGTTACATATAGTATTTTTTCAGATTGTCTGCATGCCATGGCCTATTATACTCGCGGCCCTCCTTGTCACTTAGCATGTACGTCCCCTTTTTGATAACTCGCGAAATCCGTAGGGGGCCCTCCCGGTTTTCCGATAGCTTTCCTTTTTTCGCTTCGTGGCCCGTGGCTTGTCTTTTTTGTAGAACGTAATCCCCGACGGCGAAGTGATGATTGCGAATACGTTTGTCGTGATGACGCTTTGCCGCCTGTTTATAGTTGACCAGACGACTGTATGCCTGGATGCGCCGCTCCTCTATTAGATCGAGCTCGAGTTTACGCGCCGCTGTGTTATTGACCTCGCTGTAGAAAACGACCCTGGGACTTGGTAAGGCCATTTCCACGGGTGCCATAGCCTCGGACCCATATGTTAAAGCGAAAGGAGTTTCCCTCATTGTGATTTTTCGCGACGTCCTGAGTGCCCATAGAGCCGCTGGAAGGTGATCCGGCCAGTGGCCTGCCTTCTCACCCAGGCTCTTCTTTAACACACTTAGGACCTGTTTGTTGGCATTTTCGGCTTGCCCATTTCCTTGCGGGTAGCACACGGATGATTGCCAATGTTTAACATTGTTCTCTTCACAGAATCTGTCGAATTCGTCTCTGAATTGAGGTCCGTGATCGGAAACCATCACTCTTGGAACACCAAATCTTGTCCATATTTGATCGAGCAAAAAGTATGTTATGTCCCTGGTATTGGTTTTTACCAAGGCCTTAGCCTCGACCCATTTAGTAAAATAATCCACCGCGACGACAACGTATTCGCAACCTGAGCGACCCTTCTTCAAGGGTCCGATGAGGTCGATTGCCCACATGTCGAAAGGCCAGGCAGCTACCACTATGCTTTGTTCGACTGAGGGTAGCCTGGGGATATTTGCGAACCTCTGGCAAGTATCACATGCGCGGGTATGAGCTTTGGCGTCTTCATCTAATTTTGGCCAATAATATCCGGCTAGAAGTACCTTCTGCGCTAGTGTTCGATTGGAGAAATGGCCGCCGCACATTCCCTCATGTAGCTCTGTTAGGATTCCCGTTACCTCCTCAGGTCGTACGCATCGCAGAAGAGGTTTCGAGAATGAATGACGGTAAAGCACGTCGTCCATAATTGTATATCTGGCGGCCCTTCTTACTAAGGCCCTAGCTTCGCAAGGGTCGCTCGGAAGCTCTCCTAACTCAATATAAGACTTCATGATGTCGATCCAACAAGTGTTACTTGGTTGGAAATCCATGATCTCGCCCTGGGAGATGGCGGGCTCCGATAGGTGTTCGACCATGATGCTGGGATCGCACGACGCGTCTTCGCTGGTTAATTTGGACAAGTAGTCCGCCCTATGATTGTCCTCTCGAGGGATGTTTCTGAATTGACAATATGTGAAGCTGCCTTTGAGTCTTTTGACGAGGTTAATATACCTTTGTAAAATTTCGCAATGAATGCCATATGACCCATTGATTTGATTTACCACCAACTGTGAGTCGCAAAATACTTGTATATTTTCGACTTTCATGGCTTTGGCGAGTTTCAACCCAGCAATAACGGCCTCGTATTCTGCCTGGTTGTTAGAGGCGGTGAAATCAAATCTCGAGCCTGCTCAATTTCTTCTGATGATCCCGGTTCTAACAGGATTATTCCTGCGCCGCACCCTTTGTGATTAGCGGAGCCATCAACGTAGAGCTGCCAACAGTGACTTGGCCCGATAGGCTCGTCCTCTGCGGTGACCCTATCTTGGTCGCGTTCGGAGCAGAGCTGCTCTTTCACCTCTTCGTTGAAGCTTGTTTCTGCTATGAAATCTGGGAGTGCTTGGGCCTTTACAGCCTTCCGGGGCTCATATCGGATATCGAACTCAGTAAGCTCGATGGCCCATCGGAGCAATCGACCGGACAGGTCCGGCTTGTGAAGGACCTGTCTTAGCGATGCATTTGATAATACTACGATGGTGTGTGATGAAAAGTAAGCCCTTAATTTGCGGGCAGCTATAACAACACAATAAGCCAACTTTTCTATATTAAAATAACGACTTTCAACGGGGCTTAGAGCTTTGGAAACATAAAAAACTGGCTTCTGCGAGCCTTCCTCCTCTTTTACAAGTGCTGCGGCTACGGCCCTATCTGAGGCCGCCAAATATAAAAACAGAGTGTCCCCGAGCCTCGGGCTGGTTAGCAGCGGCGGTCTTGACAAGTATTCTTTGAGGTCTTTAAATGCCTGGGAGCATTCCGCTGTCCAAGAGAAGGTACCAGCCCCTTTCAGAATTTTGAAGAAAGGCAGACTTCTTTCTGCAGATTTCGAGACAAACCTACCCAAAGCTGTGATCCTGCCATTGAGCCGCTGTACTTCTTTAATACTGGTAGGCTCGCTCATGTTGACCAGGGCCTCGATCTTTTCGGGATTTGCCTCGATCCCCCTTTGACTTACCATAAAGCCCAGAAATTTCCCTGCCTGGACCCCAAAAGTGCATTTCGTAGGGTTTAGTTTCATTGAGTGATTCTTCACATTTGCAAAGGTTTCGCGAAGGTCCTCCAAGTGATCTTGGCGACTTGATTTCACGACCATGTCATCAATGTAGGCCTCCATGTTCTTGCCTATCTGCGTGCTGAAAACTCGGTTTACCATTCTCTGATAGGTTGAGCCTGCGTTCTTTAGGCCAAACGGCATCATCTCATAGTAATATAGCCCGCCGGCGGCCCTGAAGGCCGTCAGCTCCTTATCTTCGTCGGCCATTTTGACCTGGTGGTTGCCGGAGTAGGCGTCCAGAAAGCTTAAGGTTTCAAAACCCGCGATCCCATCCACCATTTTATCGATTCGTGGGAGCGCATAGGGGTCCTTTGGGCAAGCTTTGTTTAGATCGGTGAAGTCGACGCACATCCGCCACTTGCCGTTGTGTTTTTTCACCATTACTACATTTGCCAGCCAGGTGGGATATTGAAGTTCTCTGATTATGCCTGCTGCTAAAAGTTTCTCGACCTCAATTTTTATCGCGATCTCTTTTTCTGTAGAGAATTGACGCGCCCTTTGTTGTATTGGCCTGAAGTTGGGATCGACACTCAAGTTATGCAAGGCGACCTCCGATTCCACACCTCTCATATCGGTTACCTCCCAGGCGAATGCGTCTAAGTTTGCTTTCGAAGCTCGATCAGTTCTTCCCTTTCTTCCTCGGTTGTCCTCGATCCTATTTTTATCTTTTGATCGGGATATTTGACGTTTATTATAACTTCGATCAACTCGTCTTCGGCAGTGAAGTCAGGTTCGTCCCGAACTTGCAATGTTTCTACCTCTACGGCCTTCTCCGAGATTTCTTTCATCATAGCAATCTGATCCGTAGCTGTGTTAAGACCATCCAGTCGTGGTCGCTTAGAGTCGACCCTGTTTTTGGTCATATATTCGAGGAAAGCTCCAGGTCGGCTGATGGCGACCCCAACTTCTTCCCCTACGTGAAATTTGACCCGTTGGTGGGGAACGGACGCCACCATTTGGAACTTCTTCATAGCTGGGATTCCCAAAATCATGTTGTAGTAAGAGGGCAGGTCGATCACCAAGAAAGTTATTATCTCCGTTCTACAGGGCTCATAGTCGCCCAAAATGATATTGAGGTCGATCGTGCCTTTGACCCGTACTGTGTCGTTGGTAAAACCTTCGAGGACCCCAATGTAGGGTTTTAACTTGGCCTCCCCGAATCCGATCTGTTTTAAACAATCGAAATAGATGACGTCGCGGCCTATCGACCATTACTCGGTTGACGCCGTGTTTGTCGTTCACCCCCACCTTTAGAATGAGGGGTATCTCCATAGGGCCACCGACCGTTGTTAGCTCGCTTTTTGTGAATATGATTCCCTTCTCATTCTCTCCCAACGCAATCTGCTTTTCGAAGCCGCGGGTATTGATTTGATTTATCTGAGATTTCAGTTGATGGTTGCTGGGAATATTCCCGTGGATGACCTGAACCTCTCTCTGATAGATGCGAGGTTGGCGTCCTTGACTGGGAGTGTTGTTCCCCTCGCGCTTATATTTATTGGCTGGTCCCTCACGGATCAGCCTTTCTATCTCGCGCCTCAGGGTGAAGCATTCATCGGTGATGTGGCCATGGTCCTTGTGATAGTCGCAGTATTTGGATTTATCGCGGCTATCAGGATCGCCCCTCATAGGCTTTGGTTTGTCGAAATGTTCACGAATTTCAAACAGTATTTGGGATGCTTTGGTGTTGAGCGGGGTAAAATTATCCTCGCTAAATTTGTACGGCTTCTTTACCTCACGATCGCGATTAGTATCTCGTCCCCTTTCTTTTTTACGGTCATCCACGCGATCCTCCTTCGGCGAACGTGGCTCTGTCTTAGGCTTTGCTTTCCCGGCAGATGGCGCCTCGCTGACCCCCATCATTCTGGCCCTTTCCAACATCTCTCTGAGACCCGCTTTGGGGGGCCGCAGATTGAATTCAGTTTTCATCGGGCCTTTGGCGATTCCGGTGAGGAAACATGTTATGACCGCATCGTCTGGAATGTTCCTTGTTTGATCATATATTCTGACGAACCGTTCGTAATATTCTTTTCCAGATTCATGTCCTCCCATACGAACCTCATATAGGTCCTCAATGGTTTTCTTCGGCCTGCTTGCCGATTCAAACTCTTTGACAAACTTTTCCGACAAATCCTCCCAACTTTCAACTGAGCCGCGAGGAAGTCCGCGTATCCAGGACGCAGCCCTATCCTGCATGCTGCCAACTAACGCGATGCACCAGGCGGATTTATTTTGTGTAGCAAGGGTGATGCGACCTTGGAACGCGGTGAGCCAGTCGTTTGGGCATGAATTTCCATTGTAATAGTTGTAACTGGGATAACTAACCTTTTCTCTGCTGGGAGGCAATGTTTCGGTAATCCCTTTAGCGAGCACGTCGATCCCTGAAATCGGAGCGACTTTCTCGACGGGCCTCGACTTTTTTAATTCAGCAAGCTCTTTTCTCATTACCTCCATCTGTTCTGCCAAAATAGGGTCGATTCTGGGTCGTGACTGTGCTTGCGTATCAGCTCGCTCCGTTCTACGCTCTGAGTTTTGGTGATTTTGTGATCCCTCTTGGCGGGCCCTTTTTTCCCTGATAATTGTGCGGGCATCTTGTGCGTGTCTATCCTGCCGGATGGGCATCTCTTCTCTAGGAAGGCTGAGACGACTTGGGGCTAAAGCCTTGTCCTTCTCACCCAACCTATTAAACGCTGACCCTTTGTCGATCCTCTTTCCTTTTTGATGGTCGCGATCTTGGGGGGCCGAGGTTCGTGGAATATCTTTCCTCGGTCTATAGCGACCTGAAGAGTGCACGCTCTCCTCTACGCCGATTTGCTGAATTTGGCTCTGGCGGCCTTGGTCTGCGACCACAAGAGGGATTTCGTTTCTGGGAGGATTCTGGGGTCGAATCGTCATAGGGGCCTGGCCCTTAGCCACCAGGCGGGAATTGGTGAGATACATAGTTTCAGCGTACCTGGCGTATTCCCTCATTTCGGCGACCTCTGGGTCCTCCTGAAAGCCCGGTTGTATTTCTGGGATCGATCTTTGGCTTTGCTGTGACTTCTCTCTGCGAGTTCCATCCAAGGCAACAATAGCCTCTTTCGACTTGGTTTTTTGATTAATGACATTTCGAGCATCGCTAGGTGCCAAGACCCCTCTCTGGGATCCTTCTCCTTCTGCAGGGAGATTGTCTAGCGTTTCTCCTGCGCCTTCCCCACGAGCTTGATGTAGCATAATACCTTTTGCAGGGGTTTGGGGTGTTAGATGCCCTTTACTTCCAGCCATCTCTGCGTGGTGGCTTTTTGAGCGATTTCTTTGGTAAAGGGAGGAAATAAAGGCAGTTTGAGCGATTTCCCGGTAACGGAGCCAACTGAAGATGTCTAAATCCTCACGGGTGTCCTTGCGGTGTTTGGGGGGTGGATATCTGGCTGTATTTGAGGTGTAGTGTTGCTCCGGTGGGTGGTGGTGTGGAGAGAACTAAAACGGAGAGAGCTTTTGCTTGCAAATGTAGTCTGTTTTTTTATATCATCTTTTGTTTACAATGACCACCCCTTTTATAGAGGTGGATAACTTAGGGAATAAGCAACCTCTTAGATATTCTACTAATAGCTAGGTCTTACTTAGATACTAAGCAAGACGAAATATCTAAGTTACAAGTGGGGAAAAGATCTGGATCAATCGGCGGCCATCTCTCTGAGGTCGCAAGGAGCAAGCCCTCTCTGGCGACCCCTCTTGACCTGCCTGAAGGAGATTCACAGGATCTGCTACTTGCCTGGGACCGCTAGTGTTGTGGTCGCGGCGAGGTGAAACACAGTGGCCGCCCCTTTTGCTTTTGCGATCTCTCTTGTCACCCCGGAGGGTGGCCACAGTGGGCTGATTCCTACTGTTGAGGTGGTGGAATTATTTATACCCATCAGAATGATAGTTAGTTTAAGACTGTTTGACAATGCTTTTCAAAACCACTTAATAGCTTAAGATGATCTGGATCCTCACGTTTGCACTGTTATAACGAATCGTCAGGAATTGATGGTGATTGTGAGAAGAATAGATATATAAACAATCAAACAAGTGCAGAAAGAAAGGAAGAAAACCTTTTTTTTTTTTAAACAACCAAGAAACTTTTATATATCATCCATATGTTAAAAATAAAGTTACAAGAGGAAACCAAAGTAACGGGAAAAAAGCCAACCATCCGATAAAATTAACAGCATCATAAGTAATCAACCAAATCAACTAGCAACACCACAAAAAAATACCACGCCCAAAAAGCCGATCTAAAAAGCAGGACTGAAATACCGCAACAATAAAACCAATTCTATCTTCCCAAAACTTAAGCAGCTGCAGCCAACAGGTTTGCCTTCCATTCTTTCCAAGCTAACGTGGTTTCCGACAATGTGTCGACTACTCCACGGACAAACGATGATGTTTTATTATTCACAAAAGCTTACATAGATTGACACGCACATATGTTACAATACAGTTGGTATTTATAGGCCTGGGGAATCAAACCCTAACCGCCTTAACATCCAAGCCAGACAATGACCGAAATATCCCATAAGTAACTTAATCAAAACCGAAATACCCATGCAGAAATGTGTTTCAAGTAATGTTGAGAACCAACTCAGCACCGGCAGACTTAGCAGATGATCAACTCGATCGATCTGCTGACCCTTTAGCCGAACACCAGACTCAGCAACAACACATTGCTTTGCTGACCCAATAGATTGCCAGTCTGTGATGTATTGTGATTTAGGTTCTAAATTTACTACATTGTTTTATTTAGATACCTCCAAATTTGTTGAAAGATTGCAAAAGTTTACAAAATATTTCTCTCCATAGAAATCCCATTTCAATGGACCAATTTCAACAGGTGCAAACTCTTGTTTATATTGTAAAATGGGATCATTTTAGTAGAAATGAAGCTTAAAGTGTTAAGCTTTTCGAAGTATGTAAGGACCAACAAACCATTTTCCTCTCAGGTGGATGGATTCCAAGAATTCGAAGCTCGGCGGAAAAGGAAATTTGACAAGCAGATAGATTCAAATGTTTTGATTAGTTCCAAAGGGCTTATTGAGTGGGTTGATCTTTGATATTTTATTTCTGGCTTATTTCAAGGGCTTTTCATGGTAAGTGCTTCGTGGCGAGTTAAAATTCTTTCACTTCTTCATGAACAACCCTATTCTAGTTTTACACCCTCAGGACAAGACACAGTTTCCCATGTTTTGTTATCCTTAAGAGCATTCATTTCTTCACGAACATCCCTCTTTTAGTTTGGATTATCCGAAGCTTCGGTTATGTTCCTTGGGACAATTTCACTGTCATGTTTAGTCAAATAACTTTTATAAGATTTGGACCTGTGGATGATAGAAACTTCTGAATTGGGAGTTTTTTCCTTGAGAAATTCTTATGGCGCGGCATTCGATTAATAAGAACAAAAGGCTGCACTTGGAACAACTTTTTATATCCAATAAAAGTGCAAAAAAATCATGAGATAAAAGGGACTGTTTATCCAGTTTTACGTTAATCTGATTTGATATTTGTGGTTGACTGAGAGACTTAAAAAGGGTTCTAAATTAAAAACACGTTTTTTTTTTTTTTTGGTTCGGCCCTTTCGGATCTTGCAGAAGCTTTGTTTTTGCTTGTTAAATATACTTCAACAGAACCTCAAATTCTTACAGAAACTGTGAATATCGACTTCTCCAAAGCCAAGCGCGCTTTTCCTACAATCGTTTCATACATATATGTTGTATACTTCAAAGATCATCTGTATATATACATTTCAACCAAAAAAGACATGACTATAATGCTAACTAGGTCCAATCAACTAATGACTATCATATTAGTGTTGAATTTGATGACAAACGTTGTTATGCTATATGGACGCTGTTGTATATAAGGGTTCTTAGGCATGGTCTGTACCAGATTTCTCTTTCTAAGGATTCCATTTCCAAAGACTAATCAAGCCCCTCCATCAATTTGATCTCCCTTCAATCCAACAATAAAGGCAAATCTGCTATTATGTCTTCTCTAGAATCTAGTTTTAGTCATTCTCAATGTAACGCCCTTGTTGAACATTTGGCAGAGGAGGCTTGGTCATCCTCCTAGAAAAAGTCTTGGATTCTGTTTTGAATGCTTGTAATGTTTCCTTCAATGAAAATTCCACTTTCTGTGAAGTTTGTCACTTTGGCGAACGACATTCTATGTTTTATTCTAAATTTAATTCTCAAGCTGAATCTATTCTTGATCTTATCCACAATGACTTGTGGGGGGAGGGAGGGGGTCCCACCTACAGGGACGGACCCAATGGGTGGTTCGGATGGGCACAGCCCACCCGGTTTTTATTTTAAGTATTCCAAAAACCCATTTCATCACTTTTCCTCATAATTCTCTTCTAAGTCTCATATTATCATAATATTATCTGCCATTATAATATATTTCGGATAGTGATTTGATGTATTGTTCAATTATGTAATGATGTTGCTTAATAAAACAACTTTTATATACATTTGCCTCGATTCATCAAGATATAAAATCAACTTATATACATAATATTATAAGTATATATCATCGTAATCACTATGTGAAATATACGTTTAATTTACTTACAAATTAGGGGAAAGGGGCCACAAGGACCAAAAAATTAATAAATAGGTCTGGAAAGACAAATGTAACATTTTCATGATTATAAAGGACAAAAATCACAATTGTTACTTTAAAATTGTTACTTCACGTGTTAATATTACTTTGTGTTTCACAATTGTTACTTCATATTTACTCTATTCCACATTTGTTACTTCATAATTGTTACTTTTGTCCTTATTATATAAATTACAGTTTCCTTCTATCTCGATTTTCTGATAATTTTGTCCTTCTGGACAAAAATCTATACAAATTAATCATAAAAAATAAACAATTAAAAAACTACGCTTTATGCTTTAATTTACTTACAAATTATTTAGAATATAAGTTCCAAGCTGTGTGAGGTTTTTTTTAAAATATAGTTATGAAATTAAATATTATAGATTTTTGTCCAGAAGGACAAAATTATCAAAAAATCGGGATAGAAGGAAACTGTAATTTAATAAGGACAAAAGTAACAATTATGAAGTAACAAATGTGGAATAGAGTAAATATGAAGTAATAATTGTGAAACACAAAGTAACATTAACACGTGAAGTAACAATTGTGATTTTTGTCCTTTATAATCATGAAAATGTTACTTTTGTCCTTCCAGAACCATTTATTAATTTATTTGTCCTTGTGGCCCCTTCCCCTAAATATTATATATAGTTTAATAACCTATTATAATTTATTATTAATTTTAACGTAAGTTATACAAATTTTCTAAAAAAAATATTGATTTTTTTAGAACCGTGATCTGAACCGTGATCAAAACCGTCTGGACCCGGGAACCGCCGAGACCCGGAACCGGCTCGGAGAACCGCCAAACCCGCCGGTTTCCGAGACCCGGCGGAACCGGCTAGAGATTAGAACCGATGGTTCCGGTTCCTTGTTGGACCCGGAATCGGCGGGTCCAACCAAAAAAACCGGCCCGGCACGGAACCGGCCACGTCTAAGTCTATTAGCCTACATGACCACCAATTCATGGTAGTGTGGCAAATGAATCTAACTAAGTTTATATTAGCCACAGATGTTTTTTGTGTGGTAAAAGCTAGTATAGCAAAAGTGTTTTTTCTTGTAGCAATCTTAACACGCGTTACACGTCACTCAAGTGTCAGTCTTTTATTAGGGGGCGGACCGAAAGCTTCAAGGGTGGGGCCAATGCCTCCGCTAAGATCCAAAAAATGATGTAATGTTGTTGGTTATAAATGTAAAAACACTATTAATGTTCCTACTAGATCTTTGAACTTGTTCTGCTAACAGAAATTTTTCAGGGTCCGTCATTGTCTTTATTAAGACCCTCACTTGATTTGAAAAGAATGTGTTTGCTTCATGGTTTGAACTCAAGATTTTCTGTTCTGATACCATGTTGCTTTCGAGAGAGATAATAATTCAACACCCAATGTGACTACTTTCGGAAACACCCAGCCGCTTATCATCAAAGACACAATAGACAATATTACATACAAGTAACATCAACATCAACATAGTGTTTTAATATAAGAGAATGCACAGACAATAACCATATCCAGAGGCGGACCTATGTATAGCCAAGCTAGGGGTGCAACTGCGTGAAGAGTTATGGTGCAACATGTATTTTCAGGTCATACCAAGTGGAGGGCCATAATTAATCCAACTCACATCTACACACTCCTAGTGTGTGTGAGAGAGGAAATAAGAAATAATCATTACTCTCCACTTGGTATATCCCGAAATACACGTTGCACCATATTTTTTCTCGGCAATTGCCCCCTTGATTTGATTTTTTTAAACTAACTAGCAAAATGCACGTGCGTTGCACGTGTTGGTTGAATTGATTTATTGAAATGAAATTTAACAACGTAATTTAACATTATACATTGTTAAGTACGGTTTAACTTATAAAATAATAATATAATGAATAATGATAACCTTGTATGAGTTGATTGTTTCAATTGTAAATTCAATTATGGAATAAATATCAATACAAACAAAATCTAAACAATATAACATTATAAACATGTCTATTGTTACAATATAATGAAGCATATAAGAATGGATATGTACTTAAAAATATCTGAATAAATCTCTAGACATGTATGAGTGCTGGATTCAAAGGCAATCGGAAATCTCCCACCAATTGTTCTTTGTAAATGGTCATAAAACCTTCAAGAAATTTAATTGGCCCTCTTATATGCATCACCTTCAGGAGGTTTAATTGTGCTAGCAAAAAGCACTTGTTAGGCTAATTTTTTTAATATCATACCTATATTGTTGACCATGCACTTAATTTATAAAATAATTATATATTAAATAATGACAATTGTTATACAGTAACTTTATGTTTGGTAGAATTAATTTATTTCTCTTATTCATAGGCATTGAATCAAACTTGTCATTTACATTTTCATTCTTTTAAATACGATAAGCTTTTTTAGTTATAAATCATGTAGTTTATTGGTATCGAATGAAGATTTGTCTCAAGTATTTGTTTCTAAGTTCCTTCTAACCTAAAAAAACATAATCAAAATATAATGTGTCCATAAAATGTGTAATGCTTTAATTACGTATATTGTATACTTACATTCGATTACAACTGCAATCACTCTTTGTTAAATAATTTATTGTCGGTCAAATTTAATACTCTTAAAGATGGAGGATCATTAATTGTGTCACATGAGCATTAATGAATTATATTTATTCTAAGATAAACTAATTTTACAAGCAAAAAATCATACGAATTTATTTGAATGATATTTATATTGTTCATTTGAGTATTATTAATGCTTTATTACACACTTTTGTCATGCTATTTGCCTCTTCTACTCAAGTGTTATAAAGCGGTTGAACTTGGCCAGTCTATCCACTACCTCCATGATGACTTCATTTCTTTTATACTTAGAAAATCCATCTATAAAATCCATGCTGAGTTGGGACCATGAATGTGAGGGACTGGTAATGATTGGAGCAATCATTGAGGTTTATCATGTAAACTTTTGCACTGTTGACAAGTAATACACCTTTGGATCATTTTTTGAACATCATTTTAAGATGGGGCCAGTAAAAAGTCTCTTAATCCTGCTATAACATGCCTTGGCCCTTGAATGACCTCTATTGGACTTGAGTGCAACTTTCCTATCAATTTGGATCTCAAACTTCTAAAAAGAATAGATCTCAAACCTTCATGGGGTTCCTATGTATATCCTCATTTTCTACTTAAGGAATCTCATGGTGCATAGTGTATATGGGATTTAAGGTTGTACTAATCATCAGCGCCCGAAAATTTTCCTCCATATCTAGGTCTCTCTGTAGTTGGTTGTTACTTCTTGCATCCAAGAAGAGGATATTGTGCTCACAACACACGGTGGTGCCTAAACATGACTTTGTATGTACAAGGCATCAACCACTACATTTTCACTTCTCTTTTTATACACAATAGTGAAATCCAAACCATGTAACTTGGTTACCCTTTTTTGTTGTAGTGCAGTAGTGGCCCTCCGATCCAGAATGAACTTCATACTCCATTGACCAGTTTTGATGGCAAAATGCATGCCTTGAATAAATGGCTTCCATTTAGTTATTGCAATGGAGAGTGTCAGGAGTTCCTTCTCGTAGATGAATAATCTCATATTCTTATAGTTGAAGGCATTGCTTAGACAAGTCACAACTTTCTTGTTTTGTAGTAAAACAGCTCCTAAGCCTTTTGCACATGCATATGTTTCAATGCAAAAAGAAAAATGGAATTCCAAAATTTGGCAAGAAAAGTACTTGTGATTTGCACATGGTCTCCTTGAGTTTCTGGAATGCTTCTGATACACTTTGCGACCAACAAAACCCGTCTTTATTGAGAGGTCATTCAAGGGCTTAGCAATAATCCCACAATAGGGCACGAATTACCTATAGAAACATGTTAGGCCCAAAAACCCAGGTTCAGTCACGTTATACGGCTGGGTCCAATCCGACATGGCTTAAATATTTCTTGGGCCAGCATGCACTTCACACTCATGTATGATATGGCCTAAGTATTCCACTTTATTTTATCCTAAAGAGCATGTGGACAATTTAGCATAGTATTGGTTCTTCTCTAAAAATTTTAGAGCCACTTTAAAATGTATGTGGCAAGCCATGCCAGGGCTGAAGATTAAGGTGTCATCAAAAAAATACCAGCAAAACTTCCTTAATATCAATGTCTCAACATCTCAATCATACTTCTTTGGAATGTGGCTTGGGAATTTGTGGGCCCAAATGACATCACTTTGAATTCTAATCGGCCATGATGAGTTACAAATGCAGTCTTTTGGACATAATCTTCCGTCATCGAATATGATGGAATCCAGACCTCAAGTCTATTCTTGAAAATGCCCAAGCACTCCCTAACTCATCCAACAATTCAACAATTAGAGGAATATGGTAGCTATCTTTGAGAGTCAAGTCATTCAACCTTCTGTAATCCACACAACATCTCCGGGTTCCATTTTTCTTTTTCACACGGAGCAAGAGTGATGTAAATGGACTACTATTGTCCTGTATAATCCCCCGTTGTAGTATTTGATCCACCAACTACTCTATTTTATCCTTTTGACGGTGAGCATACCTTAGTTTCATAGGTCCAACACCTTCTTTCAAATTTATGGGATGCTCATAGCCCTTATTCGATGGCAATCTGTGGGAAAACACGTCGTGATACTCTTCTAAAACATGAGTAAGTTCAATAGGCGCAAGATTCATGGCATGTTTTTTTTATATCAAATTGAAGCACCCGAGGAGTCCATAGTTCTCTTTTCTCAATTCCTTAGTAATGATTTTACAACTGATAGTCTTAAGTTAAGCTTCTTATGCGTAGCTTCTCAACTTAATTTGTTCTCTCTTGTTAGTGAAAACCATCTATGTTTTGTTGAATTCAAGACCATTGGATTGTACCATTTCATCCAATCCACCCTTAATACCATGTCGCATCCTCTCAACTTGATCAATCTCACATCTTATTAGAACTTAACCCCTTACATGATCCATGGCAAGTTAGGACACTTAAACTCACTCACATTCTGTTCACGTCTACTACTGTGATTATTAATATGTGGTGAGTCGGTTATGTCACATTGCACTCCTTGGAAACCTGTTGGTCTAGGATTGTGTGAGATGCACCACTGTCTATGAGGATGATAATTGCATCATCTTGATTACATTCACAATTGATTCCATTATTACACATTGAATAACAATTTAATTTATACTACAAAGTGCACTAAATGTGGGGTGTTCCTACTCTAAGTTGCGTGCATGCATGTTGTGTTGTAATTAACGTAGAGTATGTGCATGTCCTTGTTGAATCATTGAACTTGAGGTCATCCCCGAAGTTGGTCTCTACAAATAAGAACCCTAGGACCTCCCCGGTTGGTATCTCTCTATCTATCTATTTACTGTTTCGCACGGTCCCAATTGAGGTTGGTAATTATTTGCATTTTAAAAAATTCTAATATAAAATAAAACCCAAAAAACAAACAAACTAAAACAAGAGTTAACACAAATCGGTTTAACGAAATCAACTTGAAAACAATAAATCAAACAATGAAAATTGAAAAGAAGCGCACCAGGATTAATAGTATTATATATATATATATATATGCACCATCAAAACCTAATTGGAATCCATTTCGAGTTTGTTACTTGAAGCAATAGCGTTGAATGTCTAGAAAAACTTCACGTCCCTAGCAAAACTACTACGCATTATTTCAAATGATTATTTTAGATGCAACCTCTAATCTAAGATGATGACGGACGGTGTCTCCTTTGATCCGAAAGACTGCCAAAAGGAATAAAATATTCAGAATCTTGTGACAACAGAAAAAAAAGATGATGATGGTGCAGGATATGTCGTAAATCGTAATTCAACGTGCGAGTATATTTTTATAACAAATGGGAAGTAAAATCCTAACAATGGTATGAGAGGAAATATTTAGAATAGAAAAATTAGATTTTTCTCCGGAAGGACAAAATTATCCAAAAATCGGGATAAATGGATACTGTAATTTAATGAGGACAAAAGTAACAATTATGAAGTAACATATATGAAGTAACAAATGTGGAATAAAGTAAATATGAAGTAACAAGTGTGAAACACAAAGTAACATTAACACGTGAAGTAACAATTGTGAAGTAACAATTGTGATTTTTGTCCTTTGTAATCATGGAAAAATATTACTTTTGTCCTTCCAGACCCAATTTTTTTTTTTCCTTCTTGCCCCTTCCCCCTAGAAAAATAATAGAATAGTAACGAATTGATTTTTGATCTAAATAGGAAATCCGTCGTTGATCTATCAATATTGACTTATTGTAATAAGAAAAAGAATTGAATTGATTAGATAGATTTAATTATATAATATAACAATGAGATAATGATTTAATCAATCCTATCAATCTATGGTTTTAATCTATGAAAATCATTGAGTTAGTGTAATGACAAAAATGATAGAATTGATTAGACAGAATAAATTATACAGTATAATATAATTATGGTGCCTTGTAGAGAGTAGACATAGAAATTAGTACATGTGTCCAAAAAAAAAAAATCATTACACTTTTTTTCTAATGAAATTAGTCACCTACATTTGAAAATATATTAAATTTGTGGACAAAATGAATTATTGTTAATGAGATAATGATTTATTGAAAATATAAAAAAAATGCAATACTTATTAACGTAATCCTCAACCTTCTGTTTTTTTTTTTTTTCTTTTTTTTGCAATGCTTGGTAAAGCATCCGAATAGCACCAGGAGAGCATACAATGCACGCATTTTTATTATATTATTATTATTATTATTAAGGTAATCCTTTTTTTCTTCAATGCTAATCCTTTTTTTTCAAGTAGATGCTAATCCTTTTTTATCTTTGTTTTCACGTGAATGTTTTTTTATGGAAAATATTAAATTATTTTATTAAAAAATATATTAAATTATGGAGAAATTCTTTTTAGAGGAAACACGCGAGGAAGAAACACTTTCGAGAGGAAACACATTGACTCTTTTAATATAGTTAATGATTAATGATTAATGATTAATGATATATGTACTATATATTTTGTTTTCCTTCTTTAATATATTTATTTGTCTCTTTACAATTTTCATTACCCATACCTCGAGATCCTCCATCCCCTGCCGACCGTATCTGAAGTTGAAAGCGAACGTATCATGAAAACAATAGAAATTTGAAAATGGCCAGCAAATTCGTCCATATATATTTAGACGGCACCTCAAACGGCAATTACAAGAAATATACATATAAAAAACAAAAAACAAAAAAGCCGGCGCACCTTTGTTTCTAGCATGGAGACTTTTATAATTTATTGTTAAAAGAGAAATTTGGCCAAAATATTCCAATTCAGAATTGTTGTTCTTACAATTAAAACAACTTTTGTATATTAGTTTGAACATCAAAGGATATGACAAGATGGTAGAGAAGGGTGTTAATTGCCCCACTTGTACTGTGGCGTGTTGAACTACCTCCTCCTAAAAGATAATTAGCTATTTATATATTCAATACGCCTCTTAAAAGTGGGCCTATTATATTTTTAGAGAGGCCAACATTTGTTTTTGTTTGTTTGGGTCTTGGAACGAGGTTTGAACTCCAGGACCTCGTGCTCTGGCAAAATGTAAAACTACCATCTCACTTAAAAGCTTAAGCTGCTGGAAGGTAGATAATTAAAGAATGGATAAATATGATATTCAAGTGAGAGATAGGATAAAGTCTAGTTGAAATAAATGATATTGTAACCGCTTGTTAATTGCTACATATTTGTTGCTACCAAATGATATTGGAACCGAAAAACTCACCGACCCATCCCCCGAAACAGTGTTTTGAATGGTTCAGATACTCTCTCTCTCTCTCTCTCTCTCTCTCTCTCTCTTTAATAACTATTTGTATGGTTGGAGATAGAGCCGGTACAAAAATGTGCGAATGGTGTCGGTACCTCCATCATTCTTCTTACAAATAAAGCAAAACACAAAAGAAAGCCGTGAAACCTTGGTTTCTGGATCATGAATCAGAGCCCTCTTCAACTCCATGCAGCTTATTGGAGACATGTAGTAGGTCTTCTCTGTAATTTTATATGGACAAAGTGGGCACAATCGCAACGGACATCAACACAATACCTGCAAAAGAGCAAATTAAGGAATAAGAAATCTCAAACTTAGAAGTCTTTCAGGCTCACAACTCAATTCTAATTATTACTCCCTCCGCCCCGTAATATAGGAGTTTTAGAAATTTCACACAATTTAAGAAACCTTATAAATGCGTTACTTTTTAACATTTCGAGGCGAAGTATTGAATCATTTTCTAGAAGTGGTCAATAATATTGTATTGTTTTAATGTAAAAGTGGAAACAATGTATTTAATATTGTATTAGGATGTGAGAATGCTTTATAATACTAGCAAAATGCACGTGCGTTGCACGTGTTGGTTAAATTGATTTATTGAAATGAAATTTAACAACGTAATTTAACAGTATACATTGTTGAGTACGTGTTTAACTTATAAAATAATAATTAATGAATAATAATAGCCTTGTATGAGTTGATTGTTTTAATTGTAAATTCAATTATGGAATAACCTTGTATGAGTGCTGGATTCAAAGGCAATCGGAAATCTCCCACCAATTGTTCTTTGTAAACGGTCATAAAACCTTCATGAGGTTTAATTGGCCCTCTTATATGCATCACCTTCAGGAGGTTTAACTGTGCTAGAAAAAATCACGTGCTTTGCACGTGTTAGGCTAATTTTTTTTTGATATCATACCTATTGTTGACCATGCACTTAATTTATAAAATAATTATATGTTAAATAATGACAATTGTTATACAGTAACTTTATGTTTGGTAGAATTAATTTATTTCTCTTACTCATAGGCATTGAATCAAACTTGTCATGTTACATTTTCATTCTTTTAAATACGATAAGCTTTTTAGTTATAAATCATGTATTTTATTGGTATCGAATAAAGATTTGTCTCAAGTATATGTTTCTAAGTTCATTCTAACCTAAACATAATCAAAATATAACGTGTCCATAAAATGTGCAATTTTTAATTACGTATATTGTATACTTACATTCGATTACAACTGTAAATACTCTTTGTTAAATAATTTATTGTCGGTCAAATTCAATACTCTTAAAGACAGAGGATCATTAATTGTGTCACATGAGTATTAATGAATTGAATTTATTCTTAGATAAACTAATTTTACAAGCAAAATATCATACAATTTATTTGAAGGATATTTATATTGTTCGTTTATGTATTATTAATGCTTTATTCCACCTTTTTGTCATGCTATTTGCCTCTTCTTCTCAAATGTTATAAAGTGGTTGAACTTGGTCAGTCTGTCCACTGCTACCATGATCATGATGACTTCATTTCCTTTAGACTTAGGAAATCCATCTATAAAATCCATGTTGAGTTGGGACCATGAATGTGTGGGACTGGTAATGGGTGGAGCAATCATTGAGGTTTATCATGTAGACTTTTGCACTACTGACAATGAATACACCTTTGGATCATTTTTTAACATCATTTTTAAGTGGGGCCAATAAAAAGTCTCTTAATCCTGCTATAACATGCCCTGGCCCTTGAATGACCCCTATTGGACTTGAGTGCAACTTCCTATCAATTTGGATCTCAAACTTCTAAAAAAATGGATCTCAAACCTTCATGGGGTTCCTATGTATATCCTTATTTTGTACTTAAGGAATCTCATGGTGCATAGTGTATAGGGGATTTAAGGTTGTACTAATCATCAGTGCTCGAAATGTTTTCCTCCACATCTAGGTCACCTTTGTAGTTGGTTATTACTTCTTGCATCCAAGAAGAGGATATTGTGCTCACAACACACGGTGGTGTCTAAACATGACTTTGTATGTACAAGGCATCAACCACTACATTTTCACTTCTCTTTTTGTACACAATAGTGAAATCCAACCCAAGTAACTTGGTCACCCTTTTTTGTTGTAGTGCAGTAGTGGCCCTCTGATCCATCATGAACTTCATACTCCATTGACCACTTTTGATGACAAAAGGCATGCCTTGAATAAATGGCTTCCATTTAGTTATTTCAATGGAGAGTGTCAGGAGTTCCTTCTCGTAGATGAACAATCTCATCTTAATATAGTTGAAGGCCTTGCTTAGATAAGTCACAAGTTTCTTGTTTTGTAGTAAAACAACTCCTAAGCCTTTTCCACATGCATCTGTTTCAATTCAAGAAGCAAAATGGAATTCCAAAATCCGGTAAGAAAAGTAGTTGTGATTTGCACATGGTCTCTTTGAGTTTCTGGAATGCTTCTGATGCACTCTTCGACCAACAAAATCTGTTTATCTTGAGAGGTCATTCAAGGGCTTGCAAAAATCCCACAATAGGGCACGAATTTCCTATAAAAACATGTTAGGCCCAATAACCCTCTCGGTGCAGTCACATTATAAGGTTGGGTCCAATCCGACATGGCTTAAATATTTCTTGGGTCAGCATGCACTTCACCCTCATGTATGATATGATCTAAGTATTCCACTTTGGTTTGTCCAAATGAGCATGTGGACAATTTAGCATAGTATTGGTTCTTCTTTAAAACTTCTAGAGCCACTTTAAGATGTATGTGGCAAGCCATGCCAGGGATGAAGATTAAGGTGTCATCAAAAAAATACCAGCAAAACTTCTCAATCAATGTCTCAACATCTCAATCATACTTCTTCAGAATGTGGCTTGGGCATTTGTGAGCCCAAATGACATCACTTTGAATTCTAATCGGCCATGATGAGTTACAAAGGCAGTCTTCTGGACATAATCTTCCGTCATCGAATATGATGGAATCCATACCTCAATTCTATTCTTGAAAATGCCCCAACACTCCTTAACTCATCCAACAATTCAGCAATTAGAGGAATATGGTAGCTATCTTTGACAGTCAAGTCATTCAACCTTCTGTAATCCACATAACATCTCCAGGTTCCATTTTCATTTTCACAAGGAGCAAGAGTGATGTAAATGAACTACTATTGTGCTGTATAATCCCCCGTTGTAGTATTTGATCGACCAACTACTCTATTTTATCCTTTTGACAGTGAGCATACCTATGGGGTTTTAGTTTCACAGGTCCAACACCTTCTTTCAAATTTATGGGATGCTCATAGCCCTTCTTCAATGGCAATCCGTAGGAATTTGCAAACACGTCATGATACTCTTCTAGAACATGAGTAAGTTCAATAGGCACAAGATTCATGACATGTTTTTTATATCAAATTGAAGCACCCGAGGAGTCCATAGTTCCATTTTCTCAATTCCTTAGTAATGATTTTACAACTGATAATCTTAAGTTAAGCTTCTTATGCGTAGCTTCTCAGCTTAATTTGTTCTCTCTTGTTAGTGAAAATCATATATGTTTTGTTGAAGTCAAGACCATTGGATTGTACCATTTCATCCAATCCACCCTTAATACCATGCCACATCCTCTCAACTTGATCAATCTCACATCTTATTGGAACTTAACCTCTTGCATGATCCATGGCAGGTTAGGACACTTAAACTCACTCACCAGTCTGTTCACGTCTACTACTGTTATTATTAACATGTGGTGAGTCGGTTATGTCACACTGCACCTCCTTGGCAACCTGTTGGTCTAGGAAAGTGTGAGACACACCACTTTCTATGAGGATGCTAATTAATTGCATCATCTTGATTACCTTCACAATTGATTCCATTATTACACATTGAATAACAATTTAAATTATACCACAAAAGTGCACTAAATGTGGAGCGTTCATACTCTAAGTTGTGTGCATGCACGTTGTGTTGTAATTAACGTAGAGTATGTGCATGTCCTTGTTGTAACATTGAACTGAGATCATCCCTGGTTGGTATCTCACTCTATCTATTTAATTTTTTGCACATTCCCTATTGAGGTTGGTAAATATTTGATATTTATTGCCACCAATGATGGGCTATGAGCATACCATAACTTTATATGAAGGTGTTAAACCTATGAAACTGAAACCTTATAGGTATGTTCACTGTCAGAAGGATGAAATAGAGCAGTTGGTGGATCAAATGCTACAACGAGGATTATACACCACAATAATAGTCCATTTTCATTACCCTTGCTCCTTGTGAAAAATAAAGTTGTAAGCTAAAGATGTATGTGGATCACAAAAGGTTGAATGAATTGGTTGTCAAGGATATATACCATATTCCCTTAATTGATGAATTGTTGGATGAGTTTGAGAGTACTGTGGTATTTTGTAAAATAGATTTAAGGTTTGGATTCCATCAGACTCTGATGAATGGGGATGTTGTCCAGAAGACTGTCGTTGTGACACATCATGACCAATTTGATTTTAAAGTGATGTCATAGAAATATGAATGAGATGCTGAGACCTTACTTGAGGAAGTTTGTGCTGATATTTTTTTGATGACATCTTAATCTTCAACCCTGACATGGAATCACATAAACAACATCTTAAACAGCATGCTTAATTGTCCAAATGATCTTTTGGACAAACCATGATAGAATACTTGGTTCATATTATACATGAGGGTGAAGTGCATGCTGACCCAAGATAGATTCGAGCCATGTCAAATTGGCAAAAACCCTATAATGTGTCAAATTTACCATAACTTTATATGAAGGTGTTAAACCTATGAAACTGAAACCTTATAGGTATGTTCATTGTCAGAAGGATGAAATAGAGCAGTTGGTGGATCAAATGCTACAACGAGGATTATACACCACAATAATAGTCCATTTTCATTACCCTTGCTCCTTGTGAAAAATAAAGATGGAACCTAAAGATGTATGTGGATTACAAAAGGTTGAATGAATTGGTTGTCAAGGATATATACCATATTCCCTCAATTGATGAATTGTTGGATGAGTTTGAGAGTACTATGGTATTTTGTAAAATAGATTTAAGGTTTGGATTCCATCAAACTCTGATGAATAAGGATGTTGTCCAGAAGACTGTCGTTGTGACACATCATGACCAATTTGATTTTAAAGTGATGTCATAGAAGTATGAATGAGATGCTGAGACCTTACTTGAGGAAGTTTGTGCTGATATTTTTTTGATGACATCTTAATCTTCAACCCTGAAATGGAATCCCATATACAACATCTTAAACATCATGCTTAATTGTCCAAATGATCTTTTGGACAAACCAGGATAAAATACTTGGTTCATATTATACATAAGGGTGAAGTGCATGCTGACCCAAGCTAGATTCAAGCCATGTCAAATTGGCAAAAACCCTATAATGTGACCATACCGAAAGGGTTTTTGGGCCTAATTAACATGTTTCTACAGGAGATTTATGCCTCATTATAGGATTATTGTTAAACACTCGAATGACCATAACTCAAGAAAGATGGGTTTTGCTGGTCACAGAGTGCCGTAGAAGCATACTATAAACTCAAGGAGGCCCCATTTTGCATTGAAACATATGCATGTGGCAAAGGATTAGGGGCTATTTTACTACAAAACAAGAAACATGTGTTTATCTAAGCTGGACCTTCATCTCTAAGGAGATGGGATTGTTCCTCAATGAGAAGGAACTCCTAGAACTCGTCAAGGCAATAACCAAATGGAAGCCATATATTCAAGGCCGGGCCCTTTGTCATCGAAACTGATCAACAGCGTCTGAAGTTCATTCTGGATCCGAGGTCCACTACTACACTACAACAACAAAAAAAGGTGACTAAGTTACTTGGGTTGGATATCACTATTGAGTATAAAAAGAGAAGTGAAATTGTTGCGGTTGATGCCTTGTCCATGTAAAGTCATGTTGAAGGACGATTGTATGTTGTGATCCACTTCGTGGATGCAACAACTTCCGGCTACAAGGGTGACCTAGGCTGAGGAAAAATTTAAGGCATTGATGATTAATATAGCCATAGATCCCTATTACACTATGCACCAAGGGATTCTTAAATACAAATAAAGAGATGATATATGTAAACCATTGAGTTTTTGAGATCCAAACTGATAGAGCGATAACACTCAAGTCCAATATAGGGTCATTCAAGGGTTAGGGCATGTTATAGCATGGTTAAACGACCGTTGTATAGGCCGCGAGTCAAGGAGGATGTTCAAGAAATTATGCAAAAGTGTATTACTTGTCATCAGTACAAGAGTGTACATGATAAACCTCAAGGACTACTTCACCATTACCAATCCCACATTAATATTGCCATAGATCCCCATTACACTATACACCAAGGGATTCTTAAATACAAATAAAGAGATGATATATGTAGACCATTGAGTTTTTGAGATCCAAACTGATAGAGCGATTGCACTCAAGTCCAATATAGGGTCATTCAAGGGTTAGGGCATGTTATAGCATGGTTAAGCGACCGTTGTATAGGCCGCGAGTCAAGGAGGATGTTCAACAAATGAAACAAAAGTGTATTACTTGTCATTAGTACAAGAGTGTACATGATAAACCTCAAGGACTACTTCAGCCATTACCAATCCCACACAAGCATGGTCCCAACTCAGCATGGATTTTACAGATGGATGCTTAAGTCTGAAGGGAAGGAAGTCATCATAGTAATAGTGGACATGCAAATCAAGTTCAACCCTTTATTTTTATTTTATTTTTATTTTTTTGCCACTAACGGGTTTCGAACACTGGTCTCCATGCTATGTTATAGTCTAACTCATCACTAGACCAATGCACCTTGTGCAGTTCAACCCTTTATTCCACTTGAGAAGAAAAGGAAGATAACATCACAAAAGCATGGAATAAAGCATTACTGATACATAAACGATCAAAATAAATATCCTTTAAATTAATTTGTGTGATATTTTTCTTGTATGAATAGTATTATCTAAGAATACTTATAACTCAAGAATACTCATGTGGCACAATTAATGATTATTAGTCTTTATGATTATTAAATTTGACTGACACTAGATTATTTAACAGAGTATTTGCAGTTGTAATTGAATGTTAGTATAAAAATATACATAATTGAAACATTACACAATTTTTTGGACACATACTATTTTGATAATGTTTTTTAGGTTACAAGAAACTTAGAGAATATCTAAATATATACCACATACTTATACAAATCTTTATTTGATACCAAAAAAGTACGTTATTTTATAACTAAAAAAGCTTTTCATATTTAAAAGAATGAAAATGTAACATCCGAGTTTGATTCAATGCGTATGAGTAAGAGAACGAAGTTAATTCTACCAAGCATAAAATCAATCTATAACAATTGTCATTATTTAACATATAGTTTTGTTTATGTATTTTTTGTTGGATAATATATATTTATTTTATAATTAAGCGAATAATCAAGAATATACATGTAGTATTAAAAAAATAGTCTTACACGTGCGAAGCACGTGCATTTTGCTAGTATATATACACACACACATATATACGTATATACACACATATATACATCTATATATACATCCCTCTCTCTCTCTCTCTCTCTCTCTATATATATATATATATATATATATATATATATATATATATATATATATATATATATATATATATATACAAAAATTATTATTTTTCCGAAACGAAATATTCATTATAAGCAAAACATGATTACAGGGATTACAATATTGCCTAACATCTATATATACATCTCTCTCTCTCTCTCTGTATGTATATATATATATATATATATATATATATATATATATATATATATATATATATATATATATATATAGTCTAAACAACTAGACAAAATAAGATATGTAATACTTAAACTCTATCAATATCTAAAATAGATATTTGTTATCTATACGGTGTCAAAAGTAAAAAGAAAATTATGATTAACTTCCAAAATATTACAAATTAAGTGTAAAAACGATTGTCTATAACAAAAAACATATAAACATAATACAGAGTAATCAAGATAGAAATTGTATATTTTCAGGTTTCATCTAAAAAAGATTGAAAAAATTGTGTTCAGGGGTGTCGGCGCCGTGTCGGATATTAAAATTTTAAATAATATTAATTTAATCAGCCGACACTTGTCGGACACAGTGTCGGAACGTGTCGGAAAGTGTCGTGTCGTGTCTTGTGTCAGACACAGTGTCGGAACGTGTCGTGTCTTGTGTCGGACACAGTGTCGGAACGTGTCGTGTCTTGTGTCGGACACAACGCACGGCTCCCAGATTGAAGTGTCGGTGCATCATAGATCTTAAGTAAAGCTGTTTTTAAACATTATCAACATAACGACATAGTTTTAAAAAGAAAAAAAATCGACGAAGAGATTATTTTCATATTATCGGTGTGTGGTTAAATCACATGTATATGAAAGAACACTTCCTTCAAGTTTTTTAGAGGACCCTGGCTCCGATATATACCACCCATGGTATTAAAACAAAATTTTAATATTTATGGACAAAATACTTCATTTTCTCTCCGTAATGTAATATTTCTATTTTTGTCTATATAAATTATTTTACAGATGTAATTATATTTATAAGATAAATCTTGATTCATAAACAATATAAACTATTTAATTATTATTTAATATTACATATTTTATTATTATTTGTTGACGGTATGTATAATTTTTTTTTATTACTATTTTATTGGTTGTAATGTAATATTTTTATTTTTGTCTATATAAACTACTTTATAGATGAAACTATATTTAATTAAGATAAATAGTGATGGGTAAAAGCTATACACACTATATCGGATAATGATAGAACTTAAAAAAATGTATGAATATGGATTCAGGCCCTTAACGTGTTTTCTAGTATTTTTATTTTTATATACTTTTAGGTTGTTTGATAATTAATGGCATTACAAATTTATATATATCCTTTAAATTACTTAATTAATATTATGTTTACCGAAATAAACTATTTATGGAGAAACTTTTTTTTAGGGGAAACACTTGAGGGGGAAACACTTTTGAGGGGAAACACATTGGCTCTTTTAATATAGTTAATGATTAAAACCCTCATCGTGTCCGGGATTAACTGGCTCGACTAATCCGGAGTTCAGTCTGGATCGTGCCTGCAGAGTCTGACTCTTACTCAAGGTTAAAGCATGACCAAAAGCTCTTTCACCATGTCGTCTCAGAGGAAACCGAATTAGTGATCTCCATTCTTAAAGTAAATCTTTGCTAATGCCATATATATGTAACTCCAAACACGGTAATTATTAACTACTACTCATGCGTTCTTTCAAAACAATTAAATTTATCTTCAATTATAGGGAAAAAAAAGGTTAATTCCTTAAAAGTATAGTTTTTTATACTTATTAGCCCCATAAGGACATAAAGGAATCTGTTGGACTTATAAGGACACATTTTATTCAGCTTACCTAATTTACCCTCCCTTTATGTCAACGTGGAATAAATCACCGTCTAAAGCAGACTGGACTTCTTTTCTTATTCCTAAAGCTGATTTCCCGGTCAATAACCTCAGTAATATAATCCCAAAAGAATAGACATCTGACTTTGTTGTGAGCTCTCCTGTTGCAAGAAACTCGGGATCCATGTAAGCGAAAGTGCCTTTAGGATCAGTTCTGTGGCAAACTGTGGTGTTATTTCCTGTAGTTCCATTATTGTCATAGATAACACGGCAGATTCCAAAGTCACTAAGCTTGCTCACATAGTTTGCATCAAGTAAGAGGTTTGCTGGTTTTAGAACACCATGGACAATGCCTTGAGGTCTTCAATTGTGCAAGAAAATAAGAACAGAACAGAGCTCTGCAGCGATACGAACTTGTAATTTAGCATTCAGCTTATGAATATCAGCTCTGTCTTGTTTCTGTGCTTTCATGAAGAGGGGAAATTGAAAATAATTTAGTTCTGGTTGAATGATTTGTTGATTTGAGTTGGGCTTCCTGTTATTGTGACTGAAATTTGAACTATTATACTCTTTCTGACTTTCATACTTTTAACAGAAAACTGAAAAGCATGGATCTTGTTAGAAATGAGAAAGGCTGGTGAATTATCTCATTTGAACATTGTTGTGTATCCAAGCTTTTTATTTTCTGATTTGTTTTAGTTGTTCTGATTCATGTATTTGTAGAACTCCATCCCCTGTAGTTAATCCGTGTAGTTGAATGGTGTGCAGTGATGTACATTGGACCGTATATTTACAAATGCAAATCATTCCGATGTTAAAGAATTGGTTTTGACTTTTGAAAGAAAGCAATTTTCTTTTATTTGTTTTCGAGAATGCTGGTTTTGGAAGTCTTAGCTTTGTCTTCGATTACAATACTTATTCTATTTTTCTGCTAAATTTTGAATGTAATAATGTTTTCAACTTCAGGGATTTCCAAATAGTGTTACTCCAGATTATACCCTTTTCAAATATGGGACTTATTGCAGGTTCATCTTTTGTCGACTCATCTGGTGGAATTTCAATTGCTTCATGGCCCTTATGTTGCTACTTATTTTATCCTACGGGATGAATACACTTTTTGGCCCCTTTTGTTTCACGATTTTCACAATTTTATCCTCGATGTTTCATCCCGACAATTTTGTCCCACATCTATGCATATTTTGACATTTTCAGTCCATTTTTTCCACGTCTCAAGTTTGACAAGTAGCATTTTGGCCTAAAAGAAATGCATGATGAGGGGGTAAAAGTGTCGAGATGAAACGTTAGGAGATAGAAACGTAGAAGTCGTGAAATAAAAGGAACCAAAAGTGTAGTTATTTCTTATTTTACAATCTTTACCTTGAAATGTTTGAAGTATATCTTATGTATTTTTCTTTCAGGGACTATCAACTTATTGCGGATGATGTTATCGGCACAAGTGAGGCATCTCGAACATGGATCATTCCTTTCGTTTAGCTGCTTTAGTCTTCGTAATGATTTATTCAATCACGGTGTCACTTTATCGCGGTGTCTCTGCATCGCGGTGTCACTTCATCGCAGTGTCTATGTATCGCGGTGTTTCTGCATCGCAGTGTCACTTCATCACGGTGTCGCTTTATCACGGTGTCTCTGCATTGCGGTGTCACTTCATCGTGGTGTCTTTGCATCGCGGTGTCTCTGCATTGTCAAATGCTATAACATTGCGCTGTCTCTGCATCGTGGTGTCACTTCATCGCGGTGTCTCTGCATCGTGGGTGGTCACTGAATCGTGATGGTCACTGCATCCCGATGGCCCCTGCATCGCGGTTATCACTGCATCCCGATGGTCATTTCATCTACTATTTGTACATAATATTTTTATTTTAAAGAGTCAGCGGCACCACTGGCCTATATGTAGAGCCGCCCATTTTAGGGGGTCATCGCGGTGTTGTTTCATCACTATGTCGGGCCATCAAATGTCACTGCATCGCGATGTCGGATCATCAAATGTCACTGCATCGCGGTGTCACTTCATCGCGGTGTCTCTGCATCGCGTTGTCTCTACATCGCGGTCTCACTTTATCGCCGTGTCTCTGCGTTGCCGTGTCTCTGCATCGTGGTGTCTCTTCATCGCGGTGTCTCTGCATCGCGGTGTCTCTGCATCGCGGTGTCACTTCATCGCGGTGTCGTTTATCACGGTGTCTATGCATAAATCGATATAATAAGACGCCACTGCATAAATTGATACAATAAGACGTCACTGCATAAATTGATACCATAAAACGTCACTGCATAAATCGATATAATTAGACGTCATTGTAAGACGTTATTGTATAAATCGATACCATAAGACGTCACGGCATAAATTGATACATTATGATGTCACAGCATAAATCGATACAATATGACGTCACTTCATTGAGGTGTCTCTGCATCGGGGGTGGTCACTACATCGCAGTGTCTCTGCATTGCGAATGAGCAAGGTGATTGAAATCGAGAGAAAAGAAATGCAAGTTGTGGGTGTTAGTAGGGTTCTGGATACAATGATCACAAAACTTAACATGAGAAGCGTAGATAGCATGTAAAATGTGTAGTCATTGCCATCACCGTGCCAATTTTTATGAGGGCGGCTCATATTTTTTTGTTGCTTTAATTTGAAGAAGAGATGAGCAAAGCAGGCTAGGAAGCTAGCTATCTGGTTTCTAATGTATCTTTTATTAGAATAAGACGTCACTGCATGATGTCACTGCATGAATCGATATAAGAAGACGTCACTGCATAAATCAATATAACAAGACGCCACTGCATAAATCGATACAATAAGACGTCACTGCATAAATCGATACCATAAAACGTCACTGCATAAATCGATATAATAAGACGCCACTGCATAAATCGATACAATAAGACGTCACTGCATAAATCGATACCATAAGACGGCACGGCATAAATTGATATATTATGATGTCACTGCATAAATCGCTATAACAATACGTCAATGCATAACTCAATATCATATGATGTCACTGCATAAATCGCGACACTAAGACGTCACTGCATAAATTGATACATTAAGACGTCACTACATAAATCAATACCATAAGACGTCACTGCATAAATCGCTACAACAATACGTCACTGCATAAATTGATACGATAATACGTCACTACATAAATCTCTACAAGAAGACGTCACTACATAAATCGATACCATAAGACGTCACTGCATAAATCGCTACAATAAGACGTCAGTACATGAATCGCTTACAATATCAACGCGTGGGGCGGTCACTGCATCGGGGACGGTCAATGTGTCGGGGCGGTCACTTCATCGGAGGCGGTCAATGTGTCGCGGCGGGTGAATGTGTTAGGGCGGTCAATGCATCGTGGCGGTCGTTATGTCGCGGCGGTCAATACGCCACGGGGGTCAATGCGTCGTGACGGTCAATGCATCGGGATGGTGAATGCGTTGTGGAGGTCAATGCTTTGTGACAGTCAATGCGTCACGGTAGTCAATACGTTCAATAATCAATCTCAATCATGTCCTCTGTTTTATAACCAATACACGTGTTACATTTCAAAAGCCTGCTTACAAAATTTCACACAACTCTCCAATATAAGTAGTTTTGCTTTTTGTTTTTGCGTAATTGAAGCCTGCTTGCTTGCTTGACCCACTAGCTGCCGCATTTTCCACTGTTTTCTGTCTCTCTCTACAGTGCTGATCAGCAACCATTTGTACATCCAGAGGAAGAAGGAGACGGAAAAGAAGGAGTTGGGAGAGCAATATTTAAATCCACGCGCGTAAAGCTACTATTGCAACTTGCAAAAAGCTGATTTCCCCACTCGATCTCGTTATTCTGCTTTGATTCGAAATCAGCCGCAACTTGTTGAATTAATTAGTATTATTTAAGGGTAGAATGGGGAATAAGGAAAAAGTGTGTCCTTATAAGTCCAACAGATTCCTTTTTGTCCTTATAAGTCCAATAAGTCCGTTTTGTGTACTTTTTGGTCTTTGGTCCCAAAAAAAAAGGCAAAATCAAAACTTCGTTGTTGAAACATTAAATTAGGTCAATCATACACATCAATGCCGAACAAATCGATTCTCAATGAATACAGACAACATTTTGCAGATACTTGTAGAGGCAAATGTTAACAACAGCCGGCCAGAATAAATCAAGTCTTAACTTCAAAACAAAATTTCTGATCCTATGAAAGTAATAAAAATACAAATATCTGAAAATATGGTTACATTGCAAACACATTTAATGAAAATAAAACTCATTTTATGATATGCTGCGGGGCTACCATTAGGTAAAAATAACAATAAATAGATAAGAAAACGGAAAAAACTGGAAGAACAAAGCACAAATTCGTACAAAATATAGTTGTGTCAGATTCGGTTAGTAAAATATTTGTATTTTAGTATCAAAGGAGGCTACCAGACATTAATGTCACACCGTGAGAGGCGGTGAAGGCCACCTCTTAGTAGCGGACCCAGAAAAAATTCTCAGTGATGCGCGCCAGGGGCGGATCTATAAATATGTTTCAGTGGGGTCACCGGAGTATTTTGTTCCGAAAATTTATTCCAGTGGGGGTACGCGTCCATGATACTGGATGTAAAGATTTGGAGGAATGTAGCTGATGCATGCGCATTCTGTGTAATGCGTACGCATCAGTGATTCAGGATGCTCAGCCTTGAAAAGGGCAGGAACAATGCGTTCGGATGCAGGAACAATGCGTACGCATCCCAGGAGCAGCAGCAAGTTAAGGAATTGGGGATAAGACGCTCAATGCGTACGCATGCATGGCAATGCGTGCAGTTCAGCAGGATCAAGATTTCCTCAGAGGACATAGGGCAATGCGTGCGCATTAAAGTGGAATGTGTGTGCATTCAACAGTTTTTAAGTACAGTTTTGTGCACATATAATTTGAAGCTTTGCACAGATTTTGAGATATACTTCTCACACTACACTTTACCTAGAGCTTCTCACTACTAGAATTTCCCGGATTTGTGACGAATTTTTGTGACGAAAACTGTTCGTTACAAATTTCCAACAAAATTGCATCAAATTAGCGACAAACCACATATTTATTTTTTTTGCAATATATAGGGACAAAATTGTGACAAAATATGTACATGGAAAAATGTATGTGACTATTTTGTCACAAACCTTTGCGCCAAATTCGGGCGCCATAATTTGTGAGAATTTTGTGACAAACTGGCTTGGTCATAAAAGTCTTCGTTGCTAATATGCCGCTAACCGACATATCTGTCCACATCGCAAAATTGTCACACATTTTCCACAAAATTGCTATGAATTAGCGACAAACCGCGTAATTCTTTTTATTGCAATAATTTGAGACAACATTGTGACAAAATATGTACGTGGCAAAATGTATGTGACTGTTTTGTCACAAATCTTCGCGCCAAATTCGGGCGCCATAATTTGTGAGAATTATGTGACAAACTGGCTTGGTCATAAAAGTCTTCGTTGCTAATCTGACGCTAACCGACATATCTGTCCACATCGCAAAAGTGTCACATATTTTCGGCAATATAGCTACAAATTTCCCGGATTTGTGCTGAAAATTTGTGATTAAAATGGTTCGTCACTAATTCGCGACATCATTGCTACAAATTAGTGAAAAAACATAAAAAGATTATTTTTATAAAACATTGCAATGGTATTGTGACAAAATATATGCATGACCATAGACCAGTAACTATTTTGTCGCAAACCTTCGCGCCAAATTTATGCGCCATTATCTGTGACAAGTATGCGACAAACTAGCTTGGTTACAAAAAATTCCTTGCTAATTCATCACTGACGGATAAATTTGCCCATATATGTTTACTTTTAACAAATCAAATTATAAAGGCCAGTAAGGCCTTGATTTAGCGGTCAAAATTAAGGCCGAGGACCACCTCTTAGTACTGGATTCGAGCCCAACTAAGTGTAAATGTGTGTGAGTGTTATACTTATTCGTATATTATATAAATATATAGTGAACTTATTTTTGTATTTCAAATACATATATAATGTACAAAAATTGACATGGGTATAACCCAAAGATTATCAACATTGGACGTTTTGGGCCGAAAGTCAGGTAAAAATGGTCAAGAGGGCTAAATCAGTACAAGCTCATAGACGTTTTGGGCCAAAAGAGGGTCAAAATGGTCATGCGGGCTAGATCAGTACAAGCCCATTGTGGGTCTTTTGCTAATTTAAGTTCAATCCCGAGGTTCACGTACTATTGAGTTGTGATTCAAACTCAAGGTTCGTTATTGAGTAGTAATTTCAAACCCGGGGTTCGTTATTTAGTCGGTTGAAACCCGAGGTTCGTTAGTGAGTTAAAGATTCGAAGCCTGAGGTTCGTTAGTTAGTCATGAGTTAATGATTTGAAACTTGAGGTGTGTTAGTGAGTTAGTGATTTGAAACTCGAGATTCGTTACTGAGTTCATGATATGAAACCCGAGGTTCGTTAGTTAGCTAGGCATAAGTTAATGATTTGAAACCCGAAATTCGTTAGTGAGTTAATGATTTGAAACCCGAGGTTCGTTAGTGAGTTCATGGTATGAAACCCTAGGTTCGTTACCTCGTCTATTATGTCCCCAAATTGACAAAAGAACCCAAATTCACTTTCTTCACTCTCTCCGGCTACTATCTCCTCCGCCTCTTTGCTGGTCGGCTGCTTCACCTCTTATCAGGATAAAGCTTTCATCTTCTATTCTCTGTCTCTGCAATCTCAGGCTAGTTAACGAAGTTTTTTTTCCTGTTCTTTTCTTGACGTCTGAATTTAGGGTTCGTTCTTTTTGAAGAATCTCAATCAATGCTATCGTTGTTTCAGTTTCAGTAGTTGATGTGCCGATGTCAAGAATTTCTTTAATATGCTTCTTCTGGATCATGGGTGAGAGAAATTTGTACTCAAATGGCCAAGAAGAGACTTTTCATTAAATGCAAGGACCGACCATTGTGCAATTGGAATTTTGTTATTGTAGAGGGAACTTCTGAAATCAATGCCATGAACCTCGTTTTGCTGTATTATTTCACATGGAGTGCAAGTATTTGTCTCAAAATACTATTGTGGATACATTGTCCTCCTGTAATTGAATTGAATTCATGTCAAAACAATGTCTTCAAGAAATTAACTCTCCATTTTTTGTTGTTTGCTGCTGTTGTTGTTTCTTTTATGGGTACTGAGGATTTCCTCTCCAACGAATAACATTGTGTGGTTAAATTTAGCTGTCTTTAGCATCTGTGATTGTTAAATTTGATCTCTGACTTGTTAGTCCTAGAGTGTTAGATCGGGTTTGACTTTGTTATTTTGTATTGACTCATTTATTATTATGCTGATTCAAGTATGTATTAATGTATTATGCTGATTTCACACTTCAAAGCAATGATTGTTCTGTTAGGATGCATGACACGACTCTTTGTTAGAGTAAGAATAAGAGCATGATACCGACTACCGACATTCCACAATGCAGAGCATTTGATTTTTAAATAGTTTAAGTGGATTCTAGATTGTAGAACAACTTTAAACTGTTTGATACTCACAATAGAGTGTGTAAAAGTGAGGACGGTCGGTTCTCTGTTGTAGAATTGCTGAAAAGGTCGATTTCGGGTGTGGTTCCACATCAATAAGTCTGTTGAAATGACACCAAAGATGCCATTAAGTTTGTGTGGCGTTAAGATTAACCCTTTTTTTTATGCTTTTCGTGTTTCCAATAAAAACTATGGTGGGTATAAGCTACTCTATCTAGGGTCAAAAAGCAAATTATTAGGAGTACATTTGAAAGGGTGAAACATGTTACTAAAGTCTCAGCCTTGTTGTCAGTCAAACCCATGAAAGACTTGGATGTGTTCTTTTAACCAATCGTAATTTGTTTTTTGTCTTGTTTATTAGAAGTTGTAGTTTTTTGTTGAGTAATTCGGTAAGTTCATGTAATGTTAATTCATCATCAACAGATCTTAACACCGGGAAAGCGAGAAAGAGAGGAAGCGAGGAAGATCTTCAAGTGCTCGGAGAAACCGAGGAAGCTCTTCAAGTGCGTATTGCGAAGGTAATGTTGCTCTTCAAGCTCTCTGTGTGATGATGGTTGCTTTGTCACTTTGTTGCTGCAATTTTTCAGTTTTTCTTTTACTACTTATCCCCTAACTCCATATGCAGTTTTTGTTTGTTGCAATTTTCGTTTTAGAAGGTTTGCATTTGCTGGGGTGGTGCTATTATGAGTCTAAGCTCGTTACTCAAATGAATCTTTAATTGAGGATTCTTACTTAGGTATGTAATTGATTAAGATGTTGCTTGTTCGTAGGATCTGTCAAACTTCTGTTGGGCTTAGGTTTTATTAGTGTGAGTAGAGGTGACGGGTTCAAGACGTGGTCAGGAAGTGAAGATTCAGTAAGTGAAGATTCAGTATTGTCCTTAATTTTCTTTTGATGTGTTGGACATGATTTTAGTATTTGAGTAACTCATTCTGTGAGATTGTATTTCTTCATCTTTTCAGCTCAATCCAAATTATTGTCATTTATTAATGTTTCTTTTTTCTATTAAATATGGGTAATCGGTGAAGTTTTAGACAATATTATCTGCTCACATCTTGTTAATTGTCTAAAGTTGAGTTTTGCAGGTTTAGTCCTACAAGCATAAATGCATCTTAATAGACGTAAATGTAACAACATATCAGAAATGTTCCAAGCATGTGTGCAACTGTCAGAGAGACAACCTACCACGAGTAGGCCACCCACTCGTGTGGATGATAGCATTCACACCCCTCCTCCAACGATTGGCTTGGAAGATGTCACCCCTGCAACTTCACCACATATCGATGAAGCAAATGTTGCTGCATATTCAGATTTGATACGCTCTGATTCGATACGCTGCGCTTACTTCTTAGGTATCTGATCTGGCTTCTCCTTCTTGTAAGTATTTAGGAAACTCTTTTGTAGTTGGATGAGGGTAGCTTGTCAATCAATTGAATTTGATTTTGTTTTAGTTTTAGTTTTATTGTAGGTAAGATGGGATGTTATTGCATAGATTACATCCTATCCTTCATTCAAATGATAAAAAAGAGGACAGAAAGAGTAACATAAGCCAAAAAGTGGCTGAGTGATGATTTCACTTACAAATCAAGACCGTTTGTTGAATGAAAAGATCCAAGAAATGGCAGCACAAAGTGCGACAAGGGATGCAGAAATGGCAGCACGAGACACAGCAAGGGAGACAGAAATGGCAGCAGTACGAGAGTTCATGGCAAAATTCAGTAAGTTACTAACTAAAATCATCTGACTATTTATACTTTATGTGAAGAGTATAATCTTTGGATTTTGAAGAAACATGTGTTTTTTTCCCTGATTTGTTTCCTTTGATAATCTTCTTATAGAACCCGAATTTGCCACAGTCTATGGACAAAATGCAACTATGATTGTTTTCAAAAGGTTTTAGGATACTTGTCATGAAATAAGACTCGGTTCAGGATTGGTGGGATCTCAAATATCCGTGGGACTCATAGTTCCATGTGGAACCTCTGAATTATTATTCTCAGAAAGGGTTGGCATTGTTTTTCAGTTCCCTGAGAGGTACATATTCCTTTCTATAACTCTTTTTTTAAATTGTTAGTGTTTTCTCTCCTTTATCCTAGTTTGTTGAGTTTCCCAATGATATCATTCATTTCCATCACCGTCCCTTTTCTTTTTTTAGCTTCGTCCCTATTTTGTTTTTTGCTAAATTCCTGACATTTGAAGATTACCAACTTTGGTCAGGTACTTTGTTGCAGAGAATGTTCTTGATGGAGTTACTTTTGGGTGGCCAAGGCAAAGAAGTTTAAAGAAGCAGTGACAGGTGTCCTACCATATCATAGAACAAAAGGACCCGGATTCCGGATGATATGCTGAAAGAGGCCACAGTGGACATGTACTAGCGGTGCAAGTGAGATCGTCATGATTTTAAACAAGTTCTTCACGATGTTTAACAACACTGTCAAGAATCTGAGTGGGATGCAAAACTCAAGACACTTTTAGAGACGATTTCTCGTTCACAAGATTGAGATGTTTTCGGTGATAAAAACATTAGTCTCTTGTATTTGTCCGTTGAATATGAATAATATTGATTTCATGTTTTGAAATGCTATTTGACTCAATTATGAATAAAATGATTTGCTTCATTTTCATGATCATGGATGTGTTTTGATTATTTATGCTATTGAAACGTTTTTTTTAAGAGAACATTTATGTTATTGAATATAATTTTTGTAAATAATAAATATAGTAAAAATGTGAAATATAAATTTTGTCACAAATTTGTCGTAAAACACCGTCACAAAATTAATTCAAAAGTGTAGGGAATAATTGTCACATTTTTATCACTAAATTTGGTACCAAAATTGTCACATGAATTCATCACATAATAATCACTAAAATTTTGTCCCAATTTTATCGTAAACAATCGTCACAAATTCATATCAAATTTGTATGGTATGGTTATCGCTATTTCATAAAAAAAATTGGTTACAAAATTGTCGTATTTCTTTGTTGTACATTTGTCGCTATTTTATGAAGCAACTTTGACACAACACTCCATCACAAACTTATCGGAAAATTTTGTCACACAACCGTTGCAAAATATAATTTTTGTCGCAGATTCATCACTAAAATTTTGTCATATCTATGTCACAAAGTATGACTTTCGGCACAATTTTGTCACAAAACTTAGCGACAAGGTTAATTTCGACTCAAAAATTTGCAACGGGGTGTTCCGTGACGGAAATAGGGTTCGTCACTGATTCGTCACAAACGAGCGTTAGTGACAAATTTGTGACGAAAACTGCCATCACAAATCCGAGAAATTCTAGTAGTGTCTTCTTCATACCCTCTTTACTTCCCTTAGGTCGAATTTCCCCCTTTTCACTCTTAGGTTTATTTCTACACTAGTTTATTGTGTATACATTGAGATGTTGTAGGTTGAATTTCCCCCTTTCACTCTTAGGTTTATTTCTACACTAGTTTATTTTGTATTCATTGAGATGTTGTCTTTGGATTTGGGCCTATGATATATATATGACAACTTACGCAGTGGTTGATGAAATTGTATACATGACAACTTCCGGGAAAAGGCTCCATTCTTGGAATGTGGTTGAAGAAAATCAGAATACACAGACGAAAGACTCAAACTTTTTTTTTTTTTTTTATTGAATTGATTAAAATGCTTACAATGGATCCACTTATATAGTAGATAAATGATATGCGATAAACCTAAATATTTATTCAAATTTAATTTGAATAATTTAAAAAACAAATAAACAGTTTTATTTATTTATTTAAACAACTAATTTATCTCCACAAAATATCATCTCGATCTCTTCTTTAACTCCATTTCGATATTTTCTTTGACTCCATCTCGATCTCTTGTATTTATCTCTATTACCCTCCCTCAAACGTTGCCGGAGTTGGAGGCAACGTTTGTCTGTCAACAAAGAATATGATACGGCTTTTCGACACCCACGGTTTGTAGCTCCTGGCTCTTGGCTCTTGGCTCTTTTGGCTCTGGCCCTTGGCTTTTAGCCCGTGGCTCTTTCTTTTTTTTGTCGAGAAATCTTTTCAATTTTCTCTATGACTGCAAACAAAACGTGCTCACTCCTCTGCAAAATTTGATGAACGGATCTGTTTTTCTCAATTTCATCTAAAAATGATTAAATGAATACAGATTTAATGTCAAAGAGAAATATGAATGATATATGTAAGATTTTTATTTTTTTTCTATTTTTATATTTATTAAATCAACCTTAACATAAAGTGCTAAAAAAAAGACACAGACCAAAAATATTGGACGCATGCAAATTAGATGAAGAAATGACGTAATATTTATTTCAAGAATATTTTGATGCAAATGTTTTGGACAGTGGATTCTGACGCAAACAAATATGAACAACATGAGATTATAGACTTCAGGACCATTTGTTGCCGAAAAAGAAAATTGACATCATGCATGAATGATTTTTGATTTTGCTGCTACGGAAATGAACACTGAATGAACTGTTTGAATGTGGAAGTGGATCAGGACGCGGATCGGGCGAGGGTTCACCATTATTTTAAGTATCTACCCCCGCCCTTGCTCCGATACCATAAATACCATGAAGAAAATCAGAATACGCAATACGGAAGACTCAAACTTTTGTTTATTGAATTGATTGAAATTGATACAATGGTTCCTCCTTTATATAGAAGACAAATACTAAGATAAATAAATAAGATAATACTAACTAATTTATTTGAATAAAATAAAACAAATATTTAAACAAATTTTATCTTGAGATAACAACAAATAATAATATTTTATTTAAAGATTCATATCTAGATTTATCATATTTATCTCTTTAACATAGCATCTTTATCTCTTCTTTGAATATCAAATCTATCTTGATTTTATCTTCTATTACCCTCCCTCAAACGTTGTCGGGGTTGGAGGCAACGTTTGTTTGTCAACAAGGAATATGATATGATTTTTTGACACCCACGGCTTTTAGCTCTGGCTCCCGGCTCTTTGGCTCCTGGCTCTTGGCTTGTAGCCTGCGGCTCTTTCTTTTTATGTCGAGAAATCTTTTCAATTTTCTTTGATGAGTGCAAACGTGATCTCCCATTTACTTGCAATGTCTGAGGGAGGAGATGTCTTCTCAGTTGCATCTGAAAAATTTGAACTGTATATAGAATGGATACAAAAGAAGATAAATAAATGACGCTACATTTAAGACTATTTATTTATTTAAAATTAAAAGGTTGGACAATAAAATGGTTGGACTCAAAAAAGAAAAAAAAGAAAAAGAAATACGACATGGATAGGTGGTAGCTTGGTAAAAAGGGATGCTTAAGGTTTGGAGGTAATATTTGGTTTGTTTTTTTTTTTTTTCATGGAATTCTCACGGATCAAGGCTAGATTGTGGGTGTATAATTATATATGTATGGATGTAGTAGTGGATGCCAGCACGGTAGGGGAAAGAATTTTTTAGAGGAAAATAGATGTAAAGCAAACATATTTGGGGCGAGGGTTTGGTGGGAAGGTTGATCGGACTTTTGTGTTGATAAAAATCAGGCTGCTTGTTTTATTTGAAGAACAGAAAGGAATTTGAGCTAGCGAAGAACAGAAAGGAATGCTAACTTTTATTTGAATAATGAGACACAATATATATATATTTTCAAACGGAAGAACGAAACGGGCGAGGGTTCACCAATGTTAAGGCTTGCGAACCCTCGTCCCTGTCTCTGATACCATGAAGAAAATCAGAATACACAGACTCAAGACTCAAATTTTTTTTTTTTTTTAAATTTTATTTTATTGAATTGATTAAAATGCTTACAATGGATCCACTTATATAGTAGATAAATGATATGCGATAAACCTAAATATTTATTCAAATTTAATTTGAATAATTTAAAAAACAAATAAACATTTTTTATTTATTTATTTAAACAACTAATTTATCTCCACAAAATATCATCTCGATCTCTTCTTTAACTCCATTTCGATATTTTCTTTGACTCCATCTCGATCTCTTATATTTATCTCTATTAGTGGTGTCACATATCATTGTTAAAAAAGAAGAATGTTGAACTCCAATCCAAGGGGCCTCCACTGTCATGTTTTTAGAGTTTTGTGGACGATGTAAATCGATTAGTATGTGTTAGGATCAAGAGTGTGGCTATCTCTCCCAACACCCCCTCAAGTGTTGGGAGTCTGTCCCAACATATGCACAATTTTTTTAAATTAATGTTCCAACCAGGGTTCGATCTCATGACCTCTGGCTCGTCCCAACACTTGCACAATTTTTTTAAATTAATGTTCCAACCAGGGTTCGATCTCATGACCTCTGGCTCCGATATCATGTTAGGATCAAGCACTTACCGTTGTACTAAAACCAATTGATGATAATAAACGTGCTACTATATTTCCTTATACATTCAGGAGTGTGGACAATCTCTCCTAACAGTATGCCTCAATGGTTTAGTTTGCGAGAGACTTTTTATACACATGTTTTTTTTTTGCTGAGAGTAGTCGGTACGTATAGGGGATCGAACTTCCATACCCAACTAAAAAACACTGTGTCACTCTAGCACCCCTGTTTTTTCATCACTAAGATATGCTTATGACTGCGTCTTATGATTGATTATCTGAATGATAGTTTCTAAGGAGAATGATCACAAAGGACAAAATATGAAAATCAGGCCTCTATAGAGCTCAATAATTTTTTTAGGTCTAGCGACTTGTACTAAAAAACTTAAACAATTCCTTCTAAATCTCATGATTTTTAAACGAAAAAAGAATTCAATCGATTCATTAACATGAATTTAGTGTTCTCCATTTTCTGCGATCCTTGTTTTGAGCCCGTGAAAATTTTCACGGGGTACTTGAAAAAGAATGTCAGGTTTGACTAGACGAAAATAATATTGAATCCTACGGGGCCTAATTTCCTAATTTCTCAAAGATTGTCTGGAATGTACATGCATGACAATTGACGTGCAGTATCTTTGTTGAAAAAGACGGCAAATTTAGTTTTTTTCATTGGCAAAGCATGCAAAACCATATTTACCTATAAATATGACATGTTTAGGTTACACTTCTTCACAAATTAACACAAGTAGTGCATGGTTGCATCAAAGTTCACTAAAAAGATGGGGAAAATTGTTTTCTGGAGATCTCTTCTCTTGTTGTTGTTCTTTGTTTCCGGTAATTAAACTTCTTACATTCACATATTTCTTATGTTTTTTTCTTATAGAAAGAATTAGTACAAATGTACAATTCTCGTAAGGGCATTGTTACTGGGGCAGTCGGGCAATTTACAGAGGTCGAACATACCCCTTTAGAGTCGAATGTCGAATTTTGCCGTGGTGCTATTAACAGTGTCCTTCTGATATGAAGTTTCTTGTTTTTCTTGACCGATAATTATCTGAATTAATTGCATGCAGCTGAAGTGGGGTTAGCAGCTGGACGGCCAAATGCAGTACCTTTGAGCAAGGTCTTACTAAATGTTTGCAACAATCCTAATTATCAGTGCGACGATGAAACGGCTGAGAATTATTGCCCAGCTTCTGAAGGTTGTCTTTGTATTGATGAATGTGAATCCGAGGAGTCATAGATTCATTCATGTGTGGATTTTGATACGCATTTCGATCATTTTATGGCGAATTTCCCCTTGGATTCATGCTGGCGATTTCATCGCGTATGTGTTCTTGAATATTTCGAGTCAAGTATTTACCTTTTAATTAGCTAATAAATAAAACCATTGTCAACAAACCCTGGGAAATGTTTGTTGTTTTGACACTTATTTTTGTTTTTGTTTTGTGCATGAGATCTTGTTCAACTGTAATGTGGCTCTTCTTCGAGTACTATTACTATTAATACTAGTCACTTTCTCTTTGGTGTTTTATTTTTTATTTTTTATTTTACTTCTTTATATTTGAAAATATAGAAAATCATTTGAAGGAAGGAATATAATATATTTCATTTGATGGAATATAATGGACTAGCCAATGAGATTTGACACGGTGTAAAATTTTATGTTGCTTAATGATCACCGAATTCAATGGAGTCAAGATTGAGTTTGGTGATTTACCCCAACCTAATAACCAAAACTAAGTCTTGTGACAATTCAACACCTGTTCTTAATACTATGAATGATAGTTAGTTTAAGACTGTTTGACAATGCTTTTCAAAACCACTTAATCGATTAAGATGATCTGGATCCTCACGTTTGCACTGTTATAACGGATCGTCAGACATTAATGGTGATTATGAGAAGAACAGATATTTAAACAATCAAACAAGTGCAAAAAGAAATGAAGAACACATATCTTTTGAACAACCAATAAACTTTTATATATTATCCATATGTTAAAAATAAAGTTACAAGAGGAAACCAAAGTAACGGGAAAAAAACCAACCATCCGACAAAATTAACAGCAACATAAGTAATCTCAACCAAATCAAGTAGCAACAGCACAAAAAAAAAAAAATACCACGCCCAAAGAGCTGATCTAAAAAGCAGGACGGAAACGCCGCAACAATAAAACCAAATCCATCTTCCCAAGCTAACGTAGTTTCCGACAATGTGTCGACTACTCCACGGAACATTTATTGCTCATTTCTTTATCTTACCCCTAATTTATTAAGTATCCAACAACTTTTCATTACTCAACAACTATTGCAATAATGATATTCAAGGGGTATTTTAGACATTAACCGTCAAATTAACTACGCGCATTACACGTCACTCAATTGTCGGTCATTCATTAGGGTCGGACCCAAGGCTTCAAGGGTGGGGCTAATGCCCCCACTGTGATCCGAAAAATGATGTAATTTTGTTGGTTAAAAATGTAAAAACATTATTAATGTCCCCATTATATCTTTGAACTTGTTCTACTGACAAAATTTTTTCGTGGTCCGTCACCGTCTTTTATTAAGACCAGGGCCGGCCCTGGTATTAATTGGGTTTAAGGCCAAGTCCCCGAATTGGTCCTTTTAGTTGAAGTTTTTTTTTAAAACATACTTATCGCATTTTTAACATCCGTAAATACAAAATTCAATTTATTGATAGCCTCAAAACATGCCTACAAAGTAGTCTCTTCTAGCATATTTAGAAACAAAAACCAAATTAATACGTATACAAAAACATACTTTTTATTTTTCTTTGTGTGCTTTTTTTATATAGATATATAATAATATAAAATAATGTTAGATATTTTTTCTTAAAGTAAATATTTTATAATCGTTTGCATACGAGTTACCGTATGAATTAATGTTATCGCAACGAAACGGGGTTCGACCTGATATGTACTTACCTTTTCGTAAGAGTTGCATTCTTTCATCCGGTGAACAGTGACAACCCTACCCTTTCATGCAAGGAGTACCTCCATTCATTTATGGGGTACTTGCAGCCTATAAAAGACACAAGTATGCAGGCGAAAATTCATAAGTTTGACAGCATCATCAGAAAACTTTGAGTGTTTTCGGGTTTGATTCAAACAAGTCAATGTTTGAAATCGACGCCTCCATTGTATCATGATAGAGATTTTCGTTTGATCCCTTAGTGACAAATCGTGTGGGACGAAATATCTCTTAAAAGACAAAGTTATTAACGTGCCTTGGAGTTTCTACTTCTCTATCAAATCCTAAGTACTACATTTTTTCCAACAAATAATATATATTTTTTAATTTCAATAGTTTTTCAAACAAAAAATTAATAAAACTTGTTTGTATATCTATTTTTTTTGGGCCCTGTAAATTTTTTATTAGGATCTTTATCAATTGGAGTTAAAAAAAATTGGGCCTTAATAAAAAAAAAACATATTATATTAGGTTGGATCGGATTGAATCTACACGATTTTTTTTTCTTTTAGCGAAACATGTACCGTTGGGCCCTCCCGGCACCGTTGGGCTTAAGACCGCAGTCTCTCTGGCCTCACTATAGGGCCGGCCCTGATTAAGACCCTCACTTGATTTGAAAAGAAAGTGTTTGTCGGGGTTTGAACTCAAGATCTTATTTTCCGATATCATGTTGCTTTCAAGAGAGAGATAGTAATTCAACACCCAATGTGACTACTTCCGAGAACACCCAGCCGCTCATCATCAAAGACATAATAGACCATATTCCATACAAGTAACATCAACACCAACATATTGTTTTAATATAAGAGGAAGCACAGACAATAACCATATCCAGAGGCGGACCTATGTACAGCCAATGAGGGGCAACTGCTAGAAGAGTTATGGTGCAACAGGTATTTTCAGGTCATACCAAGTGGAGGCCATAATTAATCCAATTTACACCTACACACTTTTAGTTTGTGTAAGAGAGGAAATAAGAAATAATCATGACCCTCCACTTGGCATATCCCGAAAATACACGTTGCACCATATTTTTTCTCAGCAACTGCCCCCTTTATTTGATTTTTTTAAACTAATATATGTACTAAATATTTTGTTTTCCTTCGTTAATTTATTTATTTGTCTCTTTAAAATTTTCATTATTCCATACCTCGAGATCCTACGTTCCCTACAGACCGTATGTGAAGTTGAAAGAGAACATATCATCAAAACAATCGAAATTTAAAAATGGCCAGCAAATTCGTCCATAGATATTCAGACGGCACCTCAAACGGCAATTTCAAGAAATAAACATATAAAAAACAAAAAATAAAAAAGCCGGCGCACCTTTGTTTCTAGCCTGGAGACTTTTATGATTTATTGTAAAAAGAGAAATTTGGCCAAAATATTCCAATTCAGAATTGTTGCTCTTAGTTCTCAAAATGAATTGTTGCTCTTACAATTAAAACAAATTTTGTAGATTAGTTTGAACATCAAAGGATATAATATTATTCAAAAATCTCCAACAAGATGGTTGAGAAGGGTGTTAATTGCCCCGCTTGTGGTGTGGCGTGTTTAACTACAATCTTTCCTAAAAGATTAAGCTGATAGGAAGGTAGATAATTGACATTTTATATATTCAACACGCCCCTCAAGTGCTTGGAGCGAGGTTTGAACCCATGACCTCCTGCTCTGATACCATGTACAACTACCATATCTCTCAAAAGCTTAAGCTGATGGGAGGTAGATTATGAAAGAATAGATAAATATGATATTCAAGTGAAACATAGGATAGAGTTTAGTAGAAATAAATTATTTAAGTGATGATATTTATCTTTAGGTTTATTTGTTTTGAAATTGATTATTATCTCATTTATCTCCTATATAAAGGAGAATGCTATGATAAATTTGATGGATTCAATAATAACACCGACGATGCTGGATTTCGTCTATCAATAAACTTGGGCCTATTCCACCTAGTGACAATTTGATCAAGATTGAAAGCCTGGAAAAAAGTATGCATGGGGGTGGTTTGTGTTATTTTTATACTGAGCCTGAGATGTTTTATCCCCAAGTTTGCCTACGTATCCTGTGTATGAATCAGGAATCAAGTCTGCAATAGTTCTTGGGATCGTTTATATAGAGGGGCTTGTGCCCTAGGCATGCCTATGCTGTGTCCATGTTGGATTCTATTTTTGCATCCCTCAAGTATAGGATTAAACCGTGTCAATCCCCCGATTTTAGGAGATAATCACGGTAGTTTGAACGATAGGATTAGAGCCTTTATAGCCGATGATTCTTCCCATAATTATCTGTTATATTACGCACGTGGACTATTTCATCTAAGCAATCTCAGGCCGACCTGCGTCGAGTCCTGTATGCTGTTGTGGCCCGAACTGCGCTGGTTGAGCTTCGTTGCGCCCTAACCGACCTGCGATGGACTGGGGAGCTAGCCATGATGACCTCCCACCTGGGGTTTAGGTCTGCCCTTGGGCTAAAGTGGGGCTCATAGCCCTTAATCTTATGACTTTATTCATTAATTTCCCATCATGGGGAAGACACATGGTGAGGTGTAGTCCAACCTCCGTCATAAGCCCCCTAGATCTAGCTGAGACCACGAGGTCAGCTCGGATCTAGTTAAGTTGCAGCTCGGCTCGCTTGTCTATCCTTGTAGAGATTATTTTTTAGGGAGTTCCGTCATAACGCTGTCATAACTGTCACTTGTTTTGAGGCGTTGTTACCCACTCGTTTGAATGGGGACAATTTTCAAGACGCTTTTTAGGTTTATAACGCCCGTCATATCAATCATTTCCCACTACATTGCTCTTAACTTAGAAGATGAAGGTCATTTTGCCGATTGCTGATCGCGTGTAAGTCACTAACGTCGATATTACTAGCAAGATTACTCGGTACATCGTAGTATAGTAAATGCGAGTCAAGGTCGATCCCACGGAGATAATGCAACTATAAGTATAAACAATTCTAACCTAATTAAGAAGCAACATAGAGGCGGTCATGGACCAACAATAAACAATAAGAAAACAAACTTGGCATTCCTCCCCATCTTCTCACCGATCTACTAACTTGGATTAGTTAATCGTTACGTTTACTTCCCCACATAATTTCCTTAAATTAATCGTGAGCTTTCGTTTTAATTATCATTATCATCTACGGGTGCAACTCCTATTCCTATCTACTCCGATAATGGTAGTAGACAATCTATACGCAAGCTACCCTTCTTAATTGGTCCGTAATATCCCATACGCATAAAGATCTAGAATTTACGATATCGAGCGCTAACTCATACCGTTAACCCGCCTAGACAACTGTCGACATTGATCAGCACGATCCTATGGTCCATCGGGCTATGTCTAAACTTAGGTTGTGTTTGTTTTGGGTTGGAGTTTTTTTTGGAAGTTTTTTTTGATAAAGTGATTGAAGTAATGATTAGAAAGTTGAATGGGTAAAATAAAGTAGAATAATGATTGGTGTAGATTATGAAATGATTGGTGAAATAAAGTAGAATAATGAATAAAATAATGATAAAAAATGTAATAAAGTTGATAAAGTGAAATGATGAGAGATGATTTAATATTTTTTATTTGTAGTTGAAGATTTGATTGGTGAGAGAATTGTAAGAAATGATTGGTGATGTGATGTAAAAAAACGCCCAAAAAAACTCCGGCCAAAACAAACGGAGCCTTAGCACCTCACCTATTCGTATTTCATGCCAGTTTATGATTACAATAAGAAGAACGGCCAGATCTAACCTACTGTTAATTAAACCTGTCGATCAACGTAGCTGTAGTGAATCTCAGTTTTAGGTTTTCTAAGTAATGTCTCGGTAAACCGGTATAGACCGCCGGGTTACCCGGGTCAGTTTTTCTTATTCTTGGATCTACATTGCTCAATTACGATTAAAGACCCTATAATTTACTTATTTTACCATAAATACGAACATATCTACCATATTGAAGACAAAAAGGAACGTTCAAAGCTTCATACCTTCAACAATGGAGATCTAGCTCGATCTACTCAAGCTAGAGATGGTGGAGAAAGGGAGGAAACCAGAAAAAACTCTTCCAAAGCTTGAATAACTTTATTTAATCAAAATATGTAATGTAATATGAAAAACTTAAGAAGATATATGAGTTACATCAAAGCTTTCAGTATATGCGGATTTATATAGATACAATAGCAAACTTAAGAATCTCTAAAACACTAACCGACCTAGATAATGCGGCAGAATCGGTTTCATGTCAAACGTACAAGTCCTCGGTTTATCGGACCTAGCCCTCGGTAAACCAGGCCGACTTTTCTTCTTTTTCTTCAGGAGGCTTCTTCTTGGACTTCAATCACTTGGCCCAATATACTTTTTTTGGTCCAGATCCATTCTCCAATGGTCCATATCCGGTACATCCTATAAAACATGCAAAACAAGACCAAACAGTACCAAATCTTGGGGAAAATATCATAGATGCAGAATTACGATCTTGGAAACACTCACATAGCATTTAACATATATTCCACATAATAACGAGCCTATATATCCTCTCTTGAGCAGAAGTCACCGGCCCATCCCCTGAAACAGTGTTTTGAATGGTTCAGATTCTCTCTCACTCTTTTTAATAACTATTTGTATGGTTGGAGATAGAGCCGGTACAAAAATGTGTGAATGGTGTCGGTACCTCCATCATTCTTCTTACAAATAAAGCTAAAAATAAAAGAAAGCCGTGAAACCTTGGCCTCTGGATCATGAATCATAGCCCTCTTCAATTCCACGCAGTTTATTGGAGACATGTAGTAGGTCGTTCTCTGTGATTTTATATGGACAAAGTGGGCACAAGAATCGCAAAGGACATCAACCTAATACTTGCAAAAGAGCAAATTAAGGAATAAGAAATCTCAAACTTAGAAGTTTTTCAGGCTCACAACTCAATTCAAATTATTACTCCCTCCGCCCCGTAATATAGGAGTTTTAGAAATTTCACACAATTGAAGAAACCTTATGAATGCGTTACTTTTTAACATTTCGTGATAAAGTATTGAATCATTTTCTAGAAGTGGTCAATAATATTGTACTACCTCCGGTCCAAAATATAAGTCACTTTTGACTTTGACACGCATATTAAGGAGGCGATAATTAATCGAATTTTTACTTTATCATGACGAAATTACCCTCTAGCCCTTGTTCAGTCAATTGCAGTGTAAACAATGGGTAATTTCGTTAACATGTCAGCAGGATTATCCTTGGTGCTGATCTTCTTCACTAAAACCATCTTCTCATTCCTCAAGAAATGATACCCGACATCAATATGTTTGGTTCTCTCATGATGAACACGATACTTGGCTAAACATATTGCACTAAGACTGTCACAATATATCTCAGCCTGATCCTGATGCAACCCCAAATCACCGACTTGCCCTTTCAACCAGATACCCTCCTTAGCTGCTTCAGGAAGAGCCATGTATTCTGCTTCAATAGTTGATAAGGCTACAGTAGCCTGAAGAGTAGCTTTCCGGTGACCACTGCATTTCCTAATGTAAACATATACCCAGTCATTGATTTTCTACTATCAACATCACGTGCATAATCAGCATCACAGTAGCCTGTGATCAGACCAGTATCACCTCCAGAAATGAGACCAACATCAGCTGTACCTCTCCGATACGAATATCCTTTTAACAGCTTTCCAGTGTTCCTTTCCAGGTTGAGCCATAAACTTGCTGACAACACTGACTGCCTGAGCCGGATCAGGCCTAGTGCATACCATGGCATACATCGACTGCCAACTGCACTAGCGTAGGGAACTTTTGACATATACTGCTTCTCTTCAGGTGATTGTGATGCATAAACAGACAAATGAACATTTGATGCCATAGGAGTATCTATTGGTTTTGCAGTAGACATACCAAACTTGGCCAAAATCTTCGAACATAACCCTGCTGAGACAAGAACAATTTCTTCGACTTCTATCTCTCTAGATCTCCATCCCTAAGATTTTCTTGGCTGCTCCCAAATCCTTCATTTCAAATTCAGCACTGAGAAGGTTCTTCAGATTTAGAATATCAGACTTCCTTGCAGCAGCAATCAACATGTCATCGACATACAAGACAAGATAGATATGAGATCCATCTTTCAGCAGACTGTGGTATACACAACAATCATAAGGACTTCTGTTGTAACCCTGCTGAAGCATAAAACTGTAAAACCTTTTATACCACTGCCTTGGAGCTTGCTTCAAGCCATACAATGATTTCTTCAACTTGCAAAAATAATTTTCCTTGCCATGAACTTGAAAACCCTCAGGCTGTGTCATGTATATCTCCTTATCAACCTCACCATGTAGAAAAGCGGTTTTTACATCTAATTGCTCAAGTTCCAGATCCCGATGTGCCACCATTGCTAGTAACACCCCGATTGAAGTGTGTCCGACCACTGGTGAAAATATTTCATCAAAGTCAACCCATTCCTTTTGACTGAATCCTCTTGCAACCAAGCGTGCCTTATACGACCCCTTCTGCCTTAGTTATTCCTTCCTTTTTCTTGAAAATCCATTTACAAGTCACAACTCCCTTGTCAGTAGGCTGTTTGACCAATTCCCAAGTCCGATTCTTCAACAATGACTCCATTTCATCTCCCATGGCTGCATGCCACCGAGATGCTTCTATACATGTCACCGCTTCCTTGTAAGTAGTAGGTTCAGGAACCTCTACCTCCTCTGTAACTTGGAGTGCATATCCAGCCAAATCATCATATCCATATCTCCTTGGAGGTATCCCAACATTAGATCTTCTTGGCACGATGGCGGCTAGACTCTGCTGATCAATGTTTGTATGACGCCCTACTGAGGTCTCAGTAGGCTGGCTTGGATCGGATTCTGTTTCGTTATCCAGATCAGTATAGTGTTGATTTGGATCCACCGATTATGGCATATCAGGAGACTCCACCTGAAGCTCCACATGTTTCTCAACACCGGTTTCAGATTCAGTAGACCTCCCCATTGATGAGCTTAACATAGAATTTTCATCAAACACAACGTCCCTGCTGAGGATTACTCTGGACTCTGCTGATGACCAAATCCTATATCCTTTCACTCTATCACCATACCCCACAAACACTCCCTTCTTGGCTCTTGGCTCCAAATTCCCTTCACTAACATGATAGTAAGCTGTACTTCCAAAAACCCTTAGAATCGAGTAGTCGGCAGGTTTGCCTGACAATATCTCAAATGGTGTCTTGAGATTGATTCCTGTGTGATGACTCCTGTTGATTAAGTAGCAAGCTGTTTTTACAGCCTCTACCCAAAATCTCCTTGATAAACCAGCTTGAGAAAGCATACATCTTGCCCTCTCTAGTAGAGTTTGATTCATCCTTTCAGCTACACCATTCTGCTGAGGTGTATTCCTTACAGTATGATGTCTGGCAATACCCTCGGTTGCACAAAATGAATCAAAATCCGTCCTGCAGAATTCTAGACCATTATCTGTACGAAGCTTCTTGATTTTCTGGCCTAACTGATTATCCACTAGGGCCTTCCACTGCTTGAAGCTATTGAATGCATCACTTTTGTTCTTCATCATCACCACCCTAGTCATCCTTGAATAGTCATCTATGAATGACACAAAATATCTGTGACCACCCAATGACTCAACTTTTGACGGACCCCAGCAGTCTGAATGGATATAATCAAGTGATGCCTTTGTGTTGTGCAACCCTGCTGAGAACTTACTTCTATGCAATTTCCCAAACACACAATGTTCATAAAAGTCCAGATTCTTGACCTTATATCCCCCAAGAAAACCTGCTGAAGAAAGAACCTGCATACCTCTTTCACCCATGTGACCAAGTCTCATGTGCCACAGCTGAGTTTGTTGAGACTGGTGAACTGTTGATGATGCAACAGAAGAAGTGCCAGATATAGTAGATCCTTGTAATATATACAAGGTTCCCTTCTTGATGCCTTTGAGGACTACAATTGAATTTTTTAAGACATTCAGCTGTCCACCTTCACCCTTGAAATTGAACCCCTTGCTGTCCAGTAGACTAAGAGATACCAAATTCTTGGTCATTTGTGGAACATGTCTTACATCTTTCAGTGTACAGAATTTACCATCCTCTGTCCTTAACTTTATTGAGCCAATTCCCACAACTTTGCAAACCATGCTATTGGCCATATAGATTTGACCACCATCCATCTGCTCATAAGTGGAAAACCACTCCCTGTTTGGACAAATATGGTAGGATGCTCCAGAATCAAGTATCCACACATCATTATGGTGTGTAGAGTCCTCTGCAACTAGAACTAGATCCTCATCAGATTGCTCAGTAGCCAAGGCTACTGTGCCAGAATTGCCTTCCTGTTGTTTCTTCTTCCTTGGACAATTGGACTTCCAATGTCCCTGCTCCTTACAATAATTACAGACATCAGTAGACTTAGGACCTTTGGACACCGACTTCTTTTTCTTCTTCTGTCCATATCATTTTCCACTATTACTACTAGCTACTAGCCCAACAGCCTGACTGTCTGTCCCAGCAGCCTTGTGTCTAAGCTCCCTGGCATGTAAGGCGGACCTCACATCCTCTAAAGCTACTGTATCCTTCCTAACTATGAAAGGCTGCACAAAGTTTTCATATGATGCCGGTAATGACACCAATAGGATTAGGGCTGCATATTCATCTTCAATTTTAACATCAATATTCCTTAAATCAAGTAATATTGTGTTCCGCTGGTCAAGATGTTCCCTAAGTGGACTCCCTTCATGCATCTTCAAACTGAACAACCTCTGTTTCAACAACAAGTTGTTGGTCGGTGACTTGGTCATATACAAGCTTTCAAGCTTCTTCCACAACTTGGCTGCGGTGTCTTCCTCAGGAACCTCTGTGATAACATCATCGGATAAGCACAACATGATGGTTGAATATGCTTTCTCTTCCAGACTGGCATAATCTGCTGCACCTGTATTTGGTTTGTCAGATAAAGGATTCCACAAACCCTGCTGTTTCAACAGTGCACGCATCTTGATTTGCCACAGACCAAAACTGTTCCTTCCTATAAATTTATCGATTTTCACGTTTACTGCTGACATCTTTTCTTGCTAAAGATCACAACTTTATCACAGATCCTAGCACCTTACTGAAGGTCTTGGTGAAGATGAAGCTGATCGTACAGATTGTTTTCTCCGGAACCTGGCTCGATACCACTTTGTTATAACGAATGGAGATAAATTCAGATACAAGAAATAGAAACAGATGCAATCAAACGCAAATAATCAAAGGAGATAACAGAAAACAAGAAGAACACAGATTTAACGTGGAAAACCCCTCTCAAAGCGAGAGAGATAAAAAACCACGGGCGGAAAAGAGATATTTATTATTAAGCACTGAGTTACTGATTTCACACACACAGACAATGCAACAACAACTGTATATATCGGCACAAATCCTTAAACCCTAGCAGCCAGGAATATTTGTCTGATCTGCCATAAATACCCTTACACGTGTCCTCCTTTTAATGACACTGTATAGCTGTCACATAACAAAATTAACAGATGTGGGACCCTGCTGTATTCAGTACTCAGCAGACTTCACCCTGCTGAAAGAAGCTTCAGGAGACTCCACCCTACTGACGCACAGAATTGAATACACTACTCAGCTGACCATCACACAGCCGAGTCTTCAGATTGATTCCACCGGATGTAGAGTTTAAGTCACTTTACTGACAAAGCTTTGCACTGATTTTGAGATATACTTCTCACACTACACTTTACGTAGAGCTTCTTCTTCATACCCTCTTTACTTCTCTTAGGTCGAATTTCCCCCTTTTCACTCTTCGGTTGATTTCTACACTAGTTTATTGTGTATACATTGAGATGTTGTCATTGGATTTGGGATTAGATTGCAGCAATGGTTATTTGAATATCAATTATTTCTTTCTCGAGCCAATTCTTTATTCTTCTTTTTCTTCCTTTCGTATTTGTGGCCTATGATATACATATGACAACTTACGCAGTGGTTGATGAAATTGTATAGATGGCAAACTCTCGTTTCCGGGAAAAGGCTCCATTCTTGGAATGTGGTGTCACATATCATTGTTAAAAAAGAAGAATGTTGAACTCCAATCCAAGGGGCCTCCACTGTCATGTTTTTATAGTTTTGTGGACGATGTAAATCGATTAGTATGTGTTAGGACCAAGAGTGTGGGCAATCTCTCCCAACACCCCCTCAAGTATTGGCAGTCTGTCCCAACACTTGCACAATTTTTTTAAAATAATGTTCCAACCACACTACAAAAAAACAGACCTTTTCATGACGAAAAAATTAGTCGCGAAAAGTGCTGATTTTCGTCAGTAAAAGTTTTCGTGACAAAATATTTTTGTCGCAGCGTTTGTAGCGTAAGCAGTGACGCTAAAGGTGTCTATTGTGACGATAAGCAAATTAGTCATTATAAGAGTTCAGTCGCGACAAATCTCATATTTTTGTCACCAAAGCTTTTCATGACAAACCTCCACATTTCTCACCAGAAGGTTTTCCATGCAACATAACTTTTGTCACAAAATAATAAGCATTTATCACTAATTCAGTGGTGTTGTCACCAAAAGGTATAAACACATTTCTACATTAATGGTTAATATATTGACAAATGCTTTGTCACTAGAAGTCATCTTTTAATAATAATAATAATAAATAAATAAATAAATAAATATTCAGTAATAGAAAACTAATAATATACTACTAATAATAATATACTACTACTACTACTAATAACAACAACAACAACAACAACAACAACAACATTAATAATAAATATAATAATAAACACACATTAGAAGCCATAATCAATAATAATATCCTACAACCATAATAATTAATAACAAATATAATAATAAATAGACACATTAGGAGACCACAATCCACATTTGGGACTTTTAACCACTAATAACCATTCTACAGAAGAGCATCAACATACAAACTGGCAGCATACAAAGGATAATTTTCAGCTGAACATGCACCAGACAAACCTAGGCATGTATGGACGCGCCTGGACATGTCTGGGACTGGCCTGGGCATGTCTGGACACACCTGGACATGTTTGGGACACAACAGACATGACATGCACCCCCCAAACAGATGCATACCAACTGCAATTGCAAGACAAGAACCTGATGAAACAAGACCTTTACAACAAAACAGATGCACACCTAATCAGACCTGAAAATGAGACAAGATGTAAGCCTAAAAAAAGAGCAAAACCAGACTATGTTTATCACTGCAATGGTTTCAAATCAACTGAAATTTGTCAAAACATTCTAAACCAGTCCAAGTACTATGTTTATCACTCTAGCAAGACCTGATGCATTCAGGTTGATAAACAACAACTTAGACCTAATTCTAGGCTTCAAAAATGTCAAAACCTGTAATGTAGTTTTAGATTAATATGCTCTAATAGACAAGGTCCCAGCAAAAACGATTTAATAGAAAAACTCATGCTATACGAAAGCAATCATCTAGCAATGACTAAGCAAAACATTCATATATAATAAAGTGCATCTGTTTTGCTAATGTCTAGCAATACCTCATGAGTATACTTCTTTGCTGTATGTTCTGTTCCACAAAAAAAAAAAAAAAAAAACTCTTCCAAATCAGAAAATTATATAAGACAGTAAATATACATTTGAAATCTGCCACTAGACCATATTATGCACAAAAAAAGATATAAGACAACAAATACTCAAACATTAAGCTAGGATTTCAATGTTCAACGAAAAGTATAATGATGATATCCAAACTGAGTGACAAACACATCAAAGTATCGATAGATTTCGTTCTTGCTGGTATCCCAGAAACATTCTAACTTCTACATTACCTAGTTCGTCAAGTTTTCGGCCTCTTCTCCTGATCATTTTCAAGAAACTGAAATATGACATCAATTAACCAAGTTATTCACTGTGAAATTCTTGAAACCGCATGCTAAAGTGGAGTGTACCATTCAAACATGCAAAGGGACTTAAATGTAGCAACCTAGAACACACTATGAAAGAAGTTGAGGATCAGACCTCGCACCTTTGGAATTTCATAAAGCTCTCATTATAAAAGCTCTCAACATCTGATAATAGGGACTTAAATGTAGCAAGCATAACAACAGAGCAAACAAGGGCACTTAACTTATATGTAGTAGGCATAACAGATAACAAATAACGGATTACAAAGCAAGTGATAAAGCATAACAGATAGCAGATTACAAGACCTAAAATCTTTAAACAAGTTGTAAGAAAAAAAATCAGAACAATTATCGTTTATGTCTTCCGGCTTTCAATTCTTGTTCCTTTCAAGAATGTTTTGTGAGATTACCTTCAAAATGTAGTTTGTTATCACATTGGCCTCCTGGACTTCTAATGCTGATGCCTATGAATGATTCATTACAAAAGTATAACTTAATTTTATTAAAAAAGTTTGGATTTGATATTATTTATAGGGTATCTCATGAAAGCTCATAATAAAAGTTTACCTCATCCACTGTTTTGGTGATTCTTTTTGTCTTAGTTCTTGATTTTAGACAGCTTTCGATCTAAGAAACCCACAGAAACAAACCAGGAAATAACATGTAAGAAAATTAAAAGTCACCAAAAATCAGCAACCAAACATTAAGAACTTTCAAAGATAAAGAAGAAGAATAAACAAAGAAAAATGTAAAGAACCAACCTTTATTATACATCTGCTCTATGTACATACAAAGCATAATCCAAGCACTATTTGAATTTTTAACTGAGAATAGCTGCCAAAAAAACAAATATTAAAGGTTAATGTAGATAGCCTAATGTTTGTATTTGTGAGAGGAAATTGATCAGGATATGGAGCGGCACAAACACAAGATTTCGTTGAGAAGATAGCTGAATTACGGCAATTGTTATAAGCTAAAACTGGTGAAAACGACCTATGCATTCAGACATATGAGATGTCATACTTAACAGTTAATACGAACGACTAAAACACTAATGCTACTATAAACTTGATATCATATGGCAGGATCAGGTTTATAGAAAAACTACAAGGCTGTCAAGATCTAAACTATATCATCTAGAGGCTTACACATGCGTTTGCTTTAGAGCTTGCTGAAACTCTCATACCACACCAGATCCTTCTACCCGGATTTCTTTCAAGCGTTTGCCTAATGAATAGTGAAACATGAAACGGATTTAGTACTCTGAAAATGCATTAAAAAAAAAATCCGGTCTGCACATTTACATAGAAACATTAAAAGGAAAAAAAACATACAATTCGCACTACTCGACATTGGATGGAGGTTTCGTTGGGGACTGAAATCCACAGGCTGCTGAAATTCTGGGATCACAAAATATCAAATTGTCATGTTTCTATTACCGCCTTTATTGACTTGTAAGCTACTCGGGATTGGATGGCTCATAAGCAGTTAGGCATAACCATTGACACAATAAAATTTTATGTGATTAGCCATTTATTGTTATATAGACTCATTATAATCCAAAGTGTAAAAAGTAGATTGTGCCAATAGTTAAAAAAGGCATCAAATCAACACATAAAATCATGATGAAAGGTATTAAATGTTGTACAAAGCCACAAACATAACCTCGCTTGTTGTTGTAGTTTATCACAGAACTGATAATGAAGCAAAAACTGCATTAAAAAGTAAATATTGAATCAGGCCTCAGGCGTGTCATTGTTAAACATTTGGCAGTAGCGTATTTCAAATAAAAACAAACAATACTAGCTAAGAAAGTTATACCTCCCTCAAGTTCAGTGAGGAGGAACCAAACACACATCGCAACATGTTCAGAATCTAAAGCCTCTTCAAGACTCAAGCTTCAATTTGATGACGAAGTCAAGAGTAAGAAAATGAGATAAATTATGCAAACAATGCAAAACAAGGGATTATGTCCGTTGAAGTCATTAGATGCGATATTAACGCTGAAAATGCAAACACAAAGTAGGATGAATTTTCCAAGGCTATAATGATTCAGATACACCACTGAGTTACATAGAAAGATGAAATCATATTATACTCTCTCTATGAGGTACCTGAATCACCTGAAACAAATGTAGACAGATACAGAGGAAATATTTTCACAACAGATCTTATCAAAACCGGTTTTCATTTGCTTCGACTTTAACAGAATTGTTATGACAATAACATTAGCCAACAAAAGGTGTAAAAGGCTTTATACCTGGGTGCTCCGTCATAATTAGCGTCATTCGAGCACTTCCATCCATTGATGCAGATAGAATAGAGTTGTCAAACCATCCATTAACAGCATTCAGATTCATAGGTTAAAAGAAGTAAGGAAATTTATGGAAATAAAATTTAGAAGTCCAAAGATAAATTGGGAATGCTATGCCTACCAAATATCAACCGCAATAATTTCACAATTACACATTAAACACATTAAGAGACGTTGAATTCAGATTCTTGAACATTTTGACTAACAGTGCCATCACTGAGTAAAAAATTACACTGAAAAGCTAAACGTAACCTATTATAATCCAATTAACTTCACATTTAAAAACTAAAGGTAATGGGAATGTCACAAAGAGATAGTTGAACACTTCAAAATTATGTGCTCACGAGTACAAACCTCTTTCAGCCAAAAGTCGGCCAAAAAACAGATGGCAAGCCAAACTAGACAGACCACTTAACAGAACAGGATTCTAATGTAATATCCCGATTTTTGAAAAAGGGCAATTCGGTCTTTTAGCAAAAATCAGAATATTATGTTATTTTTTTAATTAAAGGATTTTCGGAAAAAAAAAAAGAAAAGAAAAAGGGATAGACAAGGATTTTCTTTTTAAGGAAAATAATTAAATAATTAGGTAATTGGGATTATAAAAGGAAAACTAATCCTAATTTTAACCTAGTTGTTTTTTACAAAAAAAAGAGAGAGGGACGCAGAGAGGAAAAAGGGGCGCAGCTTTTGAGAAAAAAAAAAGGGAGAAGAAGCTTTCGATTTTCGAGGCTAATCCGTTGCTTTTTTCAACAGACGTCTCAAGAGACAAAGGATCACCGCGAGACGAGGATCGTTTTGATACCAACAATCCCTAGATCCGTAGACGTTGGAGGTTTAACCTTTTTCAAAGCTTTGGAAGTTTGGATCGTTGTACCACGCAAATTAAGGTAACGTGGTTTTCTTATCGTATGATTAAGGTTTCGTAAAGTGGTAGAGCAATTTGTATGATTGTTTTCCATGGTTTTAATTTGTTTAAGTCGAGGTTGGGTTGAATTTGAGTAGAAAACGCAGAGTGCAGAAAACTGTCCTCTGTGGTGCAAGAAAAACGTGTAACTGTGCAAGAGAGAGGCTCGGTCGACCGAGCCTATCCATTCGGTCGACCGAGTGTTGGTCCATCCGTACGGATGAGTTGTGTATCCGTACGTTTATTTCTCAGTATCGGACAGAAAGTTTATCCGTCCGGACAGGGACTGTTCCAGTGCTGTTTTCCTATGTTATGTGTTTAAAGCTCCCAATGTTATAATAGCATATTTACTGCTTAACCTTATGTGACAAAGCTCCGAATTAGCTTTTGATGCGTTTAGTTCCGGCACCACATGGATTGCCTAAAAATATTTTTTGGGAATGCATAGAGCGAGTACTCTTCCCTGTGTGATGGATTTTCCTACACTGGGTTTGCCACACACAGGGTTTAAGGAGGCCATGCTATGCATTCTATCACGCAAACTTGGGGCGGGCCAGGATATTGAAAACTCATTGTAGCTCCATTATTTCTTCCATAACCTTACGTGACAAAGCTCAATTAGCTTTTGATGCGTTTAATAAGCACCACATGGATTCCCTAAAAAGATGAAGTGTGGGACCGTCGAAAGCTTTGGATTTGACTTGTGCTTCGATAAGCTAAAGTTTATCGATGTCTGTGTAGTTGCTAGGCCTTGTCCGTGTCTAGTGGTCTAGGAAAGAGAGTAGGAGATGTGAGGGAGTTTACTTGAAAACACTTAGGTGGCTAGTTAAACATCTAATCAAACATATGTGCTAGATTAATAATCTTAAACATCATGCAATGCTTGGTAAGGCATAGTACAATATCGCGATGTGTTCTCCGACCAGACAAAGTAGACTGTACCCACGCCGGTCAATCGATTGGCTAGATAAAGCGTCTGGTACATTCTGCCGGTTATCACACTATCGGGACTCAGATATTCCCGGGGCTACTAGAGCATGTCTCTAAGTAGGTTGCACCCAGTTGTCCTAGTACATCCTATTACTAGGCGTAGTGCCCTTGTTATTCATGGTGTAACAAACTTGAGCTAAGTTAGATACCTTTTGGAACCTTATGTTATGCTATGAACATAATATGATAGTTAGCTAGGGTTAATAACGGAAATGAATTAATAAAAGACGGCGTTGCTTTTATTTCTTTATGAGATCATAGTTATACGATCTTCTACGCGTTACTGAGTACATTTGTACTTACCCCGTTACGTTGTGTTTGTCTTCCCCTTTCCCCAAAGAAGATGAACAGGTTGCTACGGTTGATGAGTTCTTCGATGATGAAGTTTGAGATGAAGCTTTTGAAGACTTAGTTCTTTTAGTTGTTTCTTTCTTAAAACAGATGTTTCACGTTTGAACAATGTTGTTCTTCTTTTTGGTTTAGCTTCTTTTGAGATCTTTTGGGATTTGGATGTTGGATGATTAGTTCTTTTTATTGGATTTAGTTTTTCACAGCATTGATTACCGTGTGTTCGATCTTTTGTCATTTGTTTTCCCGAGTCATTTTATCTTCCGCGCCGTTTTAGTTCTGATGTATGACGTAAGGCTTACATATATTATTGATTGTATTTGATAATATGTGTGCCGGCGCTCTTTCCGGATAAGGACTCGGTGTCCGGGAATGGGGCGTTACTGTTGGTATCAGAGAGAAAGGTTTTCCTTGCTGTGTAGGACTTGATTTCTTCCTTAAGACAAGTTTTAGAGCTTTAGTAACCCCTCTCTTTTCTTAGTTACAGAATGGTGCTTACTAGAGGAGGAGCTAATAAGAGTAACACCGAGGCAGCTAACACCCAGACGGGTAACACTGAGGCAGGATTTACCGGGGTTGTGATTCCGAGAAGGAGAAGAAGTGGACCAGCTACCCAGGGCCCTACAGTTTCCCAAGTTAATACCCCGTCTGTGAGCAACATCATGCGTGGGGTGAATCAAGGACCACATATCGTCGTCAGGGGAAGAGTGGAACACGGGGGTCCTTCACGGTTTAACACCCGCGTACCGGTTACTACTTCAGCTCCAAGGACCATGAGTTGGACCGGGTTGGGACTTTCTCATCCACCGGCTAGTCAGTTTTTCAGTTATCCACGGGTATCGACGTTTCCTTCTGCACCGCTGAGTTTTACACCTCAACCAACGGTTCTACCTCCACCACCGCCTAGGTCGGATCTAGGTCGGATTCGTTCGTAGCACCTGGCTACACCCATCCCCAACAGAACTATCAGAATCAGAATGCCCCACCAGTGCAGCAGCCAGTACAGCATCATCAGTTTGGGGGCTATGACAGACCAGTGGATTGGTATGAAAAGATAAAGAAGCACAGGGTGCCAGAGTTCTTTGGCAATGTTGAGCCGGCGGCAGCAGATTTATGAATTCGTGGGTTCGAGAAGGCGTGCAGAAATATGAAAGCTCCAGAATCTGAATGGGCTCATTTAGCCATATCCTTGTTGGCAGGGAATGCAGAAAGTTGGATGGAAGCATATGAGCAAGTTAATCCGAGGATCACGGATTGGGCGGTGTTCAAGGATCTGTTCTACAAGGAATACTTCCCTAGGACAGCACAGAATGCGAAGGCTAATGAGTTTCTGAGTTTAAAACATGGAAGATATACTACGGTGACTCAGTACTCCCGGAAGTTCCATGAGTTGGGCAGGTTCTACCCGGAGATTATGAAGAGTGAAGAGAAAAAGATAGACAAGTTCATGGAAGGATTGTCACATGAAGTGGCAAAGGGCATGCTAGGAGATAGACCTACGAGCATGGAAAGCGTCATGGATAGAGCTTTGACAGCGGAAAGATTTGCCTGTAGACAGACGGTTGTAGTTGGAGATAAGAGGTCTTTCTCAAATTTTCAAGGAAGTAATAGGGGAGCACCGCAGCAGAATGTTAAGAGGACAGGAAATCCGGCTACAAAGAGTTCAGCAAGTGGGACGCCATCGGTTTGTGCTAAGTGTAACAAGACACACACAGGAGAGTGCATGGCAGGTAGCTTGAGTTGTTTCCACTGCAGGGAAGTGGGACATTACTCGAGAGCGTGTCCTAAGAAGCCCTCTCAAGGTAATCAGGTAGGAGGACGAGGTAACCAACAGGGTAATCATACCACAGGTAGCAGACCAGTTCGTGTCTTCGCAGTAGATGCAGAACCGGAAGAGTTAGATGACCTTGTGGTGACAGGTACTTTTTAGTGTTTGTGTTTATTATAAATATTTAATATGATATAGCGCGCATATGATATTACATATTTATACGTAAGCTGATTCACTTGTTAGGTACAATAATCATAGATAATCTAGCAGTTTCAGCTCTGTTTGATACTGGAGCGTCGGGGACTTTTGTTTCCTCTAAGATAGCTAAGAAGTTGAACCTACCCCTTAAGGAATTGGAGAGACCTTTGAGTATAACCACACCTTTGGGCAGAATCGCTAGATGTGCTCAAGTCACACCCCAAGTTGATTTTAGAGTTGGGACTTACAAGTGCCAGCATGCTTTGACGGTGTTGGATTTCTCGGATTTCGATGTTATCCTGGGTATGGACTGGTTGTCCAAGAATTACGTCTACTTGGATTGTAGAGGTAAGAGGGTGATCTTTAAGGCCCCAGGAAAATCAGCTAAGACATTTCTGGGTAACGTATGCAAGCCTAGCAAGGGTCGTTATCCGATTATCTCAGTAATTAAAGCCTGAAAAGCTTTGAAGAGAAGTTGCCAGGGTTTCGTTGTTTATGCATTAGATAAGGAAAAGCATAGGCCCGAGTTATGAGAGACTCGTGTAGTTAAGGACTTTCCTGAAGTTTTCCCGGAAGATTTGCCAGGACATATGCCCGATAGGGCCATAGAGTTCGAGATTGAATTGATTGCGGAGCATCACCAGTGTCTAAAGCACCTTATAGGATGGCACCAGCTGAGTTGAAAGAGTTGAAAACTCAGCTGAAGGAGATGCTAGAGAAAAACATCATCCAACCAAGTACATCACCGTGGGGAGCACCGGTCTTGTTTGTGAAGAAGAAAGATGGGAGTATGCGTTTGTGCATCGACTACAGAGAGTTGAATAAACCGACAATCAAGAATAAGTATCCTTTACCAAGGATTGATGATCTGTTCAGTCGATTGCGAGGTAAGAAGGTGTTCTCTAAGATTGATCTTAGGTCCGGTTATCATCAGTTGAAGATCAAGGTGTCGGATATACCTAAGACAGCCTTGATGCGAGATATGGACATTATGAGTTTTTGGTCATGCCGTTTGGACTCACTAATGCTCCATCGAAATTCATGGACTTGATGCAAAGAGTTTTCATGCCTTATCTCGATAAGTTTGTGATAGTTTTCATAGATGATATCTTGGTATACTCCAAGGATAAGAAAGAGCATGAAGAACACCTAAGGATAGTTCTACAGACCTTAAAGGAGAACAAATTGTATGCCAAGTTTTCTAAGTGCGAATTTTTTGGTTGGACCAAGTTAGTTTTCTTGGGCATATAATTTACGGAGAAGGTATTAAGGTGGATCCAGCGAAGATAGAAGCCGTTTCTAAGTGGCCTAGACCGACATCAGTAACAGAGATCTGAAGTTTCTTGGGTTTAGCTGGGTACTACCGGAAGTTTGTAAAGGATTTCTCTAAGATAGCTACACCTCTCACGAGGCTTACTCAAAAGAATGTTAAGTATGAGTGGACCAGTGAATGTGAGGAAGCTTTTCGGACTTTGAAAGAAAAGTTGACCACAGCACCCGTGTTAGCATTACCGGAAGTTTTCGATAACTATGATGTATATCCAGATGCATCGGGTCAAGGTTTGGGTTGTGTTTTGATGCAATCAGGAAAGGTAATTGCTTATGCATCTAGGCGGTTGAAGGTGCATGAGAAGAATTACCTACACACGACTTGGAGTTAGCGGCAGTGGTTTTTGCTCTGAAGCTTTGGAGACACTATTTGTATGGTGTCAAGGCAAGGATCTTCACGGATCATAAGAGTCTTAAGTTCTTCTTTACTCGGAGAATCTGAACATGAGACAAAGAAGATGGTTGGAGTTCGTGAAAGATTACGACTTGGACATTCAATACCACCCGGGTAAAGCTAATGTTGTAGCTGATGCACTTAGCCGGAGAGCGGTTAACGCTATCACTACCTTGCAAGAAGTTGTGGATTAGTTGGATAGGATGCAGATTCGGGTGATTGAAAGGAAGGGTGAAGCTCAGACTTTGGCGCCATTGATGGCAAGGTCAGATTTGCTAGATGAGATTCGGGCTAAGCGGGATAGAGACCCGGTGTTGATTAATTTGAAGCGAGTGGCTCGAGAGAAGCCTACTGTGGGTTATCAGTTGGACAAGAGTGGTCATCTTTGGTACGGAGACCGTTTGTGTGTGCCCGATGTGGATGGCCTAAGAGAGAAAGTTATGGATGAAGCTCATAAGATTGCTTTTGCGGTACATCCAGGAGCCACTAAGATGTATAGAGATCTCAAGGAGAGATATTGGTGGCCTGGTATGAAGTTAGGGATCACAGAGTTTGTGGCAAGATGTGATACATGCCGGAGAGTGAAAGCAGAACACAGAAGGCCAGGAGGTTTGTTGAAACCCTTGGAGGTACCGGAATGGAAATGGGAGAATATCACGATGGATTTCATCACCGGTTTGCCAAAGACTAAGGGCGGTCATGACATGATTTGGGTGATTGTGGATAGACTCACAAAATCAGCCCATTTCTTGCCGTGTAAAGTGGACATGCCTATAAAGAAGTTCGCTACGATGTATATCGACAATATAGTGAAGCTTCATGGTGTGCCTTTATCTATTGTATCTGACAGGGATAGTAGATTTATCAGTCGCTTCCGGAAGGGTCTGCAGAAAGCTTTTGGGATGAAGAATGATTTGAGTACTGCGTTTCATCCGTAGACGGATGGGCGGTCAGAGAGAACAATTCAGACTCTCGAGGATATGCTTAGAGCTTGTGTTTTGGATGCGGAGGATCATGGATAGATTACCTCAACTTGGCTGAGTTTGCTTACAACAATAGTTACCATGCAAGTTTGGGAATGCCACCTTTTGAGGCCTTGTACGGTAGGAAGTGTAGAACTCCACTTTACTGGGATGAAGTGGGAGAGAAACATATCACAGGGGCGGAGATGGTTCAGCAAGCCAAGGAGAAAATCGAGTTGATAAGAAAAAATCTGAAAGCTGCTCAAGATCGTCGGAAGAGTTGGGCCGATGTTAGAAGAAGACCGCTAGAGTTTGAGGTCGGGGATAGAGTTTACCTTCGAGCGTCTCCAATGAAGGGTATCAAGAGGTTCGGACAGAAAGGAAAGCTAAGTCCAAGGTATGTAGGACCTTTTGATGTCATTGAAAGAGTTGGGAAGTTGGCTTATAGACTTGGGTTACCAGAGTCGATGTCTAGAGTCCACAATGTTTTCCATGTATCGATGCTTAGGAAGTGTCTATCTAAAGTGGATGTGGAATCTGAGATTGACCCGGAAGTGTTGCAAGATAATCTCTCCTACGTGGAGAAGCCGATAAGGATTCCGGATAGGAAAGAGAAGATGATAAAGAGACGAGTGATCCCATTAGTATTAGTGCAATGGAGCAATCATGCACCGACGGAAGCCACTTGGGAAGTGGAAGCGGACATGTTCGACGAGTTCCCAGAGTTCCCTCATCTACCAGGCAGGATCTAGTTTCGAGGACGAAACTCCTCTTAAGGGGGGAGGAATGTAATATCCCGATTTTTGAAAAAGGGCAATTCGGCCTTTTAGCAAAAATCAGAATATTATGTTATTTTTTTAATTAAAGGATTTTTGGAAAAAAAAAGAAAAGAAAAAGGGATAAACAAGGATTTTCTTTTTAAGAAAAATAATTAAATAATTAGGTAATTGGGATTATAAAAGGAAAACTAATCCTAATTTTAACCTAGTTGTTTTTTACAAAAAAAAGAGAGAGGGACGCAGAGAGGAAAAAGGGGCGCAGCTTTTGAGAAAAAAAAAGGGAGAAGAAGCTTTCGATTTTCGAGGCTAATCCGTTGCTCTTTTCAACAGACGTCTCAAGAGAGAAAGGATCACCGCGAGGCGAGGATCGTTTTGATACCAAGAATCCCTAGATCCGTAGACGTTGGAGGTTTAACCTTTTTCAAAGCTTTGGAAGTTTGGATCGTTGTACCACGCAAATTAAGGTAACGTGGTTTTCTTATCGTATGATTAAGGTTTCGTAAAGTGGTAGAGCAATTTGTATGATTGTTTTCCATGGTTTTAATTTGTTTAAGTCGAGGTTGGGTTGAATTTGAGTAGAAAACGCAGAGTGCAGAAAACTGTCCTCTGTGGTGCAAGAAAAAAAAAACGTGTAACAGGTGCAAGAGGAGGCTCGGTCGACCGAGCCTATCCATTCGGTCGACCGAGTGTTGGTCCATCCGTACGGATAAGTTGTGTATCCGTACAGCTATTTCTCGATGTCGGACAGAAAGTTTATCCGTCCGGACATGGACTGTTTCAATCTTGTTTTCCTTTGTTATGTGTTTAAAGCTCCATAATAGCGTATTTATTGCATAACCTTACGTGACAAAGCTCTGAATTAGCTTTTGATGCGTTTAGTTCCGGCACCACATGGATTCCCTAAAAAGATTAAGTGTGGGACCGTCGAAAGCTTTGGATTTGCCTTGTGCTTCGATAAGCTAGAGTTTATCGATGTCTGTGTAGATGCTAGACCTTGTCTGTGTCTAGTGGTCTAAGAAAGAGAGTAGGAGATGTGAGGGAGTTTACTTGAAAACACTTAGGTGGCTAGTTAAACATCTAATCAAACATCATGCAATGCTTGGTAAGGCATAGTACAATATCGCGATGTGTTCTCTGACCAGACAAAGTAGACTGTACCCACGCCGGTCAATCGATTGGGTAGATAAAGCGTCTAGTACATTCTGCCGGTTATCACACTATCGGGACTCAGATATTCCCGGGGCTACTAGAGCGTGTCTCTAAGTAGGTTGCACCCAGTTGTCCTAGTACACTTTCTCTTTGGTGTTTTATTTTTTATTTTTTATTTTACTTCTTTATATTTGAAAATATAGAAAATCATTTGAAGGAAGGAATATAATATATTTCATTTGATGGAATATAATGGACTAGCCAATGAGATTTGACACGGTGTAAAATTTTATGTTGCTTAATGACCACCGAACTCAATGGAGTCAAGATTGAGTTTGGTGATTTACCCCAACCTAATAACCAAAACTAAGTCTTGTGACAATTCAACACTTGTTCTTAATACTTTGAATGATAGTTAGTTTAAGACTGTTTGACAATGCTTTTCAAAATCACTTAATCGATTAAGATGATCTGGATCCTCACGTTTGCACTGTTATAACGGATCGTCAGAAATTGATGGTGATTATGAGAAGAACAGATATTTAAACAATCAAACAAGCGCAAAAAGAAATGAAGAACACATATCTTTTGAACAACCAATAAACTTTTATATATTACCCATATGTTAAAAATAAAGTTACAAGAGGAAACCAAAGTAACGGGAAAAAAACCAACCATCCGACAAAATTAACAGCAACATAAGTAATCTCAACAAAATCAAGTAGCAACAGCACAAAAAAAAAAATACCACGCCCAAAGAGCTGATCTAAAAAGCAGGACGGAAACGCCGCAACAATAAAACCAAATCCATCTTCCCAAGCTAACGTAGTTTCCGACAATGTGTCGACTACTCCATGGAACATTTATTGCTCATTTCTGTATCTTACCCCTAATTTATTATGTATCCAACAACTTTTCATTACTCAACAACTATTGCAATAATGATATTCAAAGGGTATTTTAGACATTAACCGTCAAATTAACTACGCGCATTACACGTCACTCAAGTGTCAGTCATTCATTAGGGGCGGACCCAAGGCTTCAAGGGTGGGGCTAATGCCTCCACTGTGATCCGAAAAATGATGTAATTTTGTTGGTTAAAAATGTAAAAACACTATTAATGTCCCTATTATATCTTTGAACTTGTTCTACTGACAGAATTTTTTCAGGGTCCGTCACTGTCTTTTATTAAGACCAGGGCCGGCCCTGGTATTAATTGGGCTTAAGGCCAAGTCCCCGAATTGGTCATTTTAGTTGAATTTTTTTTTAAAACATACTTATCGCATTTTTAACATCCGTAAATACAAAATTCAATTTATTGATAGTCTGAAAACATGCCTACAAAGTAGTCTCTTCTAGCATATTTAGAAACAAAAACAAATTCATACGCGTATGTGTTCTTGAATATTTCGAGTCAAGTATTTACCTTTTAATTAGCTAATAAATAAAACCATTGTCAACAAACCCTGGGAAATGTTTGTTGTTTTGACACTTGTTTTTGTTTTTGTTTTGTGCATGAGATCTTGTTCAACTGTAATGTGGCTCTTCTTCGAGTACTATTACTATCAATACTAGTCACTTTTTTTTTTTTTTTTTTTTTTTTATTTTAAAAACTTCTTTATATTTGAAAATATAGAAAATCATTTGAATGAAGGAATATAATATATTTCATTTGATGGAATATAATGGACTAGCCAATGAGATTTGACACGTTACTTGGTTAATGACCATCAAACTCAATAGAGTCAAGATTGAGTTTGGTGATTTACCCCGACCTAATAACCAAAACTAAGTCTCGTGACCGGGTTAGCCTGTTTATTAACACAATTCAACACTTGTTCTTAATACTATGATGATAGTTAGTTTAAGATTGTTTGACAATGCTTTTCAAAACCACTTAATAGCTTAAGATGATCTGGATCATCACGTTTGCACTGTTATAACGAATCGTCAAGAATTGATGGTGATTGTGAGAAGAACGGATATATAACAATCAAACAAGTGCAGAAAGAAAGGAAGAACACTTTTTTTTTTCAAACAACCAAGAAACTTTTATATATCATCCATATGTTAAAAATAAAGTTACAAGAGGAAACCAAAGTAACGGGAAAAAAGCCAACCATCCGATAAAATTAACAGCATCATAAGTAATCAACCAAATCAACTCACGTCTTAAAATAAATATGGGTAAAAGCACGCTTTTTGGCTTTAATGTTTTGGATAGTGATCTTGTGAGTGGTTCCGAATTATTAAATTGCGACTTTGGAAAAATCCCATTCACTTACTTTGGGCTACCAGTTGGTAAGAATATGAATAAAGTCTCAACTTAGCAGCCGGTTGTGGACCGTGTTAAGGAAAAATTGGCGGGTTGGAAATCAAGACTTCTATCGATCGGGGGAAGACTGGTTTTGATTAAGGCGGTCCTTGGGAGTTTGCCATTGTATTACTTCTCTATTTTTCATGCACCTGTTGCCGTGATACGTACCCTAGAAATGTTGAGAGCTCGTTTCTTTTGGGGTGGGGATGGGAATGAGAGAAAACTTGCTATGGTTTCATGGTCTTTGATTTTAAAGCACAAGTCTCGGGGGGTCTTGGGGTTGGGGGGCTTAAGATTCAAAATGAGGCTCTTTTAGGAAAGTAGTGGTGGCGGTTTGTTTCTAAAGAAAATGCTTTTTGGCGACGAGTGGTCCGGGGGTTGTATGGTGAAGAGGGCGGCTTTGGGTCGAGGGAGCTTGTAGGTTGGAAAGGTAGGGTGTGGAAAGAAATAATTAGTAATGCTAACACTTTTGAATCTAAATGTGTTAACATACTTCCTTCTCTAAAATGGAAGTTAGGTAATGGTAACTTGATCAAATTTTGGGAAGATGTTTAGGTTGGGGATAGATCTCTTGCTCTTTCTTTTCCTAGATTGTATAGTCTTGATGTCGATAAATCTTGTTTGGTTAGTAGTAGAGGTTCTTATAGAGGAGAAGCTTGGAGTTGGATGTGGGATTGGCGGAGGGAGCCGAGGGGATGGGAGTATGAGGAGTTTGTGGATCTTCTAGATACGCTTTCATCTTGTGATCTTAATGCATATATTTTGGATGCCACTGTATGGAAGCTTACCACGAATGGCACTTTTTCGGTTTCTACTCTCAAAGGGATGCTAATAAATGCAATGGAGAACTCTTCCACGATGAGTGTTGTCATACCAACTAGATGGAATAGTTGGGTTCCGTCTAAAGTTAACATTAATTGTTGGAGGGCAAACCTTGACAGGCTTCCTCCACGGAAAAATCTAGCTTTGCGGAACATTCAAGTTGCGGATGTCACTTGTCCTTTTTGCAAGACGGTTGATGAGGACTCTCCACACCTCTTTCTTCATTGCCCTTTCGCACAAAATATTTGGAGGAAAATTTTCGGATGGTGCTCAACTCCTTTCCCTTCTTCTATGACATGGGGAAATTTTTGCTCGTTTCATCCATCTTGGTTGTCCAGTAAAGTTGCGAACAAGACTTGGGATGCTATTAGGGAAGTGGTTTTGTGGGTACTTTGGCTCAAGAGAAACGACGCAATCTTTAACTCCAAAACGACAACAACAGAGGAGGCATTCTCAAATATTCAGCGTTGTAGCTTCCATTGGATTGTTGGTAGGAATACAACTCTTACTACTACTTGGGAAGATTGGTTAAATAAACCATTATAGTTGGTGTTGCAATAATACTTGGAGTATCACTTTAATCTCCGTTTGGGCCCGTAAGATGCTAACACTTTTAGACTTGGTGTAATGGTTGACTTCAAGATGTTGGGGTCATTTGATTGGTTTGTAATGCGTGACTTTGGCTTAGTATCTTGCTAGCCTTAGCTCTTTCTAATAAAAATGTTGTTGTTAAAAAAAAAACTAGCAACACCACAAAAAAATACCACGCCCAAAAAGCCGATCTAGAAAACAGGACTGAAATACCGCAACAATAAAACCAATTCTATCTTCCCCAAACTTAAGCAGCTGCAGCCAACAGGTTTGCCTTCCATTCTTTCCAAGCTAACGTGGTTTCCGACAATGTGTCGACGACTACACGGACAAACGATGATGTTTTATTATTCACAAAAGCTTACATAGATTGCCATGCACATATGTTACAATACATTTGGTATTTATAGGCCTGGGGAATCAAACCCTAACCGCCTTAACATCCAAGCCAGACAATGACCGAAGTATCCCAGAAGTAACTTAATCAAAACCGAAAAACCCATGCAGAAATGTGTTTCAAGTAATGTTGAGAACCAACTCAGCACCGGCAGACTTAGCAGATGATCAACTCGATCTGCTGACCCTTTAGCCGAACACCAGACTCAGCAACAACACATTGCTTTGCTGACCCAATAGATTGCCGATCTGTGATGTATTGTGATTTAGGCTCTAAATTTACTACATTGTTTTATTTAGATACCTCCAAATTTGTTGAAAGATTGCAAAAGTTAACAAAATATTTCTCTCCATGGAAATCCCATTTCAATGGACCAATTTCAACAGTGCAAACTCTTCTTTATATTGTAAAATGGGATCATTTTAGTAGAAATGAAGCTTAAAGTGTAAAGCTTTTCGAAGTATGTAAGGACCAACAAACCATTTTCCTCTCGGTGGATGGATTCCAAGAATTTGAAGCTCGGCGGAAAAGGAAATTTGACAAGCAGATAGATTCAAATGTTTGATTAGTTCCAAAGGGTTTGATGAGTGGGTTGATCTTTGATATTTTATTTCTGGCTTATTTCAAGGGCTTTTCATGGTAAGTGCTTCGTGGCGAGTTAAACCCTTAAGAGCATTCATGAACAACCCTATTCTAGTTTTACACCCTCGGGACAAGACACAGTTTTCCCTGTTTTGTTATCCTTAAGAGCATTCATTTCTTCACGAACATCCCTCTTTTAGTTTGGATTATCCGAAGCTTCGGTTATGTTCCTTGGGACAATTTCACTGTCATGTTTAGTCAAATAACTTTTATAAGATTTGGACCCGTGGATGATAGAAACTTATGAATTGGGAGTTTTTTCCTTGAGAAATTCTTATGGCGCGGCATTCGATTAATAAGAACAAAAGGCTGCACTTGGAACAACTTTTTATATCCAATAAAAGTGCAAAAAAATCATGAGATAAAAGGGATTGTTTATCCAGTTTTACGTTAATCTGATTTGATATTTGTGGTTGAGTGAGAGACTTAAAAAGGGTTCTAAATTAAAAACTCGCTTTTTTTTTGGTTCGGCCCTTTCGGATCTTGCAGAAGCTTTGTTTTTGCTTGTTAAATATACTTCAACAGAAACTGTGAATATCGACTTCTCCAAAGCCAAGCGCGCTTTTTCTACAATCGTTTCATACATATATGTTGTATACTTCAAAGATCATCTGTATATAATACAACCATATGAACTGGTGATCGTTACATCCATTTTCTTGGTTCGAGCTTCTTGTTCTTGTTCTTATTATTATTTTGATGATGATGAAGAAAGCTAAGGTCTTCATGAAGAACGAGGCGATGGCGTCTGATAGCAAAATACTTAACCGCTAACTTTCACCGACAGAGTATCGGGTCAACGGGAGTATAGTGGTCACAAGGTCGTATCCACAAGGAGTAATGTCTAAGTACCAAAGCTGACGTAGAACTTAGTTCAGGTCAATCAAAGGTGGAAAGGTCTTATACTAGTACAAAAATAAAGATTAAACTACCGGTTTACTTCTATTTATTAAAAGGGCATAGCGAACTATGATCCCACGAGCTACTTTTACCCCTTAGGAAGGACTCGATGGGGAGCGTGTCTTAACCGACCTACCTATCCTATGTAATTTAACGACATCCACGGGTGCCAACTCCTAATTCTAGTGATTAGACTGAACAACTCGATTTAACCACCCATTGTGAAGCTTACCGACTCTCCCTTTAGAATACCGATTATCCTAACATGATTAAGTTCTAGAGTTGCTCGAACAACGATGACAAACCTCTGTATTGGAAACGGTCCTAACAACTAGGCCGAATCTACATAGCGATCCCAAAACCCCTTTTCCCACATCTCACCGCAAAATACATCTATAAGTTCAATGTGTGTGACAGTGAACCAGGTGATCAATCTAATTCAAAGCTGTTATAATAAGTTTTAGGGCGTGGATTAATCGTTTAAACCTTTAATTACGCACTACACAACCTCCAATCTCATCCCCTTAGGGTTTTCGCTTACTTTCACATAATTCGGCTACACAACTAATTAGCTACTCACGATTATACTAATACACAAAATAAGAATGGAAATCATGCTAGAAATAATAAAAGAAGAATAATTCATTACCATATAATCGACAAAAATCGATCCACAAAGTATTGAAGAAATAATTGCTCTAAAAGTCAAATCTTTGATCTTGAAACGTAAATCTAAGCTATAGGAAGTGTGTAGAATCAAAGGATGTGAACTAAAGAACCAAAGGATCAAAGTATGATCAACCTACACTAAAACCGCACCAAGATCGCCCCAAATATGCCTAAGGTCATAAAAGCTGCTGTATGAAAGAATAGGGCTGCGTATTTATAGTGCTAGGTCAAAATCTGCTGTTGTCGAGGGAAAACGCCCGTTTGCCTCTGGCGAACGCCCGTCTGCCTGGAAATCGATTCTTGACTAGGGCTTGTTCTTGAGTGAACCGGTGTTTGGCTTCTTTGAACGCTCGGTCGATGGATCATGTCTTGAGGGCGAACGCCTATTTGAATTGGCTTGAACGCCCGTTTGCTGAATATGAGCTCAATATTCGAGTTGAACCCATCCAAACGCTAGTTTGAGGGTAATTTGGCCGCTCGTTTGTCTTCTAAGCCAACTTTCAGTATCAAATGCTAACTCCTGCAACCGTTCGTTTGCACTGGCCAAACGCCAATTTGGTCCATGTGTCATTAACCTTCTGCAAACGCCGGTTTAGGTAGAGCAAACGCCTGTTTGCCTTGATTTCACTCAAACTTGTTTTTTCTCCACTTTCATGCTACTCTCGTGCCACGAACATGTTTCTCACTTAATGTTGTGGAACCACCATCTAGCTTGAGGGGGTGTTAAGAGATGATCGATGACACATGGCTGCCACTTGGTACAATAGTATAGTGACATCATGACATGCGTGACAAGAATCTAGATAGATTTTGTGTACCATTCTGTTATTACAATATTATGCTATAAGAGACTAAGGTGCTGAGGTGTAACGGTAACAATGAAATTATCCCAAAAGAGCAATGACAGAGGCAGAATCAATTTGACATAATGGATGACACAACCTACTCTCTCATTATTGATTATGACGAGTCCGCATTAATTATAATCAATTGAGACTCACCATAATAAAAAATAAGAGATTAAGTTGTGTCACCCGTTATGTCAAATTGGTTGCGTATGTCATTACTCTATCTAAAAACATTTATCTTTAAGACTTTGTCTTCAACGCCGGAAATACCACTTACAGGACTAAAATTTGTCTTTACCAAATTTAGTCATGTAAGTGGTCTTTCCAGCGACAATTTTAGTCTTGTAAGTGGTCTTTCCGGCGTTCAGGACTATTTTAGCAAAAAAAGGACCACTTACATGACTAAAATTGTCGCCGGAGAAAAACCAGGACCAAAATCGAAAAATGTGTCTAGTTAGAGGACCAAAATTGTAATTTAGCCCCTCAAAGATCATCCATTTCCTTGGAGCTTCTTGTTCATATTATTATTATTATTATGGTGATGGAAAGCTAAGAGCTACAAGAAGAACGAGGCGATGACGTCTCGGGCTGCAGACATGGTGGTTGTAATATAATGGTTTATATTTAAAGGATATTTTATGACACTAATTTGTAGATGATGCTATTTGTATCATTTGTTTGGATCCATTTCTTGTTTGGTATCTGATAGATAGATTGAACAACAAAACAATTGTCATTAGGGTATAATGTTGTGTATAAAGGTCTTATATAGGTAACCACTAAGGTTATAAACGTAAATGTAAAAATAATAATAATAACTATCATCTAATACGCGCCCTCAAGCGGACGGAGTCGAGCGAAGGCCAAGCTTGGAAATAAGGGAAGAGAAAGATAACCGCGGCAAGGGCTTGGTTAACACATCCGTGAGTTGGTCTGTGGCAGCAACACGAGCAACACGAACAAGACCGCGCTCAACATGCTCACGAATAAAGTGATAGTCTATAGCCACGTGCTTCATTCGTGAGTGAAAGACCGGATTGGCACTGAGACGAAGCGCCCCCAAATTGTCACAGAAAATCACCGGTGTGGATTGAACCGAAAAACCAAGATCTGCAAGAAGATAGGTCAGCCAGGCAACTTCAGCTGCAGTATCTGCAACGCTCCTGTATTCAGCTTTAGTGGAAGACCGAGAAACCGAGTGCTGCTTCTTGGAACTCCAAGAAATAGCATTCCTGCCCAAGTAAACAATGTAAGCAGAGGTAGAAGTGTAGCCAGGCACATACTCAGAGGACACTGGATCACGGTGGCCATCTTCCTTGTTACCCGCCCAATCAGAATCCGAATACGCATGCAAGGCCAGAGGAGAATCCCGATACAACTGTAATCCCAGAGTGAGAGTACCAGATAAATAACGCAAAAGGCATTTGACAAGCATCCAGTGGTACTCCGTCGGAGCATGCATAAACTGTGAGAGCTTATTAACTGCAAACTGAATATCAACTCTCGTAAAACATAAGTACTGCAGAGCACCCAAAGTCTGACGATACTGAACGGTATCACCTGAAAAAGCATCGGCGGGCATAGGCGTGGAGACCGCCTTAGAGTCCTCCATGTGAACCTCAGAAAGAAGCTCACGTGTATACCTGGTCTGCGTGAGCAGTATACCCGTGGGAGAATGGGCGACCTCAACCCCCAAAAAATACGACAGTGGACCAAGGTCCTTAATAGAGAACCGAGCACCCAACTGATCAATAATACGCTGAACCTGCGCACTGGAGCTACATGTAACAATAATATCATCAACATATACCAGAAGAATAGTAATGCTGTCAGATGTGCGAGACACAAATAGAGAAGGATCAGCCACAGAGTTGACAAAACCCATAGTGAGAACACAGGACTTAAGCTCATGGTACCAGGCTCGAGGAGCCTGCTTAAGACCATAGATTGCCTTGCGAAGTTTACAGACAAAAGTGGGTTTTGTTGCATCCTCAAACCCGGGTGATTGAGACATATAAACGTCTTCAGCTAGTGTACCCTGCAGAAAAGCATTATTGACATCGAGTTGGCGAAGAGACCAACCAAAGGAAACCGCAATACCGAGAACAAGACGGATAGTAGCAGGTTTAACAACAGGACTAAATGTTTCAAAATAATCCAAACCAGGACGTTGCATAAACCCTTTTGCAACCAACCGAGCTTTATATTTATCAACAGAGCCGTCTGGTTTCCTCTTAATTCGGAACACCCACTTACAACCAACAATATTTAAACCATCTGCAGGAAGAACTAGAGACCATGTGTCATTGCGAAGAAGTGCACTATACTCATCAGACATGGCAACACACCACTGCGGGCACTGCAAGGCCTGCTTAAGGGTAGATGGTTCCGTGTCAAGGTAGCGAGTGTGCAGTTGAGCTTGAAGGTTAAAGAGTTGACGAGGTTTGTATATTTGGTTTCGAGAGCGAGTGGTCATGTGATGTTGAGGAGGAGGTGAGGGAGAAGGGGGCGGGTGAGGGGGGACGAGTGAGAGGAAGACGATATGGGAGAGGCGGGATGATTAGAAGCATTGCTAGAGTGAGAGTTTGACAAATCGGAAGAAGGTGAAGGAAGGGAGAGGACGGGAGGGGAATAAATTCCCACAGGAGAGGTATTGGCCGAGAGGGAGGGTGGGGAAATAGGGACAGGGACGGGTTCATATGAAGCCGGGGGAAGAAGAGTAGTTAAAGGAGGTAAGGAAGAATCGGAAGAGATGCTGGCAAAAGGAAAAATATCCTCAACAAACCGAACATCACGCGAAATATGCAAACGAGACTCGGAGAGGTCATAACAGAGATAAGCACTTTGCGTGAGGGCGTATCCAAGGAAGATACAAGGTGTGGAGGTAGGCGCAAGCTTGTGTGGGTTATACGGCTTAAGCCACGGATAACTGAGACAACCGAAGACTCGAAGCTTAGAGTAGTTAGGGGGCCTGGAGAAAAGCTTGAAATGTGGGGACAACATGTCAAGATTTTTTGTGGGCATGCGATTAATGAGGTAAACCGCAGTACTAACAGCATACGACCAATAGGTAACCGGAATTTTTGCATGGGCAAGAAGGGTGAGGGCAGTCTCAGCTATATGCAAGTGTCTGCGTTCGGAGATGCCATTGTGCTGTGGCGTGTAAGTAGGAGAAGTGAAAATGAGAGATGCCATGCTCGGACAGAAAAGGGCGTAATTTTATGTACTCGGTACCATTGTCAGAGTAGAGGGTTTTTATAGAGGCATCTAAAAGCTTTTCGACATATTGTTTGAATTTAATGAACACATTATGCACATCAGATTTACATGCAAGCGGGTATAGCCACATATATCGAGTAAAATGATCGACAAAGAGAACATAATATTTAAAACCATCAACGGAATAAACTGGGGATGACCAAACATCAGAATAAATAACCTCCAAGGGTTGAGAAGTACATAATGTGGAATCAGAAAAGGGGAGCCTATGGCTCTTATTACACAGACAAGAATCACAAGGAGAATGCGAACTAGTAGATAATTCTAAAAATTTATTCGTTGCTAAATTGTGGATAATTGGAAAAGCAGGATGGCAGCAGCGAAGATGCCAAGTGGCTGCAGAGGCTCTGGAAGCGGAGAAGGCAAAGAGAGCTTTGGAAGACCACAGATAAGCACCATCACCGACCTGTCCTTGGTGGAGGCATTTGCCCGTCTTCAAATCCTTCACCAAAAACGAATCAAGTAAGAAATCAATAGATTCTGAATTGTCCTAGCAAAATTTTTGGACAGAAAGTAAATTACGAGATAGGGAAGGGACACAAAGAACGTGATTTAATTTAAAAGAGGAAAGAGAGGTAGAGCCAATGTGTGTGATGGCCAAGGAGCTGCCATCACCAATGACAATACGATCCGTACCTTGGTAAGGAGAGTGAAGAGAGAGCAAGCTGAGTTCTGAGTCATGTGGTGAGAGGCACCACTGTCAAGCATCCAAGGAGCAGAAGGGTCAGAGTACTGCACAGGAAGACTGGAGAAAGCATCCTGAGCAACATGTGCATGAGGAGGTTGGGGGGCCGAGTAGGTGCAGGGTTGCGGGTTTGGCGAGGAAGACTGTTGTAGAGCGGATAGGATGTGCGTGAGTAGCAACATGTCCTTGGAGACCACATAGTTGGCAGAAGCCTTGATAGGCTTTAGAATTACGGGGATTGGAATTTTTGGATGAGTGGTTGGTGGGAGGAGGGGGGTTGTGGGGCCTCGGATAGGGAGAGGGAGGTGGTGGCCGAGGGAGCTGCGGGTAAGGGGAATAAGAGGTATCGGGCGAAACATGCATGGGACGAGGGGAAGGGTAAGCAGGGAAAGCATTATACGCAGGGGGTGCAACAGACGGACTGTGTAAAAGTGACGCTTCATGCATAAGTAATTTTTCATGTAACAACGGCATAGATATAGTATCATCACGAGCCTGAATGGCACCGACAAGGCTCGATAATCACTACCAAGATTTTTTAAAATTAATTCAACCAAATCATCATCAGGTACCTTAGCATCGAGAGCCGCGAGATCATCAGCAACATTTTTAACGGCAGTGAAGAATTGAGAAATGGACATGGTACCTTTGGTAATGGAGTTTAGCCGCAGTTTGAGATGCCGAATCGACCCTTACTCTGTTTCCCATACGTGTCAATGAGCGTGTCCCAAGCTTGTTTCGAGTTTGTAGTGTCTGAATCGTAACCATAAACTCTTTATCAACCGAACCCAAAAGTAAATTGTGAATTAGGGCATCTTGTTGGAGCCAATGCAGATGAGCCGCATTGATTGTGATTTCACCAACCACCGAGGGCATTGTTGGTGGCGGCAGGGTTGTGGCACCGGTGACGTAACCGATGAGACCATGACCGGTGAGTAAAGTGGTCAATTGAAGCTTCCAAGCCGTGAAGTTTTTGCCATCAAGTTTCGTAGGAGCATTGACAGCAGGATTAAGAGAGATGACGGTGGTGGGAGCCGCAGGGGCTGCAACCGCAGCAGTGAGAGTGGCGGCGTTGCTGGCGGCAGAGGTGGCGGACTGGGTAGAAGCAGCGGCTGAAGTGGCCAAAGCTGCTGGAGGACGGCAAAAAAAAAAAAAAAAAAAGAAATTTTTTTTTTTTTTGGGATCAAAGCTACGATACCATGATAGATAGATTGAACAACAAAACAATTGTCATTAGGGTATAATGTTGTGTACAAAGGTCTTATATAGGTAACCACTAAGGTTATAAACGTAAATGTAAAAATAATAATAATAATAACTATCATCTAATAGTATCTTATGGATTGGTATTCAGAGAATTCTTCCACCATCCAAAACTTAATGTCTAAACACATTCTTACTGCTTAATCACACACATTGGACTTTTTAAATGTTAATTTTAGATTATATATTCGATTCTTAAAAATGTGGATTAATTTTGACGAACGATTTTTTTATTTTAAAATTTTGATTGTATGATTTTTTTATTTTAATGTTACATTTCAACCAAAGAAAAGACATGACTAAAATGCTAACTAGGTCCAATCAACTAATGACTATCATATTAGTGTTGAATTTGATGACAAACGTTGTTATGCTATATGGACGCTGTTGTATATAGGGGTTCTTAGGCATGGTCTGTACCAGATTTCTCTTTCTAAGGATTCCATTTCCAAAGACTAATCAAGCCCCTCCATCAATTTGATCTCCTTCAATCCAACAATAAAGACAAATCTGCTATTACGTCTTCTCTGGAATCTAGTTTTAGTTATTCTAAATGTCATGCCCTTGTTGAACATTTGGCGGAGGAGGCTTGGTCATCCTCCTAGAAAAAGTCTTGGATTCTGTTCTTGTAATGTTTCCTTTAATGAAAATTCCACTTTATGTGAAGTTTGTCACTTTGGTAAACGACATTCTATGTTTTATTCTAAATTTAATTCTCAAGCTAAATCTATTCTTGATCTTATACACAATGACTTGTGGGGGTCCCACCTCTACAGGGACGGACCCAATGGGTGGTTCGGGTGGGCACAGCCCACCCGGTTTTTCATTTTCGGTATTCCAAAAACCTTATATAATTCAGTCAAACACAATTAGTTGTCTTAGTCCAGCCCACCCGACCTTACAAATATAGTCTATTAGCCTACGTGACCACCAATTCATGATTCCGTTAATGACTTGTATTACGGTTAATTATTTTTTCTTGGTCCCACGTGTTTGGGATAAAACCACCCATTCTAGAATATGTGATTGATGGATTATGTGATGCCATGGTGAGACTGGACCACCATAAAATCATTGTAGACATGAGTATCATTGCTTCAAAGGAGGCGGCCAGCATATTTATTTTTGACGAAAATTCAAAATATATATCTTTGGGTAAAAAAATAGTTTTTTTTATACCCCTATTTTTAATTCTTACAAACATAACCCTCAGTAGGACGGGCAATTTGACATTCAGGACAGGATATAATGTCATGAGGACGGGTTATTTTTCATTGAGGTCGGACTAAAATAACACGTCCTCAGTAAATTTTCTCACTCGGTCGTGCTAAAAAAACTGTCCCGAAATTTTTTTTTTCTTTTTTTTTGTCGGACACCACCAAAATACAAATGAACATCACCATTTCCTGAGTGGCTCGATCTTGACCTGAGTATTTTTCTTTCTTTTTCACCACCATTTTCTCATCGTTACACAAATGAACAACACCAGTTCGGAGGCTAAATTACAATTTTAGTCCTCTAACTAGCCTGTTTTTTGATTTTGGTCCTATTTTTTCTCCGGCGACAATTTTAGTCCTGTAAGTGTTTTTTCTTTTGCAAAAATAGTCCTGAACGCCGGAAAGACCACTTACAGGACTAAAATTGTCGCCGGAAAGACCACTTACAGGACTAAAATTGTCGCCGGAAAATACCAATTTTAGTCCTGTAAGTGGTCTTTCCGGCATTCAGGACTATTTTTGTAAAAATAGACCACTTACAGGACTAAAATTGTCGCCGGAGAAAAAATAGGACCAAAATCGAAAAACAGGCTAGTTAGAGGACTAAAATTGTAATTTAGCCCCAGTTCGGAAGCCGCCGGCAAAGATTACGTTCACCGGCAAGCAACCATCCACTCACAAGTCACCAGCATCGGAATCTACTTGGGTATCCTCATAATCCTCATAGCCATCACATATACATTAATTGTATTGCATATACAAATGTCTTAAAGCCAATGACGGTAACCCCCACTCCGGCCCTCCTTCCCGGCGGAGGCGCAGCTCAGATTATTCTACTGATTCCGGTGAAATTTATAATGGGCTTGATGAATCAACTATCCAATCATTTCCGACGTTCTTGTATTCCAAGATTAAAAGTCATAAAGGTGGTTGATGAGCGTTGTTTTCACCAAACAAAATTTATATTACTCAAGACAACGGTGACTAAACAAGCTCTCTAACCGGCAGTGGACCGGGTCGATTGCTAGTATAGCTACAGGAGTCCGAGGTCGATCCCACAGAGAAAGGTGTGTTTGTGAGTACCAAAGTGAACTTATTGCTTAGTCTAGGCAAACAAGTTGTTGGAATGTTTGTACACTTCAATTAAACTAAAGTAAATTAAACTAACAAGTCTAAAAGGAGAAAGGGACATAGCCGAACCATGATCAAAATGACTAATTTCAACCCCAAGGATAGACAAAACCGGGAGTGTGCAATATAATAAACGAACTCTTGCATTCAATTTCACGGGTGCGAACTCCTAAACCCGGTGCTAACGTCTGAACAACTCTCTTCTAACACCTTATGTCATGTTAAGGTCTGAACAACTCTCCCCTAACAAGTCATGTTTTGCACTCGAGCCGCTTAAACGTATAAACGAGTAACCTCACGATGAGCTCGGTTTAACAACTAAACCGAGACTACACCACGATCCTAAAACCCTTTTCCCACACCCCTCTCTCTGAACAACTCTCAAGAGTGATGTGTGTGATATTTGACCTAGGTAGCTAATCTAGCTCAAATCCGTTATAACAAGTTCTAAGACGTGAAACATGCAAGAAACAACAATAAAACGCACTACCCACTCCCAATTTCATCACCCAAAGGGTGATTTCATCACATATCACATGATTCGACTATGGAGAGAAATTAGCTACACATTATACAATCTAAACAACAAACAATGGAGAAAAACATAGCAATAACAACAAAAGAACAAGCAAACATACTTACTTGATTGAGATTTAAGAGAGGGAAAATTCGTGCTCCAAAAAGATCAAATTTTGACAATCGAAATGTTACGGATCGAAGATTTAAGTTGTACAATCAAAGAGAGGATTGAAAGAGCTTTCTAATGATATATAGCACTAAATCTAACTCCTAAAGATGAGAGAGAACGCCCAAAATGACCCTAAACTACTCCTCCTTCGCGGCTCCCCTTCTTCATGGTCCAAAGGGGGATATTTATAGATAGGGTGCAGAAAATGGCCCCAAACGCACGTTTGAAAGGTCCCAAACGTGCGTTTTGCTTCAACCAAACGCCAGTTCCATGTTCCAAACGCCCGTTTGAAGAAAGGGCTTCACGAACAGAGAGTTTGGAGCCCAAACGCACGTTTGAAATGGTTCCAAACGTGCGTTTGGGATGATGTAATTTTCTGCTGCAGTAAAAACTTCATAACTTCTTCATCCGAGCTCCGATTGGGGTGATTCAAGATGCGTTGGAAAGCTCTTTCAATTCTCTACAACTTTCATGAAGAAGTAATGACCAGAAAATGCCTCCATCATGGGTCAAAATGCTTCTGAATCAGAACAGTCACTCGGGCACCAACTCTTTCTCTTCCTTTTCCTATTCTTTCTTCTTTCTTGGCTCATTCTTGCACCTTGATCACACTTATCATCATAAATCTTTGCCTTCCGGGTTCTCGAGACACCAATACCCTACATCATCACAACAACCAAAAACAACCAAAACATTCCGGAGGGTAAAAGTGCTCGGAATAGGGTCAATATCAATAAAAGGAGGTAGTAAACCATCAAAGTGACGGATTTACTCCCCGTGCTATAAACTCACGATATTACCCCTAAAACGGTCTAAATTACCAAGAAACATGCTAAAAGTGTGGTAAACGGGGGTAAAAGATGCACCGGAATCATGTAAAGTTGACTCTCATCAACCACCCCACACTTAGCCTTTGCTCGTCCTCGAGTAAAGTAGGCGTTTTAAAACAAACCAAGGGATTCAACTTTATGATGTAGGTGCTACTACTCTCACTCTCGAGGTGGCCCCAAAGTAAGAAACACGAACATAAATACATTGGTACAACATTATCAAGAAAATGGAGTGTGTGTGGTGCCAAGCTAAAACCAAATGCTCAAAATGATTGTCGGGGCTTGAATCCCAACCAAAAGTCTACCAACCGTCTCATAATCACTAGCCTCTCCACTAATCAAGGTCACTAAGTTTGGACACGATCGGGTAGGACTTGAAGGGTTATAACGTTAGGCTAGGGAAATTTCGTTAATCGAAAGGGGTATTTTGGGAACTGGAGAAAAGAAGTACGAGTGAACCTAATCAACCAAGTACCATCTCAACTTTATCATACAAACCACCCCAAAACTCCTTTTTGATCAACTTTGACACCTTGGGAACCATAGGATACTAACGCACCCGAACTCATTGCCAAACTCGACTATATTTCAAGTGTTATGAGGTGAGATCGAATACATTAGCACCTATCTCACTATCCCAACTCCAACATCATAAGTAAAACTTTTGAGCTCATTACTTTGACTCCACGCCTTTATTTCTATGTACATCCTCTCTTTTTTTTTCTTTTTTTCTTTTCTTTTCTTTTCTTTTTTTTTTCTTTTTTTTTTTTTAAGGAAGAGATAGAAGAAGAGATTTTCTTTTATTTTGGCCCAAGAGCCGAACACCAAGCCCAAACGAGCTCCTCAACACTTTATAGCTCAAAACGAGAAACAACAACCCAATCAAAAACATCATCTCCCCCACCCCACACTTGCCTTAGCAAGTGTGGTCTAACAAAGGATTAAGTCCACTCGTAGGGTAAAAATGAAGGAAATGTGACCATAAATAAGGCTCAAGGGTAGGTTTCTGACTATGTAACAAAACGGCTATCAAGCGAATGGTGGTCAGACCATTCTATCAAGGCTAAGAGGGGCTACGAAGGGTAAATGTTCCGGTTAAGGCTTATTTGGCTATGGTAGGGTCAAAAGAACGCCAAAACCGTCATCCCATGTCCTACTTAGGTGTACCTATGACATTTCGTCTCAAGGCTAGTGATATGAAAGGTGGTAGCAATCAAATTGTGCACAAAGTGTAGCTTTCGTGAAAGTAATAAACTTCATTCTCAAGATAATATCAAACCGCAATGCACATGTTCGGGGTCCCGACTAAGGTGATCACCCCTCAAATGTGAAAATAACACATACAACACGGTGTTAAGACCCTTGAAAATTTTTAAAAATTACCCAAAAATCGACTCGAGCCCGATCATAGGCTAAGCATACCACATTTATAGCACATTTAACAACGAAAACAAGAAAACAGCTAAGTCTCCCACCCCACACTTAAACGAAACACTGTCCTCGGTGTGTGAGAGATAAAAAGAGTAAAAAGACTTAGCTGCTTGACCAAAACCCGCAGAAAGGCGCACTTTAGCCCACGTGACATCTTCTAGTAAGCTCCATCTCGAGTACCCGAACACCATGTAAACAGAAAACAAGGCAAACACATGCACGGAAAAAAAATCCACGTGCCAAAAGATGGTGATAGATACGAGATATATAAATATAGAAGCCATGCCACAATCAAGGTATCAAAGCATATCAACCATACTAGACGGGAAGTGCACTGGATGTAAAGATAATCAAAAGAAACACAGAGCATCCACGCATAAAATAAGGCCACAGAGGCGCACATCAAAACATCCCCGTCTATGTACAAAGGCCAGAACCAAAAGGAAATTCTCATCCCACACTCTCTTTTAAGCAAAACTCTCCCCTCTTACAACCAAAAACTACTTCAAAAACATAATTATTACCAAAAGGGTGGGTTGCCTCCCACAAAGCGCCTTTGTTTTACGTCGTTGGCTCGACCAAGTGGCACTTAAAATGGACTCAAACCACAAAAGACTCAAAACAACATGCCAACATTTTCATTTCAAACAAGTAACACCAAACACCATCAACCGAAATCCGAACTCAAAAAGATCAACAACTTCAGAAGAACAAAAATAGCAAGCATAGGGAAAAACGAGTTCACAAGGAACTTACCTCGCATGGCTCTCGAGGCCACCTCTTGCCAACTCGGGAGTCCCTTCCTTTCAAAGTCTTTTATCTTCTTCTTCTTGAAGTTGCCATCCCATGGTAGTCGTCCATTTTCAAGAATCTTGTGAGTTTCATCTACCGGGGAGTACACAAACTCGATCGAATAATACTCCTCAACACATTGTGGAAGAGTGTAGTAGTCCGGGACCGGCATGTCAATAATCTCCACTTCTTCCGGTAGCTCTACCATGGATGTCATACCAAGCTCATTAGATTTCATCACACACTCCAAAATTGCATCATCATGCACTTCAATCGGGAGTGATGGTGAAATGGGCGATCCCGTCTTCTCTTTCGGCTCTATCTCCACAAAATCAACAACCGCAATCGAATCCACCACACTCTCTGTCAATTCATCATTTTGCACATCATGGGAAGGTGGTGTAGTAGACAACAATTGCGCCGCTTCCATCTTAAAATCTTGCAGTTCTTCTTGATCCCAGAGGGTTTCATCACCAAAGAATTCTTGCTCAGTCATAACAATGGTTGGCTCCACCACACACTCTTCCAAGGTATCATTAGATATTTCAATAGAATGTGATGGTGTGATGAATGACCCCAAATCAATGTCCGGCTCGAAACCTCGTCATAGTGAACTGAATCATCAATCTCACTCTCAACCCGAACTTCTTCAATAAGCACCTCATCCTCCTTAACCACCTCTATTGCACAAGTCTCTTCCACTTTCTCGTGCCTCATCAGTTCAAGCAATTTCCCCATCCGGTCTCCAAGATTGCTTATGTCGGAGTCAAATCTTTTGTCGACCTCTTGCATATCCTTCTTGAACTCTTTCTCGAACTCTTGCAATTGATTTGACAACTGCTCCATTTGATTGTCAGTGAATTCTTCTTGTGGCATGGAGGGGAACTGGTCATACTGAAAATCCTCATAATGTTGTGGCTCATAGCTCGAATAACCATAATTTTGACTTTGGTATGCACTAGGGCACTGATAAGCCCATGAACTTTGGTTACTCTGCTGCTGATATTGAGGATGAGGCATGAACTGTTGTTGATAATATCGCTCAGGTGCCTGAGGTTGGTAAGGGTATTGTTGTTCAGGTGAGTACCATTGATTGAAAAATCCTTCCATTTAAGCACAACTGCAAAATCTCAGAAAACAACAAGAAAACAATAAAACAAAACCTAGGCCCAAGCCTTCGGTTCACTTACAAGATATCACAAATAACACACACCGCTCCCCGGCAACGGCGCCATTTTTGATGAGCGTTGTTTTCACCAAACAAAATTTATATTACTCAAGACAACGCTCTAACCGGCAGTGGACCGGGTCGATTGCTAGTATAGCTACAGGAGTCCGAGGTCGATCCCACAGAGAAAGGTGTGTTTGTGAGTACCAAAGTGAACTTATTGCTTAGTCTAGGCAAACAAGTTGTTGGAATGTTTGTACACTTCAATTAAACTAAAGTAAATTAAACTAACAAGTCTAAAAGGAGAAAGGGACATAGCCGAACCATGATCAAAATGACTAATTTCAACCCCAAGGATAGACAAAACCGGGAGTGTGCAATATAATAAACGAACTCTTGCATTCAATTTCACGGGTGCGAACTCCTAAACCCGGTGCTAGCGTCTGAACAACTCTCTTCTAACACCTTATGTCATGTTAAGGTCTGAACAACTCTCTCCTAACAAGTCATGTTTTGCACTCGAGCCGCTTAAACGTATAAACGAGTAACCTCACGATGAGCTCGGTTTAACAACTAAACCGAGACTACACCACGATCCTAAAACCCTTTTCCCACACCCCTCTCTCTGAACAACTCTCAAGAGTGATGTGTGTGATATTTGACCTAGGTAGCTAATCTAGCTCAAATCCGTTATAACAAGTTCTAAGACGTGAAACATGCAAGAAACAACAATAAAACGCACTACCCACTCCCAATTTCATCACCCAAAGGGTGATTTCATCACATATCACATGATTCGACTATGGAGAGAAATTAGCTACACATTATACAATCTAAACAACAAACAATGGAGAAAAACATAGCAATAACAACAAAAGAACAAGCAAACATACTTACTTGATTGAGATTTAAGAGAGGGAAAATTCGTGCTCCAAAAAGATCAAATTTTGACAATCGAAATGTTACGGATCGAAGATTTAAGTTGTACAATCAAAGATAGGATTGAAAGAGCTTTCTAATGATATATAGCACTAAATCTAACTCCTAAAGATGAGAGAGAACGCCCAAAATGACCCTAAACTACTCCTCCTTCGCGGCTCCCCTTCTTCATGGTCCAAAGGGGGATATTTATAGATAGGGTGCAGAAAATGGCCCCAAACGCACGTTTGAAAGGTCCCAAACGTGCGTTTTGCTTCAGCCAAACGCCAGTTCCATGTTCCAAACGCCCGTTTGAAGAAAGGGCTTCACGAACAGAGAGTTTGGAGCCCAAACGCACGTTTGAAATGGTTCCAAACGTGCGTTTGGGATGATGTAATTTTCTGCTGCAGTAAAAACTTCATAACTTCTTCATCCGAGCTCCGATTGGGGTGATTCAAGATGCGTTGGAAAGCTCTTTCAATTCTCTACAACTTTCATGAAGAAGTCATGACCAGAAAATGCCTCCATCATGGGTCAAAATGCTTCTGAATCAGAACAGTCACTCGGGCACCAACTCTTTCTCTTCCTTTTCCTATTCTTTCTTCTTTCTTGGCTCATTCTTGCACCTTGATCACACTTATCATCATAAATCTTCGCCTTCCGGGTTCTCGAGACACCAATACCCTACATCATCACAACAACCAAAAACAACCAAAACATTCCGGAGGGTAAAAGTGCTCGGAATAGGGTCAATATCAATAAAAGGAGGTAGTAAACCATCAAAGTGACGGATTTACTCCCCGTGCTATAAACTCACGATATTACCCCTAAAACGGTCTAAATTACCAAGAAACATGCTAAAAGTGTGGTAAACGGGGGTAAAAGATGCACCGGAATCATGTAAAGTTGACTCTCATCAGTGGTTCCTCCGGCTGTTCAATTTGTTTTCAGGAGTATACGGAAACGGATTTTATTAGATTGATTGTTGCCGGAATGTGTCACTTTTTTCACCTAAAATGTTTTGATCCTTGGTTGAGGATTCATCCCAGTTGCCCGATTTGCCGGAATCCTCCGGAGCAAAAGCCGGTTGATAAACCTCTAGCTGCAGCACAGGTGGCGGTCGTATATAATTCATGACAAATATGATGCCAGTAACATAAGTGAGCAATGTCATTACATATTTTCATTATATTGATAATGAAAATGTCGGACAATTGCCACACAAAAAAAAATGTCGTACAATTGCTACAAAAAAAATAAATAAATAAAAATTTCAGGACGGGTTTTTTTAGAACGACCGAGTGAGAAAATTTACCGAGGACGTGTTATTATAGTCCGACCTCAATGAAAATAACTCGTCATCATGACATTATATCCCGTCCTGAATGTCAAATTGCCCGTCCTACTGAGGGTTATGCTTATAAGACTTAAAAATAAGGGTATATAAAAAAAAAATATTTTTACCCAAAGGTATAAATTTTCAATTCCCCCTTTATTTTTTACATTGGCAAAGCAAAACCATATTTACCTATAAATATGAAATGTTTAGGGAACTCTTCTTCACAAATTAACACAAGTAGTGCATGATTGCATCAAAGTTCTCTAAAAAGATGGGGAAAATGGTTTTCTGGAGATCTCTTCTCTTGTTGTTGCTCTTTGTTGTTGAATCTCAATTTAAAGAAATAAGAACTTCAATTGAATAAGAAAAGGAGCAATAATCAAGACTCCATTGATGAATATCAAGCTTTCAAGTTTGAATATAGAAAAGGCGGGAAACAGTTGGAGAAGAGGAAGTTTGCATTTTATTCACGGAAATGAAAAGTTGAACTAAAAAACTTAACCACATTAGATCCTAATGATCATATTTATACTGCACAGAAGTCCAGTCTGCATCCAATCTGTTGTAACTGCTTTAACTACTTTGTAACCGCTTTTCTTCTAGAGTGTTCGACGAAATGCTTTAACCAAAAACAGCCACTTGCTTCTGTGTTGTTCAACACCCCCCCTCAAGCTTGAATATGGTTGATGAAATCATATTCAAAGCTTGCCAAAAACAGCCACTTGCTTCTGTGTTGTTCAACACTGGTTTGAATGCTGGATTGCATACAAATCTTTCAAAGGATAAGCCTGCAGTAGTCTTGTGAATGTAGCTTTATCAACAGGTTTTGTTAAAATGTCAGCAGGTTGGTCTTTGGTGTTAATGGGAAGTGGATTTAGGACTTTTGCCATGTATTTTTCCCTTACAAAATGACAATCGATCTCTATGTGCTTTGTTCTTTCATGGAAAACAGGATTTTCCACAATATCAAGGGCACTTTTGCTATCACAATACAAGGGAACAATGTCTTTGTAAACAATCTGGAAGTCCTTGAGTAGATAGATTAACCACTGAATTTCACAAGTTGTAACAGCCATTGCCCTGTATTCTGCTTCACTTGAACTCCTAGAGACTGTAGGTTGCATCTTTGACTTCCAAGAGATCAAGGCATCTCCTAGATATACCAGATAACCGGTGACTGACCTTCTTGTTTTAGTGCATCCCGCCTAATCTGCATCACTGAAGGCCTTTAGCTTAATATTACCCTTGCTAGGAAACAATAGGCCCTTTCCTGGACATGATTTTAAAAATCTAAGCAATCTGTGTGCAGACTGTAAATGAGCTTCATTAGGACAATCCAAAAACTGGCTAAGTTGCTGTACAGGAAATGCTATGTCTGGTCTAGTGTTTGACAGATAAATAAGCTTGCCAACTAAACTTCAGTAGTATGTATTTGACTCTAATGCAGGTGCTTCAATTGAAGTTAGGTTTCTTGATGTATCCATAGGTGTAGAAACCGGTTTACAGTCTTGGAAATCAAAATGTCTGAGAAGATCAAGGCAATACTTCCTCCGGTTAATGACTATGCCTTGTTTGGACCTTGCTACTTCAAAACCTAGGAAGTACTTCAATGCACCTAGATCCTTGATAGTGAAAGCCTTGTGTAGAAGATCTTTCAAATGTTGAATTTCCATTATTTGGAGACCGCCTACTATGATATCATCAACATAAACTAATAAAGCTATGAAGTTGTCCCCAGATCCTTTGGTAAAGAGACTGTGGTCATTTTGTGATTGCCTGTAACCATCTTCAAGAAGTTTTTGAGTTAACTTGGCATTCCATTGTCTGCTTGCTTGCCTTAATCCATATAGAGATCTGTTCAGCTTACAAACTAAACCCTTTGCTTGTAGCCCTGGTGGTGGCCTCATGTATACTACTTCATCTAGATCACCATGAAGAAAAGCATTGTTTACATCTAATTGATGTAACAACCAACCTTTCTGAGCTGCCAATGCCATGAAAAGTCTTATTGTTGTCTGTTTTGCTACTGGAGAGAAAGTCTCAAGGAAATCTATGCCTTCTGTTTGTGTAAAGCCCTTTGCAACTAGTCTTGCCTTGTATCTTTCTATTGATCCATCTGATTTCCTTTTTATTCTGTATGCCCATTTGCAGCCTATGGGTTTTACATTGCTTGGTTGTGGAACTAGAGTCCAGGTGTTTGTTTTCTCTAAAGCTTGTAGCTCCAAGTCCATTGCTTGTTGCCACTTTGGATCTGTCACTGCTTCATTGAAGGTATTAGGTTCTCTATCTTCACCGATATTGCCTATAAAACTTTGATAAGTAGATGAGATATTAGTATAAGACATAACAGTGTCAAGAGTGTAAGGTGAGGTCCTTGTAACATTGTTAGTGCAAACATAATCATTCAAATAAGAAGGTGTAGTTCTATTTACGGTTGATCTTCCGTGATTTTGTAAATCAGCATTAGTATTATTTGGTGCGATAACATGATCGGTGTCATGATGAGTGTCATGATCGGTGTCATGATCAGATGATTGTGATGTAGTGAATGATGGTGGTACATTATGAGTATTGTCAGCATCAAATAATAGGGGCAAAGGCATGCATGGATCATCTGCATCGGGAAAACTCATGAAGGGAAAAGCATTTTCATGAAAAATTACATCTCTGGAAACCGAGATATTTCTAGTTTCCAAGTCCAGTACCTTATAACCTTTAATATTAGGTTCAAAACCTAGAAAAACACACTGCTTGCTTCTAGCATCAAATTTTCCTCTTCCTTGAACAGGAGTAGAAACAAAACATAAACATCCAAACACCTTTAGCATGTTAAAATCGGGATCTGTTCCATGTAATATTTCAAAAGGTGTTTTGTTTTTTAATAGAGGAGTAGGAGTCAAATTGATCAAATATACAGCATGAGAAATGCAGTGACCCCAGTAGCCTAAAGGAATGTTGGATTGAAACTTCAAAGCCCTAGCAACATTCAAGATATGTTGGGGATTCCTTTCAATCAAACCATTTTGTTGGGGTGTCCTAACACAAGCCTTTTGATGCACAATCCCTTTCTGTCTATAAAAAGGCTTCATACTAAATTCTGCACCATGATCAGATCTGATTGTTTTCACACATCTATCAAAATGATTTTGCACATAAATGCAGAAAGATTGTAACAATGAATTTGCCTCACTTTTGCATTTCATTAGAAAAACCCAAGTGAATCTACTATGATCATCTACTATAGACAGAAAATAGTATTCACCATCTACGGAAGGAACTCTATTTGGTCCCCAAATGTCAACATGAATCAAATCAAAAACAGACATAGTAGAGGATGTACTAACAAGAAACTTTAACTTCTTCTGTTTTGCCAAAGGGCATACAACACAATTGTGTACAGGCAGCTCTAGAATCCAGTAGTTTCAAAGACTTCATTCTTTCCATAGATGGATGACCTAGTCTAAAATGCCATAAAAGAGAATCGGAAAAATTACAAGCATTACACAAAGTTTGAGATTTAAGCAAATAAGCACTTGAATCCTGATCGGACTTGTGATAGAAAATGTGCAATCCACCCTGTAATTCAGTTGTACCAATCTTCCTCAAAGTTTGTAGGTCCTGCATCACACACTTGTCATTACCAAAAACAACTGAAAGTTGACTATCATTAACTAATTTCCTCACTGAAACCAGGTTATAAGTAAATGATGGAATGCAGAATACATTCTTTAAAGTAATGTGTGTGTTCAATCGACTTTCCCTATGTGTGTGACATTAACATGAGAACCATTTGGCAGATTGACATATATGCCTTGAGTAACATGAACATCAAACATATTATTTAGATCAAAAGTTATATGGTCAGTAGCCCCTGAATCTACAATCCAGTGATGACTACTGCCCCTGATACCTGATGAATTAGCGGAAACATCGGCATTCATTACTACTGAGTTGCGTTGATTGTTTCCAGACCGCAATCCTTGAATCAAGGATAACAGATGATCATACTGAGACTTTGTTATTGATGTATCAGCTGGTGCTTGAATAGCATCCTGATGAACACCAGATGTGTCTGCAAGATCTTGTTCTTCTAAACCTTGATCAAAATTAACATTGTTAGCCACAGCTCCATTATAACCCCTGCCAGCATTCTTAAAATTTGGTGGAAACCCAAATTTCTTGTAACACTTCTCAACGGTATGACCTTCCTTGCCACAATATACACAATGAGGTTTCTTGTAATTCCCTCTACCAGTTCCAGGAAAACAAGTTCCAGAAAAAGTTCCAGAACCCCTTCCTTGTCCCCTGCCCTGTGCACCAAATCTTGGATTAACTACAGCATTACTATCAAGATCCTTTTGACCATTCACAGCCAACAAAATAGATTCGGAACCAGAATTTGAATAATTCATCTATTCTTCATGATTGAGGGCCATTACAAAGGCTGTTTTGACATCCGGAAGGGGCCTAGTCATCGGGACTTGTGACTTAACTGCTCCAAAATTGCCATTCAAACCCTTTAGAAATCTAGTTGTATAAGAATTGGCATAATGCTCTCTAATCAATGGTAAAGCAGCACAAGTACAAGGAGGAATTGGTTTTAAAACCGGATATTGATCCCAAAGTGACTTTAATTTTGTGAAATATTCAGTCACTGTCAACGTTCCTTGCTTAACTCTTTCAATTTCTTCCTCAAGATTCGATAACCGATAAGCATCACCTCTACCAAATCTATCTTGAAGGTCTAACCAAATCTCTCTAGCCGTGTCAAAGTACATAACACTTTCGGAAATATTAGGCAACATTGAATTAATAAGCCAAGAAGTAACTAAATCATTTAATTGCATCCAATGTTCAAAACCTGGATCATCTTCCGGCGGCATAGTAGTTGAACCATTGATAAAAGACAATTTGCCTCTTGAAGACAAAGCCTTAGAAATTGCTCTCCTCCAATGGTGGAAATTCTCTGTTCCTTTCAATAGAGGCTGCACCAATACCAGACTCGGATTATCTGAATTGCTTGGGTGATTCACGGACCGGCTCCTTGATTAGCCATGGCAACTCCAAGAACAAGATACAAATGAAAGAAGATAGAAATGAAATGGAAAACCGGCGGAATTAAGCGTATTGCTCTGATACCATGTTGAATCTCAATTTAAAGAAATAAGAACTTCAATTGAATAAGAAAAGGAGCAATAATCAAGACTCCATTGATGAATATCAAGCTTTCAAGTTTGAATATAGAAAAGGCGGGAAACAGTTGGAGAAGAGGAAGTTTGCATTTTATTCACGGAAATGAAAAGTTGAACTAAAAAACTTAACCACATTAGATCCTAATGATCATATTTATACAGCACTGAAGTCCAGTCTGCATCCAATCTGTTGTAACTGCTTTAACTACTTTGTAACCGCTTTTCTTCTAGAGTGTTCGACAAAATGCTTTAACCAAAAAACAGCCACTTGCTTCTGTGTTGTTCAACATTTGTTTCCAGTAATTAAACTTCTTGCATTCACATTATGTTTTTTCCTTATACAAATAATAAGTACAAATGTACAATTCTCAAAAGGGCATTGTTAATAGCACCACGGTCGATTTGCTCGGGTACCACATGCACTGTTGAACTACCATCTTTCCCGAAATCTTAACCTGATGGGTAGACAGATAATTAACATGTTATATTCTTTAACACGCTCTTTAAGTGTGTGCAACCTCTCCCTACATTTGCACAATATAAATGGAGGAAAGTAATGTTCACACCAGGTGTTCGATCCCATAATTAACCAGGCTCCGATACAATGTTAAACTATCATTTCTCCCAAAAGCTTAAGCCGATGGGGAGACGGATAATTAACATGTTATACACTTTAACATGCACTTCGTGTAAATTTTGATTTTACAGTTGTCGAACTATGTTTTCAACCCCTTCAGAGTCGAATGTCGAATTTCGTTGTGGTGCTATTAACGGTGTCCTTCTGATATGATGTTTCTTGTTTTTCTTGACTGATAATTATCTGAATTAATTGCATGCAGCTGAAGTGGGGTTAGCAGAAGGACGGCCCAATGCCGTACCTTTGAGCAAGGTCTTACTAAATATTTGCGACAATCCTAATCATCAGTGCGACGATCCCACGGCTAAGGATTATTGCCCAGCTACTGAAGGTTGCATTTGTGTTCCTGAATGTGAATCCGAGGAGTCATAGATTCATTCATGTGTGGATTTTGATACGCATTTCGATCATTTTATGGCGAATTTCCCCTTGGATTCATGCTGGCGATTTCATCGCGTATGTGTTCTTGAATATTTCAAGTCAAGTATTTACCTTTTAATTAGCTAATAAATAAAGCCATTGTCAACAAACCCTGGGAATGTTTGTTGTTGTGACACTTGTTTTTGTTTTTGTTTTGTGCTGAGATCTTGTTCAACTGTAATGTGTTTCTTCTTCGAGTACTATTACTATTAATATTAGTCACTTTTTTTTTTTTTTTTTTGACATCTTTATATTTGAAAATATAGAAAATCATTTGAAGGAAGGAATATAATATATTTCATTTGATGGAATATTATGGACTAGCCATTGAGATTTGACACGTTACGTTGGTTAATGACCACCAAACTCAATAGAGTCAAGATTGAGTTTGGTGATTTACCCCGACCTAATAACCAAAACTAAGTCTTGTGACCGGGTTAGCCTGTTTATTAACACAATTCAACACTTGTTCTTAATACTATGAATGATAGTTAGTTTAAGACTGTTTGACAATGCTTTTCAAAACCACTTAATAGCTTAAGATGATCTGGATCCTCACGTTTGCACTGTTATAATGAATCGTCAGGAATTGATGGTGATTGTGAGAAGAACAGATATATAAACAATCAAACAAGTGCAGAAAGAAAGGAAGAACACTTTTTTTTTTCAAACAACCAAGAAACTTTTATATATCATCCATATGTTAAAAATAAAGTTACAAGAGGAAACCAAAGTAACGGTAAAAAGCCAACCATCCGATAAAATTAACAGCATCATAAGTAATCAACTAAATCAACTAGCCACACCACAAAAAATACCACGCCCAAAAAGCCGATCTAAAAAGCAGGACTGAAATACCAATTCTATCTTCCCAAAACTTAAGCAGCTGCAGCCAACAGGTTTGCCTTCCATTTTTTTTTCAAATTTTTTTTTTTTTTTTTTGTGTGGTATAAGCTAGTATAGTAAAAGTTTGTTTTTCTTGTAGCAATCTTAACACGCGTTACATGTCACTCAAGTGTCGGTCTTTTATTAGTGGGCGGACTGAAAGCTTCAAGGGTGGGGCCAATGCCTCCATTGAGATCCAAAAAATGATGTAATTTTGTTGGTTAAAAATGTAAAAACACTATTAATGTCCCCACTAGATCTTTGAACTTGTTCTGCTGATAGGATTTTTTCAGGGTCCACCACTGTCTTTTATTAAGACCCTCGCTTGATTTGAAAAGAATGTGTTTGCTGCGGGGTTTGAACTCAAGATCTTATGTTCTGATACCATGTTGCTTTTAACAGAGAAAGTAACTCAACACCCAATGTGACTACTTTCGGAAACACCCAGCCGCTCATCATCAAAGACACAATAGACAATGTTCCATACAAGTAACATCAACATCAACATAGTGTTTTAATATAAGAGAATGCACAGACAATAACCATATCCAGAGGCGGACCTATGTACAGCCAAGCTAGGGGTGCAACTGCAAGAAGAGTTATTGTGCAACATTTCAGGTCATACCAAGTGGATGGTCATAATTAATCCAACTCACACCTACACACTCCTAGTGTGTGTGAGAGAGGATATAAGAAATATACATATAAAAAACAAAAAACAAAAAGCCGGCGCACCTTTGTTTCTAGCATGGAGACATTTATAATTTATTGTCAAAAGAGAAATTTGGCCAAAATATTCCAATTCACAATTGTTGTTCTTACAATTAAAACAACTTTTGTATATTAGTTTGAACATCAAAGGATATAATATTATTAAAAAATCTCCAACAAGACGGCAGAGAAGGGTGTTAATTGCCCCACTTGTGGTGTGGCGTGTTGAACTACCTCCCTCCTAAAAGATTAAGCTGATGAGAAGATAGATAATTAACTATTTATATATTCAACACGCCCTTCAAATGTGGGCCTATTATATTTTTAGAGAGACCAACATTTGTTTTTGTTTGTTTGGGTCTTGGAACGAGGTTTGAACTCCAAGACCTCCTGCTCTGGTAAAATGTAAAACTACCATCTTTCTTAAAAGCTTAAGCTGATGGAAGGTAGATCATAATTAAAGAATAGATAAATATGATATTCAAGTGAGAGATATGATAGAGTCTAGTTGAAATAAATGATATTGTAACCGCTTGTTAATTGCTACATATTTGTTGCTACCAAATGATATTGGAACCGAAAAACTCACCGACCCATCCCCCGAAACAGTGTTTTGAATGGTTCATATACCCTCTCTCTCTCTTTAATAACTATTTGTATGGTTGGAGATAGAGCCGGTACAAAATTGTGCGAATGGTGTCGGTACCTCCATCATTCTTCTTACAAATAAAGCAAAACACAAAAGAAAGCCGTGAAACCTTGGTTTCCGGATCATGAATTAGAGCCCTCTTCAACTCCATGCGGCTTATTGGAGACATGTAGTAGGTCGTTCTCTGTAATTTTATATGGACAAAGTGGGCACAAGAATCGCAACGGATATCAACACAATACCTGCAAAGAGCAAATTAAGGAATAAGAAATCTCAAACTTAGAAGTTTTTCAGGCTCACAACTCAATTCTAATTATTACTCCCTCCGCCCCGTAATATAGGGGTTTTAGAAATTTCACACAATTTAAGAAACCATATAAATGCGTTACTTTTTAACATTTCGAGGTAAAGTATTGAATCGTTTTCTAGAAGTGGTCAATAATATTGTATTGTTTTAATGTAAAAGTGGAAACAATGTTTTTAATATTGTATTAGGATGTGAGAATGCTTTATAATATGGAAAAACTTTAAAAAACCAAAAGGCTCTATATTTTGGGACAGAGAGAATACTTCTTTTATTAACCCAACACATTAGCCTTACGGAATGGAAACCCAAAATCTTAAGGGTTAACCCTTAATCTTTATAAAAAATTGTATCTTAAGGTATTTTTTTATTATTAAAACCCTCATTGTGTCCGGAGTTCAGTCTGGATCGTGACTGCAGAGTCTGACTCTTACTCAAGGTTAAGGCCTGACCAAAAACTCTTTCAACATGACGCCTCGGAAGAAACCGAACTAGTGATCTCCATTCTTAAAGTAAATCTTTGCTAATGCCGTATATATGTAACTCCAAACCCGGTAATTATTAACTACTCATGCGTTCTTTCAAAACAATTAAATTTATCTTCAATTATAGGGAAAAAAAACCGGCAAAATCAAAACTTCGTTGTTGAAACATTAAATTAGGTCAATCATACACATCAATGCCGAACAAATCGATTCTCAATGAATACAGACAACATTTTGCAGATACTTGTAGAGGCAAATGTTAACAACAGCCGGCCAGAATAAATCAAGTCTTAACTAAAAAACAAAATTTCTGATCCTATGAAAGTAATAAAAATACAAATATTTGAAAATATGGTTACATTGCAAACACATTTAATGAAAATAAAACTCATTTTATGATATGCTGCGGGGCTACCATTAGGTAAAAATAACAATAAATAGATAAGAAAACGGAAAAAACTGGAAGAACAAAGCACAAATTCGTACAAAATATAGTTGTGTCAGATTCGGTTAATAAAATATTTGTATTTTACATACTATATACATGATACACTTAATCTACTAATCGAGGACGATGGGTCTAAGTAGTTACCAGATTCATTAAGTAGCCCTGTCAGATTGGGGCGTTACAATTAGTATCAAAAGAGGCTACCAGACAGAAATGTCACACCGTGACAGGCGGTGAAGGCTACCTCTTAGTAGCGGACTGATGAGAGTCAACTTTTCTATGCTCCGGTGCATGTTTTAACCCTCGTTTACGGCACTTTTAGCTCATTCCGGGTACTTCTATGCCCTGTTAAGGGAGAAAACACATAGTACGCTCACTTTGAGGTAAACCATCATATAGATGGTAAACCTTGTCATTTTACGGTGTTTTTAGCCTTTTCGAGTCCTATTTATCTTGCGGAGTTATGCTTGGTATGTGTTTAGATGTCATGACGCAGGATATAGGTGTTCGTAAGCCTGGAAGGTAATACATTGAGCTCATGAAGGCAAGACCGAGGTTCGGGGATGGAAAAGCTGAAGAAATAGTGAAGTTTAGAGGGTGCAGCAGGCAATGCGTATGCATGCAAGGCGATGCGTACGTATCCATGATACATGATGTAAAGATTTGGAGGAATGTAGCTAATGCGTGCACATTCTCATGTGTAATGCATACGCATCGCTGATTCAGGATGCTCAGCCTTGAAAAGGGCGGGAACAATGCGTGCGGATGTAGGAACAATGCGTACGCATCCCAAGAGCAGCAGCAAGTTAAGGAATTGGGGATAAGACGCTCAATGCGTACGCATGTATGGCAATGCGTGCAGTTCAGCAGGATCAAGATTTCCTTAGAGGACACCGGGCAATGCGTGCGCATTAAAGTGGAATGTGTGCGCATTCAGCAGTTTTCAAGTACAGTTTTGGGCACATATAAATAGAAGCTTTGCACAGATTTTGAGATATACTTCTCACACTACACTTTACCTAGAGCTTCTTCCTCATACCCTCTTTACTTCCCTTAGGTTGAATTTCCCCCTTTTCACTCTTAGGTTTATTTCTACACTAGTTTATTGTGTATACATTGAGATGTTGTCTTTGGATTTGGGATTAGATTGCAGCAATGGTTATTTGAATATCAATTATTTCTTTCTCGAGCCAATTCTTTATTCTTTTTTTTTTTCCTTACGTATTTGTGGCCTATGATATATATATGACAACTTACGCAGTGGTTGATGAAATTGTATACATGGCAAACACTCGTTTCCGGGAAATGGCTCCATTCTTGGAATGTGGTGTCACATATCATTGTTAAAAAAGAAGAATGTTGAACTCCAATCCAAGGGGCCTCCACTGTCATGTTTTTAGAGTTTTGTGGACGATATAAATCGATAATGGCTCCATTCTTGGAATGTGGTGTCACATATCATTGTTAAAAAAGAAGAATGTTGAACTCCAATCCAAGGGGCCTCCACCGTCATGTTTTTAGAGTTTTGTGGACGATATAAATCGATTAGTATGTGTTAGGATCAAGAGTGTGGCTATCTCTCCCAACACCCCCTCAAGTGTTGGCAGTCTGTCCCAACACTTGCACAATTTTTTTTAAACTGTCCCAACACTTGCACAATTTTTTTAAAATAATGTTCCAACCAGGGTTCGATCTCATGACCTCTGGCTCCGATATCATGTTAGGATCAAGCGCTTACCGTTGTACTAAAACCAATTGATGATAATAAATGTGCTACTATATTTCCTTATATATTCAGGAGTGTGGACATTCTCTCCCAACAGTATGCCTCAATGGTTTAGTTTGCTAGAGACTTTTTATACACATGTTTTTTTTTGCTGAGAGTAGTCGGTACGTATAGGGGATCGAACTTCCATACCCAACTAAAAAACACTGTGTCACTCTAGCACCCCTGTTTTTTCATCACTAAGATATGCTTATGACTGCGTCTTATGATTGATTATCTGAATGATAGTTTCTAAGGAGAATGATCACAAAGGACAAAATATGAAAATCAGGCCTCTATAGAGCTCAATAATTTTTTTAGGTCTAGCGACTTGTACTAAAAAACTTAAACAATTCCTTCTAAATCTCATGATTTTTAACCGAAAAAGGAATTCAATCGATTCATTAACATGAATTTAGTGTTCTCCATTTTCTGCGATCCTTGTTTTGAGCCCGTGAAAATTTTCACGGGGTACTTGAAAAAGAATGTCATGTTTGACTAGACAAAAATAATATTGAATCCTACGGGCCTGATTTCCTAATTTCTCAAAGATTGTCTGGAATGTACATGCATGACAATTGACGTGCAGTATCTTTGTTGAAAAAGACGGCATATTTAGTTTTTTTCATTGGCAAAGCATGCAAAACCATATTTACCTATAAATATGACATGTTTAGGTTACACTTCTTCACAAATTAACACAAGTAGTGCATGGTTGCATCAAAGTTCTCTAAACAGATGGGGAAAATTGTTTTCTGGAGATCTCTTCTCTTGTTGTTGTTCTTTGTTTCCGGTAATTAAACTTCTTACATTCACATATTTCTTATGTTTTTTTCTTATAGAAAGAATTAGTACAAATGTACAATTCTCGTAAGGGCATTGTTACTCGGGCAGTCGGGCAATTTACAGAGGTCGAACATACCCCTTTAGAGTCGAATGTCGAATTTCGCTGTGGTGCTATTAACAGTGTCCTTCCGATATGATGTTTCTTGTTTTTCTTGACCGATAATTATCTGAATTAATTGCATGCAGCTGAAGTGGGGTTAGCAGCTGGACGGCCAAATGCAGTACCTTTGAGCAAGGTCTTACTAAATGTTTGCAACAATCCTAATTATCAGTGCGACGATGAAACGGCTGAGAATTATTGCCCAGCTTCTGAAGGTTGTCTTTGTATTGATGAATGTGAATCCGAGGAGTCATAGATTCATTCATGTGTGGATTTTGATACGCATTTCGATCATTTTATGGCGAATTTCCCCTTGGATTCATGCTGGCGATTTCATCGCGTATGTGTTCTTGAATATTTCGAGTCAAGTATTTACCTTTTAATTAGCTAATAAATAAAACCATTGTCAACAAACCCTGGGAAATGTTTGTTGTTTTGACACTTGTTTTTGTTTTTGTTTTGTGCATGCGATCTTGTTCAACTGTAATGTGGCTCTTCTTCGAGTACTATTACTATTAATACTAGTCACTTTCTCTTTGGTGTTTTTTTTATTATTATTTTTTTTTGCTTCTTTATATTTGAAAATATAGAAAATCATTTGAAAGAAGGAATATAATATATTTCATTTGATGGAATATAATGGACTAGCCAATGAGATTTGACACGGTGTAAAATTTTATGTTGCTTAATGATCACCGAACTCAATGGAGTCAAGATTGAGTTTGGTGATTTACCCCAACCTAATAACCAAAACTAAGTCTCTTGTGACAATTCAACACCTGTTCTTAATACTTTGAATGATAGTTAGTTTAAGACTGTTTGACAATGCTTTTCAAAACCACTTAATCGATTAAGATGATCTGGATCCTCACGTTTGCACTGTTATAACGGATCGTCAGAAATTGATGGTGATTATGAGAAGAACAGATATTTAAACAATCAAACAAGCACAAAAAGAAATGAAGAGCACATATTTTTTGAACAACCAATAAACTTTTATATATCATCCATATGTTAAAAATAAAGTTACAAGAGGAAACCAAAGTAACGGGAAAAAAACCAACCATCCGATAAAATTAACAGCATCATAAGTAATCAACCAAATGAACTAGCAACACCACAAAAAAATACCACGCCCAAAAAGCCTATCTAAAAAGCAGGACTGAAATACCGCTACAATAAAACCAATTCTATCTTCCCAAAACTTAAGCATCTGCAGCCAACATGTTTGCCTTCCATTCTTTCCAAGCTAACGTGGTTTCCGACAATGAGTCGACTACTCCAAGGACAAACGATGATGTTTTATTATTCACAAAAGGTTACATAGATTGCAATGCACATATGTTACAATACAGTTGGTATTTATAGGCCTGGGGAATCAAACCCTAACCGCCTTAACATCCAAGCCGGACAATGACCGAAATATCCCAGAAGTAACTTAATCAAAACCGAAAAACCCATGCAGACATGTGTTTCAAGTAATATTGAAAACCAACTCAGCACCGGCAGACTACCCTTTAGCCGAACACCAGACTCAAGGCAAAATTAGGATTTTAGTCCTCTAACTTGGCCTATTTTGGATTTTAGTCCTGCTCTTGCTCCCGTGAGGAAAATGGTCCTCTAAGTTGGTTTTTTTTTTTCTCTGGATTTTAGTCCTATCCGCCGGAAATAGCTGATTGGACACCGGAATCTTTAAAAAACGCTTACGTGGAAGCCTAGTTAGAGGACTATTTTTAAAAATTCCGGTGGTCAATCAGCTATTTCTGGCGGATAGACTAAAATTCAAAAAAAAAAAAGCAAACTTAGAGGACCATTTCCCTCACCGGAGCAGGAGCAAGACTAAATTCCAAAATAGACCAAGTTGGAGGACTACAATCTAATTTTGCCCCAGATTCAACAACAACACATTGCTTTGTTGACCCAATAGATTGCCAGTCTGTGATGTATTGTGATTTAGGCTCTAAATTTACTACATTGTTTTATTTAGATACCTCCAAATTTGTTGAAAGATTGCAAAAGTTTACAAAATATTTCTCTCCATGGAAATCCCATTTCAATGGACCAATTTCAACAGTGCAAACTCTTGTTTATATTGTAAAATGGGATCATTTTAGTAGAAATGAAGCTTAAAGTGTAAAGCTTTTCGAAGTATGTAAGGACCAACAAACCATTTTCCTCTCGGTGGATGGATTCCAAGAATTCGAAGCTCGGCGGAAAAGGAAATTTGACAAGCAGATAGATTCAAATGTTTTGATTAGTTCCAAAGGGCTTGATGAGTGGGTTGATCTTTGATATTTTATTTCTGGCTTATTTCAAGGGCTTTTCATGGTAAGTGCTTCGTGGCGAGTTAAAATTCTTTCACTTCTTCATGAACAACCCTATTCTAGTTTTACACCCTCGGGACAAGACACAGTTTCCCATGTTTTGTTATCCTTAAGAGCATTCATTTCTTCACGAACATCCCTCTTTTAGTTTGGATTATCCGAAGCTTCGGTTATGTTCCTCGGGACAATTTCACTGTCATGTTTAGTCAAATAACTTTTATAAGATTTGGACCTGTGGATGATAGAAACTTCTGAATTGGGAGTTTTTTCCTTGAGAAATTCTTATGGCGCGGTATTCGATTAATAAGAACAAAAGGCTGCACTTGGAACAACTTTTTATATCCAAAAGTGCAAAAAAATCATGAGATAAAAGGGACTGTTTATCCAGTTTTACGTTAATCTGATTTGATATTTGTGGTTGACTGAGAGACTTAAAAGGGGTTCTAAATTAAAAACTCGTTTTTTTTTTTGGTTCGGCCCTTTCGGATCTTGCAGAAGCTTTGTTTTTGCTTGTTAAATATACTTCAACAGAACCTCAAATTTTTACAGAAACTGTGAATATCGACTTCTCCAAAGCCAAGTGCGCTTTTTCTACAATCGTTTCATACATATATGTTGTATGCTTCAAAGATCATCTGTATATGTACATTTCAACCAAAGAAAAGACATGACTAAAATGCTAACTAGGTCCAATCAACTAATGACTTATCATATTAGTGTTGAATTTGATGACAAACGTTGTTATGCTATATGGACGTTGTTGTATATAGGGGTTCTTAGGCATGGTCTGTACCAGATTTCTCTTTCTAAGGATTCCATTTCCAAAGACTAATCAAGCCCCTCCATCAATTTGATCTCCCTTCAATCCAACAATAAAGACAAATCTGCTATTATGTCTGTTATAAAACTGATGGAGATAACTTCAGATGCAAGAAACAGAAACAGAAGCAATCAAACATAAACAATCAAAGGAGATAACAGAAACAAGAAGAACACCGATTTAACGTGGAAAACCTCTCAGTGGGAGAGGTAAAAAACCACGGGCAGAAAAGAGATATTTTATTATGCACTTAATTTTACAGATTTCAACACACTCGGATAATGAGACAACAACTGTATTTATAGGCACAAATCCCTAAACCCTAGCTGCCAGGAATCTTTGTCTGATCTGCCATAAATACCATTACACGTGTCCTCCTTTTAATGACACTGTATAGCTGTCACATAACAGAATTAACAGATGTGGGACCCTGCTGTATTCAAGTACTCAGCAGACTATCACCCTGCCGATAGTTACCCTGCCGACAGAAGCTCAGGAGACTCCACCCTACTGAAGCACAGAATTGAATACACTTCTCGGCTGTCCATCACACAGGTGAGTCTTGATTGGTTCCACCAGATGTAGAGTTTAAGTCACTTTCCTGACAAATCTCCACCTTGACTTCAACTCTCACTAGAGTCAAACAGTTGCATAACCAGATGTACTTGTACCGGATGCATTCGTCAATGCCGGATGTACTTGTACCGGACTATCTCCACAGCATCCACTCCACTGATCCGCCCTCAGTAAAGTTTCCAGAAACAGATTATAAGCTTTGAATATTCAGGAAGTCCAGCAAAGCTGGAACTTACTCTACTGAACCGGTTTAGTGAACATATCGCCAGGATTCTCCTTTGTGCCAATCTTCTTCACCACAACCCTCTTCTCATTCCTCAAGAAATGATACCCGACATCAATATGCTTGGTTCTCTCATGATGAACCTGATCCTTGGCTAAACATATTGCACTTAGACTATCACAGTATATATCAGCCTGATCTGATGCAACCCCAAATCACCGACTAGCCCCTTCAACCAGATACCCTCCTTAGCTGCTTCAGTAAGAGCCATGTATTCTGCTTGAGTAGTTGATAAGGCTACTGTAGCCTAAAGAGTAGCTTTCCGGTGACCACTGCATTTCCCAATGTAAACACATACCCGGTCATTGATTTTCTACTATCAACATCACTGCATAATCAGCATCACGGTAACCTGTGACCGGACCAGTATCACCTCCATAAATGAGACCAACATCAGCTGTACCTCTCGGTACACGAATATCCTTTTAACAACTTTCCGGTGTTCCTTTCCAGGTTGAGCCATAAACCTGCTGACAACACTTATTGGCTGAGCGAGATCAGGCCTAGTGCAAACCATGGCATACATCAGACCGCCAACTGCACTAGCATAGGGAACTTTTGACATATACTCCTTCTCTTGAGTTGAGTATGAAGCATAAACAGACAAATGAGCATTTGATGCCATAGGAGTATCTATTGGTTTTGCAGCAGACATCCCAAACTTGGCCAATATCTTCCGCACATAACCCTGCTGAGACAAGAACAACTTCTTCTGACTCCTATCTCTCCAGATCTCCATCCCTAAGATTTTCTTGGCCGCACCCAAATCCTTCATTTCAAATTCAGCACTAAGAAGGTTCTTGATTTTGAACATCAGACTTTCTTGCAGCAGCAATCAACATGTCATCCACATACGGAACAAGATAGATATATGATCCATCTTTCAGCAGATGAAGTAAACACAACAGTCATAAGGACTTCGTTGTAACCCTGCTGAAGCATGAAACTATCAAACCTTTTATACCACTGCCTTGGAGCTTGCTTCAAACCATACAATGATTTCTTCAACTTGCAAACATAGTTTTCTTTGCCAAGAACTTGAAAACCCTCAGTCTGTGTCATGTATATCTCCTTATCCACCTCACCATGTAGAAAAGCAGTTTTCACATCCAATTGCTCAAGTTCCAGATCCTGTTGTGCCACCATTGCTAGTAACACCCCGATTGAAGTGTGTCTGACCACTGGTGAAAATATTTCATCAAAGTCAACCCCTTCCTTTTGACTGAATCCTCTTGCAACCAAACGTGCCTTATACGACCCCTTCTGCCTTTGTTATTCCTTCCTTTTTCTTGAAAATCCATTTACAAGTCACAACTCCCTTGTCAGTAGGCTGTTTGACCAATTCCCAAGTCTGATTTTTCAATAATGACTCCATTTCATCTCCCATGGCAACATGCCACTGAGATGCTTCTGTACATGTCACTGCTTCCCTGTAAGTAGTAGGTTCAGCAACCTCTACTTCTTCTGCAACTTGGAGTGCATATCCAGCCAAATCATCATATCCATATCTCCTTGGAGGTATCCCAACATTAGATCTTCTAGGCCTGCTGGCAGCTAGACTCTGCTGATCAATATTTGTATGACGCCCTGCTGAGGTCTCAGCAGGCTGGCTTGGATCAGATTCTGGTTCATTATCCAGATCAGTATAGTGTTGATTTGGATCCACTGATTGTTGCATATCAGTAGACTCCACCTGAAGCTCCACCTGTTTCTCAACACTATCAGATTCAGCACTGGTTTCAGACTCAGTAGACCTCCCCACTGATGAGTTTAACATAGAATTTTCATCAAACACAACGTCCCTGCTGAGGATTACTCTGGACTCTGCTGATGACCAAATCCTATATCCTTTCACTCCATCACCATACCCCACAAACACTCCCTTCTTGGCTCTTGGCTCCAACTTCCCTTCACTAACATGATAGTAAGCTGTACTTCCAAAAACCCTTAGAATTGAGTAGTCAGCAGGCTTGCCTGACCACATCTCAAATGGTGTCTTGAGATTGATTCCTGTGTGAGGGCTCCTGTTGATTAAGTAGCAAGCTGTCTTAACAACCTCTGCCCAAAATCTCCTTGATAAACCATCTTGAGAAAGCATACATCTTGCCCTCTCCAGTAGAGTTTGATTCATCCTTTCAGCTACACCATTCTGCTAAGGTGTATTCCTTACAGTATGATGTCTAGCAATACCCTCAGCTGCACAAAATGAATCAAAATCCGTCCAGCAGAATTCCGGACCATTATCTGTATGAAGCTTCTTGATTTTCTTGCCTAACTGATTCTCCACTAGGGCCTTCCACTGCTTGAAGTTACTGAATGCATCACTTTTGTTCTTCATCATCACCACCCAAGTCATCCTTGAATAGTCATCTATGAATGACACAAAATATCTGTGACCACCCAATGACTCAACTCTTGATGGACCCCAGCAGTCTGAATGGATATAATTAAGTGTTGCCTTTGTATTGTGCAACCCTGCTGAGAATTTACTTCTATGCAACTTCCCAAACACACAATGTTCACAAAAGTCCAGATTCTTGACCTTATATCCCCCAAGAAAACCTGCTGAAGAAAGAATCAGCATACCCCTTTCACCCATGTGACCTAGTCTCATGTGCCACAGCTGAGTCTGCTGAGACTGGTGAACTGCTGAGGATGCAACAGCAGCAGTGCCAGATACAGTAGATCCTTGTAATATATACAAGGTTCCCCTCTTGATGCCTTTGAGGACTACAACTGAATCTTTAAAGACATTCAGCTGTCCACCTTCACCCTTGAAATTGAACCCCTTGCTGTCCAGTAGACTGAGATACCAAATTCTTGGTCATCTGTAGAACATGTCTTACATCCTTCAGTGTACAAAATTTACCATCCTCTATCCTTAACTTTACTGAGCCAATTCCCACAACTTTACAGACCTTGCTGTTGGCCATATAGATTTGACCACCATCTATCTGCTCATAAGTAGAAAACCACTCTCTGTTTGGACAAATATGGTAGGATGCTCCAGAATCAAGTATCCACACATCATTGTGGTGTGTAGAATCCCCTGCAACTAGAACCAGATCCTCATCAGATTGCTCAGTAGCCAAAGCTGCTGTGCCAGAATTGCCTTCATGCTGTTTCTTCTTCCTTGGACAATTGGACTTCCAATGTCCCTGCTCCTTACAGTAATTACAGACATCAGTAGACTTAGGACCTTTGGACCCCGACTTCTTTTTCTTCTTCTGTCCATATCCTTTTCCACTATTGCTGCTAGCTACTAGCCCAGCAGCCTTGTGTCTCAGCTCCCTGGCATGTAAGGCAGACCTCACATCCTCCAAAGCTACTGTATCCTTCCCAACTATGAAAGACTGCACAAAGTTTTCATATGATGCCGGTAATGACACCAACAGGATTAGGGCTGCATCTTCATCTTCAATTTTAACATCAATATTCCTTAAATCAAGTAATATTGTGTTCAGCTGGTCAAGATGTTCTCTCAGTGGACTCCCTTCATGCATCTTCAAACTGAACAACCTCTGTTTCAACAACAACTTGTTGGTCAGTGACTTGGTCATATACAGGCTTTCAAGCTTTTTCCACAACCTGGCTGCGGTGTCTTCCTCAGCAACCTCAGTGATAACATCATCAGATAAGCACAACATGATGGTTGAATGTGCTTTCTCTTCCAGACTGGCATAATCTGCTGCACCTGTATTTGGTTTGTCAGATAAAGGATTCCACAAACCCTGCTGTTTCAAGAGTGCACACATCTTGATTTGCCACAGACCAAAACTGTTCCTTCCTGTAAATTTATCGATTTTTACGTTTACTGCTGACATCTTTTCTTGCTAAAGATAACAACTTTATCACAGATCCTAGCACCTTGCTGAAGGTCTTGGTGAAGATGAAGTTGATCGTACAGATTGTTTTTTCCTCCAGAACCTTTCTCTGATACCACTTGTTATAAAACTGATGGAGATAACTTCAGATGCAAGAACAGAAACAGAAGCAATCAAACATAAACAATCAAAGGAGATAACAGAAACAAGAAGAACACAGATTTAACGTGGAAAATCTCTCAGTGGGAGAGGTAAAAAACCACGGGCAGAAAAGAGATATTTTATTATGCAAAGAAATTTTACAGATTTCAACACACTCGGATAATGAGACAACAACTGTATTTATAGGCACAAATCCCTAAACCCTAGCCGCCAGGAATCTTTGTCTGATCTGCCATAAATACCCTTACACGTGTCCTCCTTTTAATGACATTGTATAGCTGTCACATAACAGAATTAACAGATGTGGGACCCTGCTGTATTCCAGTACTCAGCAGACTATCACCCTGCTGATAGTTACCCTGCTGACAGAAGCTCAGTAGACTCCACCCTACTGAAGCAAAGAATTGAATACACTTCTCAGCTGTCCATCACACAGCTGAGTCTTCAGATTGGTTCCACCAGATGTAGAGTTTAAGTCACTTTACTGACAATGTCTTTTCTAGAATATAGTTTTAGTCATTCTCAATGTAACGCCTTTGTTGAACATTTGGCAGAGGAGGCTTGGTCATCCTCCTAGAAAAAGTCTTGGATTCTGTTTTGAATGCTTGTAATGTTTCCTTCAATGAAAATTCCACTTTCTGTGAAGTTTGTGACTTTGGTAAAAAAAAAAAAATGATAATGATCATATATGGTTCTCTTGCGAAAAAATGATCATGGTAGTTGTTGAATTTAGATTTGCAAAGTTTTTCCAAATGTTTTTACTTCAATAAAGATGACTTGAATACCAAATTGAATATGTGCGGAACAGAACGTAAAATTCATTTTATCTTTTGAACACAGTATCCCTATAAAATATAAGGGAAATTAGGGATAAGGACACAATCTGAAATATTATTAAGCAACAGGACAACTACATATTTTTTATAGGGAGAAGGACAACTGCATAATTTTTATAGCGAGAAGGACAAACAGTGAATCCCGAAAATCAGTGAATCTCCTTAGTGAATCCCGAAATCAGTGAATTTCGACAGTGAATTTTGACAGTGAATCCCGAAAATCAGTGAATCCCGACAATGAATTTTGAAAATTAGTGAATTTTGACAGTGAATTTCGGCAGTGAATTTAAACAGTGAATTTCGAATACAAGTGAATTTCGATAGTGGATAAATAGTTTTGTCCTTTATGCAAAAGTTTTAAAAAACTGTCCTTCTACTTAATTGATGAAATATTTTTGTCCTTCTCCCTCATTCCCCCTAAAATATATACATGTTGCTATGCAATCATTTTCTTACGGTATACTAATCAAATTCCTTGAAAAATGAATGTTCGCTTATTGAGTTGATTTTACAACATGATAGCTAGCATTAATAAGATTTTGAACGTTTTATTATAAAGATAAAGTAAAGTATGTTCTGTTATAAAATAAATTTTCAACACATATAAGCATAGTTAAGGTTTTCCGGGATACATTATTTTGATATGAAAAATAATATTTTTTATGCAAATGCTATCGTGACATTTGGAGACGTGTTCATTTATTGACAACGAGATAATTTAAATTACGTGATTAAAGGAGTAATTAATACTTAATTAGGCTGTAATAGTTAGGTTGTATAGATTATTAACTCTTGGTGAGAATCGGATAAGCAGTGCAGTAATGTTTGAATCAGATTAGCGCAACGGTCGCATGGAAACTCATTTTTGAATCAAGTAGGAGTTAATGTGATCCTTTCTTATAGGAAACTCATTGCCACTAGCTAAAAGAATACGTTAAGCATCAAAGGGAGAATAATAAACCAAATTTTATTTTGTAAACGATTTATTCTCTTATTTTATTTGAGTATAGATATGTTTAAAGTAAAAATGTTCTTATATAATCTAACTGAAAGATTTTTTTTTTTTTAAGTTACTTAAATATTAAAGGGACTGTTTGAAGTTTCAAAGTTTCCATACACGTTTTAACCAATATATGCATTACGATATGTTATACAGATATCATTATTTTCTAAGTAATGTGTAATAATATATAAATCTTAAACTGGATTTGCTAAGAATTTCCAAAGATTTTATGAGTGCGGATTGTTTGCGGAATTATGAAAGAATTATTGGAATTTTAATTGTAAGAATAGGGTTTGAATTATAAAATAAGCCGGTGGTTATTTAAGATTGGGAATGACATGCATTGTTTAATCAATATTTGGATAATAAACTTGAGCGAACACTTGGATTATATGTTTGGTGATAAAAAGGACTCTTTGGGCCTGTAGTATATAAGAACTATAAACTTTGAGGTTTGGAAAGATAATTGATAATAAAAATATGATTGTATTGTGAAGATAGTTGAGATAGGAAATAAACCAGATTCTATGTATTGGATTGACAAGTTTCGAGGACGAAACTTTTGTAATGAGGGGTGAATGTAATGACCCGTATTTTTTTAAAGGGTATTTTGGTAATTGGTTAATAATAATAATAATACATACATACATACATACATACATACATACATACATACATACATACATATTCATGTATTCTAAGTTGGTGGAGAATTAATGGAAAATGGAAGGTTGAAAGAAATACTACGTAACTCATACCTCTTTAGATGCATCAATTAAAGCAATTAAGGAGAGAGTAATTAACATGAAAAGAAATAATGACAAACACTATTAATTACAGCTGTTTCAAGAAGAAAGGAATAATTTTAAAATTGGGGGAATGAGGGGGAAAGACAAAAATATTTCATCAATTAAGTAGAAGGACAGTCTTTTGAAACTTTTGCATAAATGACAAAACTATTTATCCACTATCGAAATTCACTTGTGTTCGAAATTCACTGTTTAAATTCACTGCCGAAATTCACTATCGAAATTCACTAATTTTCAAAATTCATTGTCGGGATTCACTGATTTTCGGGATTCACTAGGGAGATTCACTGATTTTCGGGATTCACTGTTTGTCCTTCTCGCTATAAAAATTATGCAGTTGTCCTTCTCCCTATAAAAAATATGTAGTTGTCCTGTTGCTTAATAATATTTCAGATTGTGTCTTTATCCCTAATTTTCCATTTAAAATAAATAAATAAATATATAATAATACAAAGAGATTGGATCTTTATATATTATGGGTTTAGACAAAATACAGTGAGAAACACAAGACAAAAGAAATAATGGCTGCAAGTTTAGTAGCAAGGATCTTGCCTCCTTTTTGTCAACATACAGAAAATGTATTCTTATTAGAAGGAGAGATATAGGGACGGAAAATTCAGTATAAGTGAATACAAGTGAAGCATAGTCATTCGACCACTTGGAGGAGCGAAAAATGAAAGAAGAGCATGTTGATGGCGAGTCGCATAAGAGTAAGAAAACAAGGAGCATAATTCCGAAATAGAACTAATATGGTTTCGGAATTCATGTTATGGCATCTCAATAACAGATTAACGACTTGAAATCGAGGTAAGAAGGATTGTATCAATAGGCCTTTTGTTCATATTATTTATTTTCATGATTTTATTGTGTTTTTACGGAATTAAGTTTAGGCAACATATTTCAAGATTTTCAATACACCGGGCTAACTTTGAAAAAGATAGAATTTCTATTTTTATATTGAGAGAAATAAGAAACAATGATTTATCTCAATATCTTAATTTCATTATAAAATTTATGTTAGCTTATAAGTTTTCTATAACCTACTAAACTAGAAGATTTTCGGTCAATAAGTTAGAATTTGAAAAGTAGATTTTATTTCATGGTCAATAGCAATGATACTCTCATAAGAGGTTATGTGATAACTTATGCTATAATTACAAGTTTATTTTTCCTAAGGATTTTATGAAATGTAATCTCCAACGTAATTAAGTCTTTATTGTATCTTATTTAAATCTATTAGAAATTATGTATGTTTTAGACTATTGTTTCAGAAAGTTATTTATGAAATTATTAGAATTATGAATAATCATTTGACACCGAAATAAGAGAATGTGACGGTTCATGGTTAAGTATTAAATTAAGCAGATCAGTGAATTCTCGAGGGTCCCCGGCACTAGTTTCCCTGCTCACGGGCTATAATAGTGAGAAAAGGCCGGAGCCGGTCAATTTCCCCGTTCATGGGCAATAATAATGACCATCCGGTCTGCAATATGTATATTAGTATCCTTTCTCATGGGTTATAATAAATGAGACACAATACTCTTGAACCGTTACAAACTAATTAAGTTATGAGCCTCTCTTAGTAGGCTATTACGTGCAAGAGAAGAATAACACTGAAATATTACTTGATCAACATTTTATTACTATAGCATTTTATTTTTAGTAGACAATATATGTATTTTTATCTATTTTATTTATATTCATTATTTTATATCTTGCATCACAACAATTATTTAATAAAGATAATACTGCGTTACTTTTGGGAAATTGGATTAATCTAATCATGTCAATTATTTTATTTATTTGGTATTTAATGAACAAGTTTTACAAATAATATAAATAATTTTATATCATTAAATTATTTTAATTTAAAAATGAACTTTGGATAGCCTACCCGGTGGCTGCCTTAGTTCCCTCTTGGTACGACTCTCCTTACGGGGCATTATTGCTCACTCTTTACATCCTTGTGCTTTTTTTCCAGATAAAATAAGAAACCAATCATATGTTGGCGATCTGAGACGTCAAGCTAAGTATTGGTGACAATGGTTACTTCTTGAGGTAGTACATTTGTTGGATTGTATATTATAGTATTGTATTGGTGATTAGAATATGGTTGCTATAAAGACTGTTTTTTTTGGGTGTTAATAATTAAATGATGTAATAGCTGGATTAGAGGGAAATAATAAATTATGTTGTTAGACCCGAGTTGTGTTGTTTAGCTTCCGCTATTATTTTAAATGGATGTTTTAGTTAGAAAGGCTTCGTGTTTCGAGACTTTATCTCAAAACATGGCCGAACGGTCCGTTTTCCGGAAATACTCGGGTTTTTGGGACGGGTCGTTACACAATGTGACTACTTTCGGAAACACCCAGCCGCTCATCATCAAAGACACAATAGACATTATTACATACAAGTAACATCAACACCAACATAATGTTTTAATATAAGAGAATGCACAGACAATAACCATATCCAGAGGCGGACCTATGTACAGCCAAGCTAGGGGTGCAACTGCGTGAAGAGTTATGGTGCAACATGTATTTTCAGGTCATACCAAGTGGAGGGCCATAATTAATCCAACTCACATCTACACACTCCTAGTGTGTGTGAGAGAGGAAATAAGAAATAATCATTACTCTCCACTTGGTATATCCCGAAATACACGTTGCACCATATTTTTTCTCGGCAACTATCCCCTTGATTTGATTTTTTAAAACTAATATATGTACTATATATTTTGTTTTCCTTCTTTAATATATATTTATTTGTCTCTTTAAAATTTTCATTACCCATACCTCGAGATCCTCCATCCACTGCCGACCGTATCTGAAGTTGAAAGCGAACATATCATCAAAACAATAGAAATTTGAAAATGGCCAGCAAATTCGTCCATATATATTTAGACGGCACCTCAAACGGCAATTACAAGAAATATACATATAAAAAACAAAAAACAAAAAAGCCGGCGCACCTTTGTTTCTAGTATGGAGACTTTTATAATTTATTGTAAAAAGAGAAATTTGGCCAAAATATTCCAATTCAGAATTGTTGTTCTTACAATTAAAACAACTTTTGTATATTAGTTTGAACATCAAAGGATATGACAAGATGGTAGAGAAGGGTGTTAATTGCCCCACTTGTACTGTGGCGTGTTGAACTACCTCCCCCTAAAAGATAATTAGCTATTTATATATTCAACACGCCCCTCAAACGTGGGCCTATTATATTTTTAGAGAGGCCAACATTTGTTTTTGTTTGTTTGGGTCTTGGAACGAGGTTTGAACTCCAGGACCTCCTGCTCTGATACCATGTAGAACTACCATCTCCATTAAAAGCTTAAGCTGATGAAAGGTAGATAATTAAAGAATAGATAAATATGATATTCAAGTGAGAGATATGATAGTGTCTAGTTGAAATAAATGATATTGGAACCGCTAGTTAATTGCTACATATTTGTTGCTACCAAAAAATGATATTGGAACCGAAAAACTCACCGGCCCATCCCCTGAAACAGTGTTTTGAATGGTTCAGATTCTCTCTCTCTCTTTTTAATAACTATTTGTATGGTTGGAGATAGAGCCGGTACAAAAATGTGCGAATGGTGTCGGTACCTCCATACAAAAGAAAGCCGTGAAACCTTGGCCTCTGGATCATGAATCATAGCCCTCTTCAATTCCACGCAGTTTATTGGAGACATGTAGTAGGTCGTTCTCTGTGATTTTATATGGACAAAGTGGGCACAAGAATCGCAAAGGACATCAACCTAATACTTGCAAAAGAGCAAATTAAGGAATGAGAAATCTCAAACTTAGAAGTTTTTCAGGCTCACAACTCAATTCTAATTATTACTCCATCCGCCCCGTAATATAGGAGTTTTAGAAATTTCACACAATTGAAGAAACCTTATGAATGCGTTACTTTTTAACATTTCGTGACAAAGTATTGAATCATTTTCTAGAAATGGTCAATAATATTGTATTGTTTTAATGTAAAAGTGAAAACAATGTATTTAATATTGTATTAGGATGTGAGAATGCTTTATAATATGGAAAAACTTTAAGAAACCAAAAGGCTCTATATTTTGGGACAGAGAGAATACTTCTTTTATTAACCCAACACATTAGCCTTACGGAATGGAAACCCAAAATCTTAAGGGTTAACCCTTAATCTTTATATAATATTTTTTTTTTATTAAAACCCTCATCGTGTCCGGGATTAACTGGCTCGACTAATCCGGAGTTTAGTCTGGATCGTGCCTGCAGAGTCTGACTCTTACTCAAGGTTAAGGCCTGACCAAAAGCTCTTTCAACATGACGCATCAGAAGAAACCGAACTAGTGATCTCCATTCTTAAAGTAAATCTTTGCTAATGCCGTATATATGTAACTCCAAACCCGGTGTGGTAATTGACGTATTGTATTATATGATAAAAGTGCTACAAGGGTGGGTATATATATACACCATACAAGGGTACAACGGTAATAACAAAGTACACAATAATAATAATAATAATATATCAAGACTACGTGGTATCAATCATATCCTCAACACGCCCCCGCAATCCCGTGGGTAAATGATAGACACGGAGATTGGTCTTCAAGAAGGTAAAGCACGGATTTCCCAAAGGTTTGGTGAGAAGATCTGCAAGTTGGTCTTCTTGGCTGCAATGAGCTCCCGAACGTGGTGAAAATCAATCTCAATATGTTTGGTGCGAGCGTGGAATACGGGGTTGTGGGCAAGGTACGTGTCACGGATTTTATCTAAGCAAAATAACAAGTAATAAAATAAATCCGGTTTACCCCAAGTGCAGGGATTGTAGTATAATGATTAAAACCGGAGTCGAACTCACAGGAAATCGTCTTTGTCTAGTTTGATTTATTTTCCTAACGTTGTCACGAGAAGTAAAAACGTCCTATCCTAAACAATTTAAAGACTACAACTAAAATAACAAAACAAAATGAAGTAGTAATGAAGACAATAAAGTTAAACTGGACAGAAGATTAAAAATCTAGAGCCAGCGAAGATAGTTGCGAACCGAATAACGAAAATAATTCTATTCTATAAACTAAATAAAAATTATAAAATTGCTATGGTGATAACAAATGATTTTTTCAATAAATTTAACAACGAACAAGCAATGATCCACCGATCCCGCAACCCTCAATTTCTTCTCTAAGGTTGTCTAGTGATGATTTAATAAGAATTGTGGTTCACCTATCATAAGTATGAATTTCTAACATATTAGAAAAATTCACCTATCAATCTTTTTCGTCCATCGATCCTAAAGATTAACGCTTTAATTATCAAGGTGTGAAATTTATCAATCTCGTAACCTAGATATTCAACCTAACAACTATCGTTAATTAGATTAAAAATCCAATCTTTACTATGGTGATCTTAGTTTAACAACGATTCTCATCAAATATTAAACATCAAACAGCAATACATTCATCAATGAAATTGCATAACATCAATAAAAACATAATAAAGATACAATCTTATTAAAACTCACAAACAATCCAAAGAGTCGAAATTGAGATGCTGCAACGATCGGTTTCACAAAGCTCGTTCAAAACTGCTTCAGCCTCTCACCATAGCTAGTACCAGACGGAAATAAAATAAAAATAAAAAAAATAGAAAAACACTCGGTCGACCGAGCCCTAAAAACTTTTTTTTTTTGTCGCCTCTGTTCTCCAGATGCTTTTTCGTGTTCTGTGCTGCTGCTGAATGCCGTCCTTTTATAACCTTCTTCGAGCTAGGGTAACAATTATCCCTTTTTTCTTTTCTTAAAATAATAAAACCCTAATAAAAATATGATAATTCCAATTTTGTCCTTCTCGATAAGTCTTCAAATAAATTGCTGCTCGAACTCCTTCAACTCTTCGATTCGGTCCACGATATGCTCGTCGTACCTACAATAATAAAAACGTGCAAAGTGTAACATCACATATATAAATAGATAATTGCTAATAAAATCACGTAAATAACCCGACTTTGCACTCTAATACTTTCTAACTTCATTCTTTCAATAAATCCATTAAACACTTGATTTTCTATAAAAATTAATAAAATACAAAGGATATTGTTACGAAATAATGTAATATAAATCGTAAAAATCACCGTTAACAACTCCCCCACACTTATCTTTTGCTCGTCCCGAGCAAAACAAAACAAGAAAACCATGGACTTACTTGAACATTGAACCACATAAAATCCCATATATCAAATCACAACCGGTCGACTAGCATCAAAAACATACATCCAATGTAATAAACGATTACTCAAATGTGTAGTGTGTGCAAAGTCTTCTTCAACTTCCACCGATTCCACACTTGACAATTAAAATCAAGCTAACCAACCAATACCCATTAAAGACAGATAAGGAATCACCCTGACTATACATACGCCCTACAAAACTACTCACGTCATGACTAGAGTAATACATGTGTTTTCGAAATCTTTTCAGTTATACCTAGAGGATATTCCCTACAACATATACCTTGGTCTATACTGGGGATAAGGTAGGCGATAACTAAGTCTTTCACTTATTCATACCAAATTCCTTATGTAAGTTGATTTAATTAACTTTCACATTTAAACACACATCAGAATGAGCTTTTGCCCGTCATAGCAGAATAGGACATTCGAGATATACCCTACCTTACTCAAATCATAAAGCAGCTTCTTCTGACTGTCGTGAGCTTTTGGTCATCATGGTGGTATAGGACATTCGAGATATGACCTACCGCACTCAAATCATCGGCCAGCTTTCGACACACCCAATTTATTCATCATATTTGTTTTTGAACATACTTTTTAAAGAACAATAGTTACGTTTCACTTATCACATTCAGGCTTCGGTATATTCACGATACTTCCTACTTCAATTCCAACTACACACATATTACAATTACCATGACATGAGCACTAAGCGAACGGTCTGATAACCAGAATCAAACATTATCAGCTTAAATGAGTATAGTTTCCTAAGTCCAGCTCGTCATCGAAGAGGCTTACGTGAAAAGAATTCGAGTAAAAGCTTATCTAACAAAGGTCTATGCTAAAATACTAGTCAACTCAGCACAATTATGGGAATATAACAAGTAAGTAACCAAAATAAAATCATGCTCGGGACGGATTTTTTTAAAAAACTTCAAAAATTTTCAATTTTTTCACAAAAGATAGGCATAATAAACTGAGCACATAGGTACAAGCAATCCCTCCCCCGCACTTAAATAACAACATGTCCTCATGTTGTGCAGAATTAAAGAAAAGATAAATTACTTAGCTGATTGTAGTTCGAAGGTGCAAGTCTGGAAGTGGTCGCGAGTCAAATCCAGAAACACTTGAAGAAATCAGTAGACTGCGGACCATCCACCGGAAAACTGACTTCATCTAAAAGCTCACAAGCGCTATCGCAAATATCCAGCACACTTGAAAAAAAAAAACAAAACAAGACGGACCTCGGGGGTTGACAGGACATTTTCTAATGCTATTATAATCCTTAACCGGCAGTGTACCGGGTCAAATTGTAGTGCTAGTATGGTGAGTCAGTGTCGAATCCTCCGGGAAAATGTGGTAATTCTTTTAAGTGTGGTTAAACACCAAAGAGCTGTTATTAACTCGATCTAAATCGCAATTTTATAACACAGATTACTACTATTCTACTTAACATAAAATAAATGCATAATTTAAAAGTTATTCTAATATAATATATATAGATATATAAATATATATAGATATACATAGGTTGCAATATATATATATAGATATATATATACCAATATATTATTAGAGAACTAGCCAAAGTTTATATAATTGATTTATACGATCTTTTCAGTAAACGGAATGTGCTCGATCTTTCCTTTATTATTAGGTCCAATTGAGTAAATGAAACGGTGCACTCCTGAGGTTAACAATTCCTCCTCACACGAGCGTATGAAATTGTCATATGTCATTGTCATCAGTTCAATCTCCACAACTGCCCCATGCTAATCTCAGTTAGTCTGAACAGGTACCGAGTACAAATCTACCCCGAATAAAAGAGGTTATTCCGTTTGTCAAACGGCCGATGTTATTCAAAAGGCTCCGGTTGTCAGGCGGATCGATTTAACTTTCCGGTGTTAGTTTTAATTAAACTGTTGATTTTAACATTATTATGATCTCGAGCACAATTTTAATAAGATTCATCTTTCCCAAGACAAATCTGCCCCCGAGTAGGAAATAGGATTCCGTTGTCACGCTTTATGCACGGCCAATTTTACCCTCCGGTTTTTCTATCTTTTATCTCATATCCTAACTTCTCTGGTCAGTTCATCATTAGGTTATATGGTGCGATTCATCTTGGTTAATTACGTCAATCCGAATATTATCAATACATTACAGAATAGAAAAAGATTCAATTAACTCAATTTTAATCAATTTTAATTAGACAACATTCCTTTATCGAAAACATCGAAATATAACGATTACATAACTTTGGCTAGTTATTAGATTTAGCCTAATAACATTATAAAAAGATAAAAACAAACATAACAAACATAAATACTTTAGAAATTTTACCCGATTACAACTGCTGAATCAGAGATCGTATTACAACGACTTCAGCAACATTGATCTTCTGATAATTTCTCGAGCATTACAACGCTACTTATTACTACTTTATTTATGGCATAAGGCCTATATACATACTACTACTAATTAAGAGAGGTTTTGAAGATATATTGGTACCCCCTTTTGTGTCTGCAAACCTGCTCTATTTATAGGCAGGATTTTCCAAGCCGGATCGATCCGGGTTGATGCCGGATCGATCCGGGAATAAAAAACATTATCCCTTGGATTATTCTCTGCAGGATCATATCTGGTAATCATTATGTTTCCAACTGACAAGCCGGATCGATCCAAGGTTAATCCGGATTGATCCGGTTATTTTATTTTCACATCTTGATCTGAAACTTGATAAAATCATAACTTGAGCTCTGGATCTCCAAATGACATGATTCAAGAAGCGTTGGAAAGCTCTTAAAAAGATCTATAACTTTCACGAAGGACTCTTCTTCAGAAAATGCCTTGTTGATGGGCCATTTGTTCGTCGAGAATATAATTCGATAATAGTATCACGAACCGTTGATCCACTTGAACTTTAAATCTCATGGCACTTCCTTACTTCCTTAAAAAGACATGTTTTTACTTCAAAAAGTGTCTTCACTCGGGGTCTTGGTTTACCTAAAAGTCTGCAATAAAATTCCAAAAATACCCACGTAAATCTGACACGACACTCCGGTTATTAAACCGGTACAAAATTTATAACTTTTTATTACTTTTGCTAGATTTTTATAGTATTTAGATTTATTCATAACTATTAATATTTCATAAGATTATCGTTATAATTTCTTATATTTTATATAAAAAGAGTTGATAAAGTATATAAAACATCGTAATTTTTATCATATAAATGTTATACATCAACTACTCCTCACTTAGCTCTTTGATCGTCCTCGAGCAAAATAAGAGGTAATATATAAAAATTACAATAAAAATGATATACTTGGTAGATTTAATTTCAAGTTAGTAAAATATCATTTCAATATTATAAATATATTAATTATATCTTTCTTAGAAATTAACAAAATAAAAAGTGTATATAATTTAGATAAATTATTTATCAACTATCATTCAAATGAAATTCTGCATAATCTACTTAATAAATATAATTAAAATTCTAGAATTATTCTCCTATCTCAACTTATATGAAATATTTGGAATCAAAGACTAAGTCAAGTAGTTGACAAAATGGCTTAATCGTTTTTAGGCTCAGGGTATTGGTTAATCGAAAAGATAGAAAAGGAAATCAAAAGAGAAAAATGCAAGTCGTACGTACTTACACCTTCATAATTTTGATCAAAAATATCTCGATTAATAACATTCTGATTTTTTTTTTAAACAAACATAAGAACTAAAAGCGTGCGTGTGTGTAGAAAATCAAACTTACAAGCATTGCTTCATCAAGATTGATCGGAGTACTACTCTTTCGATCGAAAATTACAAGTCCGGTTTCCTTAAACTTGTAATCATTCTTGAGATCTTTTGATTCGACTTTTTCTTTTTTATTTTGTGCCTTCATTCCCAGCAATAGGACATTTCGAGATAATACCCTAGCTGGACTACTATCATCAGGCAATCGGGAGCTTTTAAACCTCATAGTGATATAGGACATTTCGAGATAACACCATACTGCACTCAAATCATTAGTAGCTACAACCGATATGTTCTTTTTATTTTTTAGTTGTCGATCAAAGATAAGGAATATACCTGGTATTTGATTAATTCTGTGTAAATATAGTGCTTCGTTCTTAACATATCCAAACTCATTACCAAAATCGACTATCTTGCAAGCGTCATGAGGTAAGATCGAATATACTGATACCTATGAAGCACGGACACGGACACGGGAACGGCGCACGACACGACACGGACACGGCGACACGGTTACTTTCAGAATTTGAGGGAACGACACGCCGCCGACACGTTTTAATATATATATATATATATGTATATTGATATATATATTATTAAAAAAACATAGACGTAGGTTGATGCCAATTCGCAGGACGGATTGCATTCCTTGCGTGTCCCTTACGTGTCCCTTGCGTGTCCCTTGCGTGTCCCCGCCGTGTCCCGCCGTGTCCCTTGCGTGTCCCCGCCGTGTCCCCAACGTGTCCCGCCGTGTCCCCAACGTGTCCCGCCGTGTCCCTTGCGTGTCCCCAACGTGTCGGGCCGTGTCCCGCCGTGTCCCCAGCGTGTCGGGCCGTGTCCCCGTCGGGCCGTGTCGAATTCAAAATTTGAATTTAACATTATTTTAATCGGCGACACGTTTCCGACACGTGTCGGGAGCGTGTCGGACGCGTGTCGGGCTGAAAATGTGTCGGACACAGCGCACGGCGACCTAATTGAAGTGTCGGTGCTTCATAGACTGATACTTATCTAATTTTTACAATCTCAGCATACACCATTCTTTTGTAACGATACTTAACTCTTGTGTCATCATCTCCTTTTCATAAGTACGTACAAACTCAGGGGATTTTTAGGAAATGTAGACCAAAATAAGCTAAGGGTCGGTTATAATTAGTTTAATCAAAATGGCTATTTCGAGTGAGGTCTTGAACACTCTAATCAAGGCAGAGGTAGGGACAAAAATTAGAAATTTATTTAGGTAGGCTATTTGGCTATAGTTTATATTTTTTGTGGTGCCAAAAATCTCATCATTCCTAATCCGATTCCATATTCATATTTCATTTTAAAAAGAAAATTATTCTAACATTTTATTATAGATATAAGTATATCTACTAAATTTCATAAGAAAATTACTTGATAATATTTATGTATAGTTACATATACTTAAAATCTTACAAAAATCTAAAACTGACATATAATATAATTATAATATTTCTAATTTACTTTACTTAATCAAAATCTATTCTTACCAATTTATATTATTTTCATTCATATTAATTATATATTATCTAGTTATTTTTATTAAACTAAGTATTAAGTATACATTTATATGAAAAAATTTTAATTTTATTTACTAACTTACCTCTACTCCCCACTTACGAAATGACATCGTTCCGATGTTCAGTGAGTAATAAAAAGTAGGTTCGAAAGAAAAACTTAAAATTTTATACGATTTTGATTATTATCATTTTTTTTCAACATATATTATTTTAATAAAAACAAATCACATATATATTAAACATTATGCAAACTATTACAACTATAAAGAAAACTAATTAATTAAGAAATTAAGCGACTAACTTAATTGACTACTAACTTAACAAACTTCCAACTGACATTTTATCAACTTATTTCTACTAACTCAAACAACACATCAAACTGTCGATGAACATCCGGGAGTATCTACCGGAAGTAATCCCAACTGAGAATCACGAGATGGAAAAATCTCGTCTGTACTAAACTCAGGCACTTGATTCAGATGAACACACAGTTGAGAGATAACCCAGTCAAACGGTAGTGGTCTTCCCCTATTACGCCTCTCTACTGCAAAATTAATTGCCGTTTTGAACATCAAAATCCCCCAGTCAATATATGCCCCCACAGTCAGTGCATACAACAGCAGCATTTCATCATCAGTGACCCCAAAAAAATCTCTAGTTGGATAGATCCGGGAATTAATGAAGCGTTTCCATGCCCTCAAATGAGGGGGTAAAGCGAGTTGACGAATCATAGTTATGATCAAACAGTGGAAACACATATTGAAAAGCTTCTGCAGTACGATTGACAACATTATAAGCATTTCCGAGTTCCCATAGAAACTCGAAGTGTGGGTTTTGATCAAAGGTAGATGGTGGGATTTGAAAGATTTGATTTCTGATGACTGGAGAAAAGGATATAACGATGCCCCTTATAGTTATAAGATGAGATGAGGCTGCTGTCGTTAATCAGTAAGAGCTGCATAAAAATCTCTAACGATTGATATGTTAATTCTACCTCTGGGAGTCCTAATCAGATTTTTCCATCCGCAACCACGGATTAGATTGTGTCCCCACTGATCAATTTTTTCCGTATTCAAGCCTTTTTCCATCATAATAGGAGAATGGACGAAATTTAGACATCTCGGAACGTCATTGTGAAAACACGAGGCATGGCTTTCGGGAACCACACCGTCAGGCGTATGTGGTTCGTAACTATTAATCGAGGGGGAGGAGTGATTAGACATTTTTATCAGATAAAGAAAATAAGCTTAGACAGATAGCAGTAGAAAAGGAATGAGCAATGTTTGAAGGCTGCTGCTCTTTCCTTTTATAGAAATGTATCTATCATGTAAAAGTAGAAAAGATCTCTTTTTTGGTGTTTTTGTACTTCCCGGATCGATCCTGAAAAGGGCCGGATCGATCCGGCCTAGCAGCTAGAAATCCAGTCAGGTCGGTACACTCACGCCGGATCGATCCGGGGTTAGGTCGGATCGATCCGGGAACTCACTATTCACGGACATAGTTGTTTTGGCTTGAAAAATGCCCAGATTTTTTCCTAGTTTGATATGTTTTCTTCCTAACTTTGGTTTCCTTTTATTATGTTATCAAAATAAATTTTACTACACGGTGCGTGATACATAAAATCAAACGAAAGTAAAATAAAATTCTACGAAAATCAAAATAACCTAAAATCGTACGAAAATAGAATCGAAGTAACAAAAAATCGTACGAAAAATAAATTGTTTTCAATGTCAAAAATCATAAAATGGTTTAAATCAATCCTCCTCATCACTCATCTCGACGTGACTCGAGCTTGGCATGGCTTGAGAACTGTCCGGATCATATGTCGAATCATGAAATGGTTCTTGAAAGTGTGTCGACATCCTAGTCGAGCCATCTAATCCCATCGAGCTCATCACTGTCGTGACATCGGAAAAAGTGCTTCCCCATCCCGTCGTGGTATGGCTAAATGATCCAAATCCTTCCCAATCAGATGTCGCAGCTGCCGTAGTACCTGTTGAAAAATCCCCTATATCACTAGTTTGAAATCCAAAAGAATGTGGCATTTGTTGGAAGTTTGATCGAGGTGGCATCGGTGGAATAAATTCGGGCAAGGTATACGGTGCGGATTGGCAATGCGGAATATCCATCTCGGCATAGGTAGGGTTCTGCAGTAAATTCATCTGATATATGCCTCGCATGCCCTGACGTAAATCTTCAGACCACAACCTACTCCTTTCCGCAAAAACAGCCATATTGGCATTGGCACGATGAACATCATAGGCCAAGGATTGAAACATGTCGTATGTGATGGTGTTTGGAAGTTGAGTTGGAGTCTGACTAGATGATGGAGGAACAGTAGTAGATTGAGAAACATGTGGAATAGGCTGAGGTCGTTGGCGGTTAGGGTTCATAAAATCTATCCTTCCTGCCGGCCTAAGTGGTAAACTAGGACCTATAAGCGTTTCATTAGCCATAATCAGATTATCATTTGGAAGCTCAGGAACACCTATCTGGCGACACAAGGAAGAAATAAAACAAGGAAAAGGCATGTGACTGCCTGGTTTAGCAGTTAAGACAAATTCCTTAGCCCTTCTATACATAACCCTGCCTACATCCACAGGTATATCATTGACCATAGCCCAAGCAATGCACAGATCCTCCTTACCAAAAGATGTCAAATGACGAGAAGGGTAAAGAGTCGAACTGATAAAACGTTTAATAGCTCTCATATCCCTTATACATTTTCCATAGGAAAACCTATTTTCATGCCAAATAGCTGTGGGATCTAACTCGTGCTGGGCTGTCGAGACTATATGGTCAAAGTCTGCAGGCTCATCTAAATTCCATACCGTATAATAATCCTCATTTTCTGGTATATCAGGGATACCATATATAGCATTGATAAACTGGGGATTAAACGGCACTGTCCTGGTTCTTAGGCTAACAGAAGTTAACTCACCATTCTCTGTTTCATTATGAGTTGCTACCAGAGAATAAAATTCAGCTACTAAGGTTGTGTTAACTTCACCTGCCCTTAAACTGGCTAACTCCAACCACTGTCGCCTTTCGAAAATCTCTTTTACCTCCCTTCCCAAATCCTGGAAATCCAAACCCCTCTCTATTGTAACTAAACACCGTCCAAATTTATTCTTTAAGGCATTTCTAGCTGCTCTAGACGCGGTTCTCTCAAAACTAACAGACAATTCTTCTTCTGTTAAAGGCCTAGTTTCTATGACCGGGATTTGTGTAGGGATATGCGGCTTACGTTTTTTACTGGCTTTTGATGATTCGGCCATTCTACGATAGTGACACAATAACAAAACAACACAAAACAACAAACAACACAAAACAACAGTACAAATGTGAGTGACAAAACAGTTGAAACTAAATAAAAAATTGCATAAAAAACGAAATTAACAAAATAAATGACTACAATGTTACCTTATAATGCTTAAAAGGTTGAAAAGTTGGCCGGAAAAGATGAAAAGTCGCCGGAATGAAAGTTGAAGCTTTCCCTTGAAAATTAATTCAATATAATTGAAAATTTGAAGAAAAGAGAGGAAAATGAGAAGAGTGTAAGGATTGGGGTGATGTGAGAGTGAATTTTAGTGATGATTTTGAAGAAGAAAAAAAATCGAGGGGGAAGAGGGGAGGGGCGGCTGTTTTTTTTTCAGAAAAAATGGAAGAGGAAGAAGAAGGAAGATCCCGTTCTTTTTTAGGTTTTTTAGTTTCGGATCGATCCGGGGTTATGTCGGATCGATCCGACAATTTTTTTTTTTTTTTTTTTCAGAAACTCTTTAAAGCTTAATAAAAATTTTATAAAACCTTAATAATACTTCTGCAAATTTTTAATTAAAACCTTTTATAAAAAATTTATAAAACTTTTAATAATTTCATAAAGATCCTATTTATAAAATTGTCAAAAGTTATATAAAAATTTTATAAATTTTATAAAACTTATAAGGGTCCTAACTCCATTAATTCTAAATCTTCCAGGGTTCTGACATAACGTTCTATCAACCTAACCTTAAGAAATGAGGCGTTCGAATTTTCTCTTTGATCTCCATCGGGATTTTCGGATAACCACCTAATCGTTCCCTTCTTAACAACATTCAAACACTCATCCTGGGATTTGGTTGTGCTTTCTCCCCATTTCCCAATATGCTCACTTTTTCCACAGATTCTGCATCTTCTTAAAAACTTTGCCCTTCTCTTTATCGAACTTCTCGATTTTCCATTACATACTTCTTTCAATCTGATCTCTCTCAACAATTGCTTATTTTCCTCAAAAACTAAAGCTTCTACAGCAAATGCGACATCTTTATCAAGGCCTAACTTCAAAAGTAAAATAAAAACTCCTATTCGATCTAAAAAAAACATCCAGTTCTTTTACGTCTATCCGGTAAAAGACAAAAAGAGTTTAAACATAAATAAAAACACAGAAAAGTAGAGTAAAGATAGATAGCACCTGGTATTCGGCTGAATTCAGTTTCTCTGCTTTTCAGTTTTTTGATTTCTCTGCTTTTTAATTTCTCGGAGGATCAGTTAGTAGCATTACTTCTCCCTTCAGTGTGATTCTTTCTCCTTCCACAAATAACTTTACTCTGTGGCCATTGGCTATAAAAGTTGTATTTCCATCAGTTAGTTCAACAGCTCCAGATTTGTAAACCCGTGTTACTTTAAATGGACCTGTCCATCTTGACTTAAGCTTACCTGGAAACAACTTTAAACGTGAATTGTACAATAACACTCGATCACCTACATGGAACTCACGACTATAGATTCTCTTATCGTGAAAATATTTCGTGCGTTCCTTGTAGATTCGAGCATTTTCATAAGAATCGAGACGAAATTCTTCTAGTTTTGTCAACTGAAGCAATCTATGATCACCGACAGCCTTAGGATCGAAATTCAGAAATCTAATAGCCCAGAAGACTCGGTGTTCTAACTCAACTGGGAGATGACAAGATTTACCAAAGACTAGCTTATAGGGAGAACAACCAATTGGTGTCTTAAAAGCTGTTCTATATGCCCATAATGCATCATCTAATTTGACTGCCCAGTTTTTACGATTTGAGTCTACTGTTTTCTCGAAGATTCTTTTAATTTCTCTATTTGACACCTCTACCTGACCACTGGTTTGCGGATGATAGGGTGTTCCTAACTTATGTGTTACACCATATTTTTCAACTATCTTAGTAAATGGTCTATTACAAAAGTGTGACCCTCTATCACTAATGATAGCCCTCGGAATGCCATATCTGGTAAATATATTCTTTTTAAGGAATCGTATGACAACTTTGGTATCATTAGTGGGAAGAGCTTCAGCTTCTACCCATTTTGAAACATAATCTACCATTACAAGAATAAATCTTTTTCCAAAAGATATAGGGAAAGGTCCCATGAAATCTATACCCCAAACATCAAATAACTCACATTCTAAAATAGGTTGCATAGGCATTTCATGTTTTTTAGATACATTTCCCCATTTTTGACAAGATTCACAAGATTTAACATACTTATAAGCATCTCTATATAGTGTAGGCCAATAAAAACCACATTGTAAAACTTTAAAAGCAGTTTTCCAACCTCCATGATGACCTTCTGCCTCACGATCATGACAAAATGATAAAACACTTAAAATTTCATTATCAGGCACACATTTTCTGATTATCCCATCCGAACATTTACGGAAAAGGTCTAGTTCCTCCCAATAATAAAATTTTAAGTCATAAAAGAACTTCTTTTTCTGCTGCCAAGTCCAATGAGAAGGAATATAATCACGGGTTAAGTAATTAATGATATCTCCAAACCAAGGTGACGTTTCCTTAGAAGGAATTCTATTTTTTAATAACTGCATGGTTGAAGGAGTATCTATTCTAAATAGTTGTTCATCGAAATGAATCTTTAATTTCATTCCCAATTTCTTCACCATTTTCCATTCTACTTAGATGATCTGCTACTACATTCTCACTTCCTTTTTATCTTTAATTTCAATATCAAATTCTTGAAGTAAGAGAATCCATCTAAGAAGACGTGGTTTAGCATCTTTCTTACTCAGTAAATACTTCAGGGCTGAATGGTCTGTATAAATTATTACCTTAGAACCAACAATATACGATCGAAACTTATCTAAGGCAAAAATTACAGCCAATAGTTCTTTTTCTGTGGTTGCGTAATTAAGTTGAGCTGCGTTCAATGTGTGAGATGCATAGTAGATAGCTTTGAGAATTTTGTTATACCTTTGACCTAAAACAGCTCCTACAGCTAAATCACTTGCATCACACATAATCTCAAACGGCAAACTCCAATCTGGTCCTACTAGCACTGGTGCAGTAGTCAACCTAGCTTTTAGGGTCTGAAAGGCTTCCATACATTTACTGTCAAAGTTAAAAGGTACTTCCTTTTCAAGTAAATGACTTAGAGGCTTCGCTATTTTTGAGAAATCTGCAATGAACATTCTATAAAATCCTGCATGTCCGAGAAATCCTCTTAGGGTTCTTAAATTAACTGGTGGAGGTAACTTTTCAATTATCTCGACTTTAGCTTTATCAACTTCAATACCTTCTTCAGATATTCTATGTCCTAAAACAATTCCTTCTGATACCATTAAGTGACATTTTTCCCAGTTTAGTACTAGATTGGTATCTTCACAGCGTTGTAACACTCGTTCTAAGTGTAACAAACAAATATCAAATGAATCTCCGTAAACACTAAAGTCATCCATAAAAATTTCTAAAAATTTCTCAACCATATCAGCAAATATAGCCATCATACACCTTTGAAAAGTAGCTGGTGCATTACATAAACCAAACGGCATTCTTTTATAAGCAAAAGTTCCATAAGGACAAGTGAAAGTAGTTTTCTCTCTATCTCCTGCTGCAATGAAAATCTGTAAATATCTTGAATAACCATCTAAGAAACAGTAGTACTTATGTCCACTTAAACGTTCCAACATCTGAATTATGAATGGAAGTGGATGATGATCTTTCTTAGTATGATCATTTAGTTTTCTAAAATCAATGCACATTCGATAACCTGTAATCTCTCTTGTCGGAATCCATTCATTCCTTTCATTCTCTTTCACTGTGAAACCTCCTTTCTTTGGTACCACTTGAGTTGGACTTACCCATTCACTATCTGATATGGGAAAAATTATCCAAATTTCTAATAGCTTAATGACCTCTTTCTTAACAATTAACTGCAAATTTGGGTTGAGGCGGCGTTGCGGTTGAATACAAGGTTTAGCCTCTTCCTTCAGAATTATCTTATGAACGCAAATCTCAGGGCTAATACCTCGAATATCGGCAACTGTCCATCCAAAAGCTTTCTTATGCTTTTTCAACATTCTAAGTAATTGATCTTCTTGATGCTCAGTTAAAGATGATGAAATAATAACTGGTAATAGATTATTAGTTTCAAGAAAAGCATACTTCAGATTAAAAGGTAACGGTTGCAATTCCAGATTCTTAGGTGGATCTTCCAGTGATGGTTTAAGAATTGGTCCTTCTATTTCTTTCCAAATACTTATGCCATGATGGTTTAAAAGTAAAACTTCCTTTATCTAGAGAAATAATTATCTCTATCATTTCGGTGTCTTTCTCATCTTCCTTATAGATAGATAGAGTTAAACATTCTTCTAATCTGTCTTCAAAAGTTGGTAACTGATTATCATAGACAGAATGAATATCTTCTATAAAAGAACATGATTCTGGTGATCTGTATGGATGGTTCATAGCTTTGAAAACATTGAAAGTAACTTCATCTTCATTGACTCTCAGAATTAACTCTCCTTTCTGGACATCTATTAAAGTTCTTCCTGTAGCTAGAAATGGTCGACGTAAGATAAGTGGCGCTGAATATCCTTCTTCCATTTCCATAACTACAAAGTCTACTGGAAAATAGAACTTGTCTACTTTAACCAATACGTCCTCAATAATTCCTTTAGGGTATTTAATCGATCTATCTGCCATCTGCAGAGTCATTTCAGTCTTCTTAAGATTTCCTATGCCTAGCTTCTTATAATCCTCATAAGACATGAGATTTATACTAGCTCCAAGATCACATAAGACATTCTTAAACAGAAATCCTCCAATTTCACATGGAATGGTAAAACTTCCAGGATCTTTCAGTTTAGGTGGTAACTTATGCTGCAAAACTGCAGAACATTCTTCATTTAGGCATATATTCTCATATTCCTCTAATTTTTTCTTGTTTGACAGAATATCTTTCAGAAACTTTCCATAAGCAGGCATACTAATTAGAGCTTCGATAACAGGGATATTAACATGAATATGACGAAAAGTATCAAGGAAACGAGCATACTTCTTATCAGTTTTAATCTTTTTAATTTGATCTTTAGGTGGGTAAGGTAAAGATTCTAAATCTATAACCTTTGATCCCAAAGTCATTTTCTCTTTTCCTTTTCCTTAGACTTTTGAGTATTACTTGATCGCCAAGTATCAGGATCTTGAAATTTTTCTTTTAAAACCTTCCCTGAATCCATCTCTAATTCAGATTCCTTCAGTTCTTCTTGTTTTTCATCCTTGTTTTCATTATCTTCCATTCTAACATGTTCTTTGAATAAATTCCTTAAATCTTTATCCATGGGATCTTTCAAAATCCTAGGGATTTTTACACATTTTTCACCTTCATTCTCAGGTTCCAAACTTCTATTCGTTTTCAAGAAATTCTCAATAATTTCTTCTTCCTCATCAGTGAATTCAAGTTCCTCTTTAGTTTCATCATTTTTTCCATCTAAATCATTTTCTACTTCATTATTTTCAACGTTTTCTACTCCATAACTACCACAGAGTTTTCTACTTCTCGTAACTACAACATTTACCTCTCTTGGGTTTCTTTCAGTATTACTTGGTAATCCTCCAGGAGGTCTACTGTTATTACGTTCACCTTCCCTACTCAAATGATCTTCCATATTTCTTAATGAGGCTTCTATCGTTCTCATTCTGGTATCATGTCCACTCATAGATGTTTTTATTGTACTCATATCTTTAGTGACTGTACCAATAGAAGTCATCATTGTTTCCATATTCTTAGCTTGAGTAGATACTACACCCATCATATTTTCCATTAGTTTTTCCCATTTTTCAACTCCTTCTGCAGGTTGAGTTGAACTTTGAGTTACTGGTATACTTTGAGTGGTATGCTGAGGATAGGATCTAGGTAATGATTGTAAATTCTGAATAGATGTATTTTCTTGATAAACTTGATTATTATTCATATTCCTATAAGGAACTGGATATGGCGGTTGTCCTTGCTTACTAGGGTTTTCAGACCATCGATAAGTAGGGTGTTCTCTTCTAATAGCATTAAACGAGTTTGAGTATGCATTGTTCAAATTCCTATGCTGCTGAAGAAAACTCACCTCCTCTTTTGAATATCCTGTTGGTTCTTCAATCCCTATTGACATATTATCCTGATTTGAGTATTCAGTTGGTGTACTATTCTCTGAACTTTGGTTTTTGTTAGATTGTAGGCCATCAAATTTCCTACTCAAATTTTCTAAATGTGCTAGAACTTCCGTATTAGATGTACATTCTCTTGCAAAAGCTACTTTTCTGGTGCTAGAACCGGTTTCCCACATTCTGTTATTTTTGGAAATCTTTTCTATAGCATCGTAAACTATTTGAGCTTCACTCATCATTAAAGAACCACCACATGCATGATCTACATCTGCACGTGAATCTTTTCTTAATTTACGACAGAAAAGCTGAATTTGCATATCTAAGGAATAACCATGATCGGGACAGGCTCTTAACAAATTTTTAAATCTTTCCCAGGCATTCCCAAGCGTTTCTTCAGATCCTTGTCTAAAGTTAGCAACCTCGACTTTTAATTCCAAATTTCGTCCAGGAGTGAAATATTGTTTCAGAAATTCAGTTTGAATCTCCTCCCAACTTGTAAGTGAATGATGTGGAAGAGGCATAAACCAATCTCGGGCTCGTCCTTTTAAAGAAAAAGGAAACATAGTCATCCTCGTTAATTCCTTATGAGCACCTTGACTTTTGGCTGTATTGCACAGTTCTTCAAAAAGATAGAGATGATGATGTGGATCTTCATCCTCTTCTCCTAGGAATTGGGCTCTTGCGTCAATTAAACCAAAAAGATGAGATTTAATTTCGAAATTGTTTGCTCCTTCATTAGGTAAAAGTATGGGATTATTAGTCTGGTTCCTTCTTATGGTTTGATCACAGATAGGTCTCGGGTTTGGTGGGTTATTACGATTATTCTGGTTCCGATCTTGATTATTTCTATTATTATTATTTTGATTATTATTAGGGTTAACAGGATTTTGTCCATGCCCTGGAGCATGTTCTAGCCTCTGTTCATTTGTTTCATCACTTGTTTCATCCATTCTCGTATTTTTGTTTGAAGATGATTCGTCAGGATTTCCCTGACTAGTATGACCACGTTTACTCTCTACTCTTAACTGCCTTTCGTAAGTGTTTATGTCAGGCTTATAAGGAGTGAGCGGGGCCTTACCACTTCTGGTCATCAACTAACGAAAATAGAAAATACTCGACTTTTGGTAAAAAGAAAATTGGTAACTAAAAGAAAGTAGATACCAACAAAAATTGAAATAGAAATGAGATAAGAAAAAGTGTTGACTTATTCTCGAGAATTTTGAACTAATACAAGTAGTAACCATTGACACAAAGAAAGAAATTAGCGACGTGATTCCCCGGCAACGGCGCCAGAAATCTGACAGGACCTTTTCTAATGCTATTATAATCCTTAACCGGCAGTGTACCGGGCCAAATTGTAGTGCTAGTATGGTGAGTCAGAGTGTCGAATCCTCAGGGAAAACGTGGTAATTCTTTTAAGTGTGGTTAAACACCAAAGAGCTGTTATTAACTCGATCTAAATCGCAATTTTATAACACAGATTACTACTATTCTACTTAACATAAAATAAATGCATAATTTAAAAGTTATTCTAATATAATATATATAGATATATAAATATATATAGATATACATAGGTTGCAAAATATATATATAGATATAAATATATAGATACCAATATATTATTAGAGAACTAGCCAAAGTTTATATAATTGATTTATACGATCTTTTCAGTAAACGGAATGTGCTCGATCTTTCCTTTATTATTAGGTCCAATTGAGTAAATGAAACGGTGTACTCCTGAAGTTAACAATTCCTCCTCACACGGCGTATGAAATTGTCATATGTCATTGTCATCAGTTCAATCTCCACAACTGCCCCATGCTAATCTCAGTTAGTCTGAACAGGTACCGAGTACAAATCTACCCCGGATAAAAGAGGTTCTTCCGTTTGTCAAACGGCCGATGTTATTCAAAAGGCTCCGGTTGTCAGGCGGATCGATTTAACTTTCCGGTGTTAGTTTTAATTAAACTGTTGATTTTAACATTATTATGATCTCGAGCACAATTTTAATAAGATTCATCTTTCTCAAGACAAATCGCCCCCGAGTAGGAAATAGGATTCCGTTGTCACGCTTTATGCACGGCCAATTTTACCCTCCGGTTTTTCTATCTTTTATCTCATATCCTAACTTCTCTGGTCAGTTCATCATTAGGTTATATGGTGCGATTCATCTTGGTTAATTACGTCAATCCGAATATTATCAATACATTACAGAATAGAAAAAGATTCAATTTTAATCAATTTTAATTAGACAACATTCCTTTACCGAAAAGATCGAAATATAACGATTACATAACTTTGGCTAGTTATTAGATTTAGCCTAATAACATTATAAAAAGATAAAAACAAACATAACAAACATAAATACTTTAGAAATTTTACCCGATTACAACTGCTGAATCAGAGATCGTATTACAACGACTTCAGCAACATTGATCTTCTGATAATTTCTCGAGCATTACAACGATACTTATTACTACTTTATTTATGGCATAAGGCCTATATACATACTACTACTAATTAAGAGAGGTTTTGAAGATATATTGGTACCCCCTTTTGTGTCTGCAAACCTGCTCTATTTATAGGCAGGATTTTCCAAGCCGGATCGATCCGGGGTGATGCGGATCGATCCGGGAATAAAAAACATTATCCCTTGGATTATTCTCTGCAGGATCATATCTGGTAATCATTATGTTTCCAACTGACAAGCCGGATCGATCCGAGGTTAATCCGGTTATTTTATTTTCACATCTTGATCTGAAACTTGATAAAATCATAACTTGAGCTCTGGATCTCCAAATGACATGATTCAAGAAGCGTTGGAAAGCTCTTAAAAAGGTCTATAACTTTCATGAAGGACTCTTCTTCAAAAAATGCCTTTTTGATGGGCCATTTGTTCGTCGAGAATATAATTCGATAATAGTATCACGAACCGTTGATCCACTTGAACTTTAAATCTCATGGCACTTCCTTACTTCCTTCAATATACATGTTTTTACTTCAAAAAGTGTCGTCACTCGGGGTCTTGGTTTACCTAAAAGTCTGCAATAAAATACCAAAAATACCCACGTAAATCTGACACGACACTCCGGTTATTAAACCGGTACAAAATTTATAACTTTTTATTACTTTTGCTAGATTTTTATAGTATTTAGATTTATTCATAACTATTAATATTTCATAAGATTATCGTTATAATTTCTTATATTTTATATAAAAAGAGTTGATAAAGTATATAAAACATCGTAATTTTTATCATATAAATGTTATACATCAGGGGTAGGGGAATATAACACATTGCGTAGAAAAGTTTGATATAAGCACATGATATAATTGCTCAGATGGAAAAATCACCACACAGGGAAAACACAGGGCATCTAAGCGTCAAAAATAACCACAGAGGTTTACAAAACAAATATGGTCCAACATGTGCATACAGAAATACCAAACTCCAACTGAAAGTGCAAATGCACGTTAAGGCGTACAAGATTCATCAGAAAGTAATAGCAACGGAAAACCGACAGTAGCTTCCAACTAAAGCACATATGAATCAAAAACGACAGTAGCTTCCGCTGCAAGTTACCTGGCCACAGAAACCGACTCCAAAAACCTAGACGACACAAGACAAAACTAGCCCCCCTTATTCAACAAAGAACAAAATAGTCCAAAATAATAAAAAAAACTATTCTTATTATTGGGTTGCCTCCCAACAAGCGCCTTTCTTTAGTGTCTTTGGCTAGACACACGTACTAGTCAGCCTGGATCAAGCCACTTAATCTTCCTTCCGGCCACTACTTCGTGTAAGCTCTGTCACTAGTGTGGCTACAGAAACAACATCTCACACATGGGGTCAGGTTCTTTACCGCTCTCCAAACATTCTTAATTTTCCCCATTGCAGACTTCTTCTTCTTCAGTCTTCTCTTTAACTGTGCCTCCCGTTTAAACTCTTCCATATCCCAACTACCAGCCAGAACTTCCTCTACTGGACCACTGCCGTCATCCTCAGAAAACAAATCGGGCGAAAACTCGTCAAACTCATTGACTTCATGAGTACCACACCCGAGGATGTCGAGGAAGTGAACAATCAAAGGCTTCTCTTTGGGTTGACCAATATAATGCTTACACCTTTGACCATTCACTCTAAACGGCTGGTCACCATGACCTCTTAGTTCTAAAACACCTCCAGGAATGATTTGTAGAATTTCAAAGGGACCGGACCATCGTGTCCTCAGCTTACCAGGGAACAGATGTAACCTGGAATTATACAATAAAACTTGTTCCCCTACTTGAAATTCTCGCTTCTTGATCTTGGCATCGTGAAGGAGTTTCGTCTTTTCATTACTTATCCTAGCACTTTCATAGGCCTGAAGTCTAAATTCGTCTAACTCATGCAACTGTTGCAATCGATGTTTTCCACAAGATTGGGTATCGAAGTTTAAAAACTTCGTGGCCCAATACGCTCTATGCTCTAACTCGACTGGTAAGTGGCATGGTTTACCATAAACCATTTGATAGGGTGATGTACCCATGGGGGTCTTATAAGCAGTTCGATATGCCCACAGTACATCATCCAACTTTAGACTCCAGTCTTTTCTATGACTGTTAACTGTTTTCTCCAGGATCTTCTTTAAACTTTGATTGCTTCTTTCAACCTGACCACTAGTCATGGGATGATATGGTGTGCCAATTTTGTGCCGGACACCATATTTCTCAAGAACTTTTTCTAGTGGCCGGTTGTAGAAGTGTGTCCCTTCATCACTAATCAAGGCACGTGGACACCCGAATCTCACGAAGATGTTTTTCTTTAGAAACTTCATGACCGTCTTGTGATCATTGTGAGATGTGGCTTGAGCCTCCACCCATTTCGATACGTAATCCACGCAGACTAAGATGTATTTATTTCCACAAGGTGATGGGAATGGTCCCATAAAATCGATACCCCATACATCAAAGACTTCGCATTCTAGGATGGGTTTCAATGGCATGTCGAAACGCCTTGTTAAAGTTCCGGTTCTTTGACACCTATCACAAGCTTTACAGAAAGCTTCGGTATCTTTAAAGATCGTGGGCCAATAGAAGCCGGATTGAAAGATTTTAGCAACGGTTTTCCAAGGACCAAAGTGACCGCCAGTGGGTCCACTGTGGCATTGCTCAATAATATCACGTTGCTCAGATTCAGGAACACATCTTCTCAGCAAACCATCTTTACAAATCTTGAAGAGGTAAGGTTCATCCCAAACGATTGTTTTCAAATCAGAGAAGAATTTCTTCTTCTCCTGGTAGGACAATTCTGGATCAAGATATTGGGAATGAAGGTAGTTTACGATGGAGGAATACCATGGAACATCTGGAGCACAACCGTCGATAAGCATGACATTCTCCAGAGGAAAGTAAAGATTTATATCGTCAGGGTCATCCTTTTCCTCACTTAACATTCTTGAAACGTGATCAGCCACTACGTTTTCACTGCCCTTTTTGTCTTTAATCTGGACATCAAACTCTTGTAGGGTCAGTATCCAACGTAGCAAGCGTGGTTTAGCCTCTTTCTTAGTCATGAGATATCGCAAAGCAGCGTGATCAGTCCACACAATCACTTGAGCACCCAGCAAGTAACTACGAAATTTGTCCATAGCAAAGACTACAGCCAATAATTCCTTTTCAGTCGTCGTGTAGTTTACTTGAGACGGATTTAGTGTGTGACTGGCGTAATAGATTGGCTGGAATTTCCCTTTTATTCTCTGTCCTAAGACTGCACCAACATCATAGTTTGATGCATCGCACATAAGCTTGAATGGGAGATTCCAGTCAGGCGAAATAAGGATCGGCGCGGATATTAATCGACCTTTAAGCTCCTCAAACGCTTGCTTGCAACTTGCATCAAAATTGAATACAACGTCTTCTTTAAGTAGTGTAGACAGGGGCTTGGCTATCTTGGAAAAGTCTTGAATGAATCTCCTATAGAAACCGACATGTCCAAGAAAACCTCTGACTTCACGCACATTCTTAGGATAACTCATCTTCTCGATAGCTTCTACTTTGGCCCTGTCTACCTCAATACCTTTGGCGGAGATCTTGTGGCCAAGAACTATTCCCTCATCTACCATGAAATAGCACTTTTCCCAGTTTAGGACTAAGTTCTTTTCCACACATCTGGATAAGACCTGGTCAAGATTATCAAGGCAATCATCGAAGGATTGACCAAAGACCGAAAAGTCATCCATGAAAATTTCCATGCACTTTTCAACTAGCCCGTCAAAGATAGCCAGCATACATCTTTGAAATGTAGCTGGGGCATTGCAAAGACCAAATGACATCCGCCTGTAAGCGAATGTACCATAAGGGCAGGTGAAAGTGGTCTTTTCGTGGTCAACTGGGTCGATGGGTATCTGAAAATATCCTGAATATCCGTCCAAGAAACAGTAGAATGCGTGTCCCGCCAGACACTCAAGCATCTGATCAATGAAAGGAAGGGGGAAATGATCTTTCATTGTTACCTCATTGAGTTTCCTGTAATCAATGCAGACTCTGTAACCAGTAACAAGCCTCAATGCTATTTCTTCTCCCTTCTCATTCTTCTCAATAGTAATCCCTCATTTCTTGGGAACTACCTGAGTAGGGGATACCCATTCACTGTCAGCGATTGCGTATATGATACCCATATCTAAAAGATTGATAATCTCTTTCTTGACCACCTCTTGCATATGAGGGTTGAGCCTCCTCTGGGGCTGTCTAACACATTTCGCACCCTCTTCAGTCTTGATTTTATGCATACAGATGTCAGGAGATATCCCTCTGATGTCTCCTACTTGCCAACCAAAGGCTTTCTCATTTTTCCTCAAGACGTTTACCAGCTTCATTTCTTCTAATCGAGACAGCTTGGCAGATATAATTAATGGAAGCTTGTCACCTTCTCTTAAAAACACATACTTTAGATGTTTAGGCAACGGCTTTAGTACCAGATCTGCAGGGGGGTCTTCCAAACTTGATTTAAGATCTCCACTTTTCAACTCAACATCGCTGAGTTTACTTAGTGGTCCCACTGCCAAAACTTCTCCTTTCAACAACTCATCCTCAAATTCAGCTTCTAACTGTTCTAGACTCACCACACCATGATTATTCAGTTTCTCAACTAGTCGCTCGTATTCAGTTGTAACAGCCATGACTTGCTTTTCCATGAAATCATTGAAGTCATCAGACATATCGTCAATGGAGAAGCCGGTTGGTCTTTCAGAGGGTTTTTGGCTAGCTTTGGAAACATTGTAACTCACCTCTTGATCACCAACTCGTATCGTCACTTGCCCACCATCACAGTCAATGAGGGCTCTGGCTGTAGACAGAAACGGCCTCCCAAGAATTAGAGGGACATGCTCATCCTTCTCTATGTCCAGAACGTACCAGTCAAATCTATCAATTTGAACTAACACGTCCTTTAGTATTCCCGCAGCTTTCTTAGAAGATCTATCCGTGAATTGAAGATTCATGGTGGTGGGTTCTAGAAGATTGTCTAACCCAAGCTGTTTGCAGACAGACAATGGCATCAGGCTTATGGATGCACCCAGGTCACATAAAGAGTTTGGAAAGACTAGGCCTCCCATTAGCAATGTGAGCACAAATTTCCCAGGGTCACCCCTCTTGATTGGTAGATTTTCATAATTGATCATAGAGCAATCCTCACCAATCAACCGATCCATGTCCGCTAACTTCTTCTTAGAAGAAACAACATCCTTGATGAATTTGGTATACTTAGGCATCTCAACCAAAACCTCGGATAATGGAAGATTAACCTGAGTATTTTTCAGAAGGTTTAGCACTTTTTCATACTTTTTGTCCTCATTCAAGGAGATGTTGCTTTTTCCATGTGGAACTGGAAGTTTTTTCAAGTCACTCTCAGAAAAGGCTTTCTTCGAGGATGAACGGACAGCTTTGTCTTCCAAGTCCTTCCACCTTACTACCTTTTCATTCTTCTTACTAGTCAGGGGATCAGCCTCCTGACTCTCACTTGATCCTTCATTCCTCAAGGGTTCAGCCACCTGAGGACTTCCAACTTTTTCACCTCTCAGGGGATCAGCCACCTGAGTATTCTCTTGCAGCCAAGGGGAACGTAGGTGCTCGACTTCCCCTCCTGCCTTATCGCTGGCAGGAGGGGTTAGTGGTTTCCCTGGTGAGGGGGACCACTTAGTTGAGTACCTGACCTTAAGTTCATCGCACTGGCCTCTTCTCTACCGTATGGAATGGAAGGTACCAGGTCAGTTCATTGGCTATTATTCAGATCGGTCGGAGCAACTTGACCACCCTTTGGATTCTTTTCTGTGAAGCTGGGCAACAACCCTGGGCGTCTAGAAGCTAACTGTTCAGCCAATTGCCCTACTTGCCTCTCAAGATTCTTGTTTGTGCTCATCAGGAGTTGGAGGTTTTTATTTTGCTCCTCCCTAAAAGAGTTCCATTCAGCTTGGATATCATCCGAGTGTGTGGGGCCTTGAGAGTTTTGGAGGTTCTGCGGATAAGGCTGGCTGGACCGATTCTGAAATGTAGAATTAGAATTGTTAGGCCAATTCTGACTGAACCTTTGATTCTGATTGGAAAAATTGGAGTTCTGCTCTGGTTGTAAGTAGGGTTTCGATTGAAGTTTTGATTTAGATTAATATTCGAATTTGGATTGAAATTTTGATTTTGATTGAAACCCTGGTTTTGAAGATTACTCTGGCCAGAGAATTGATTATTAAACCTCTGATTGGTCTGGCCAGAGAAAGCGTTTACTTCAGCACTCTGTCCGTTCATAGGACAGAAACGAGATGTATGCCCCACATTGTAACAGTTCTGACACTACTAGAATTTCCCGGATTTGTGACGAATTTTTGTGACGAAAACTGTTCGTCACAAATTTTCGACAATATTGCGACGAATTAGCGACAAACCACATATTTCTTTTTTTTGCAATAAATAGGGACAAAATTGTGACAAAATATGTACATGGCAAAATGTATGTGACTATTTAGTCACAAATCTTTGCGCCAAATTCGGGCGCCATAATTTGTGAGAATTCTATGACAAACTGGCTTGGTCATAAAAGTCTTCGTTGCTAATCTGCCGCTAAGCGACATATCTGTCCACATTGCAAAATTGTCACATATTTTCCACAAAATTGCTACGAATTAGCGACAAACCACATAATTCTTTTTTTTGCAATAAATTGAGACAATATTGTGACAAAATATGTACATGGCAAAATGTATGTGACTGTTTTGTCACAAATCTTCTCGCGAAATTAGGGCGCCATAATTTGTGAGAATTATGTGACAAACTGGCTTGGTCATAAAAGTCTTCGTTGCTACTCTGACGCTAACGACATATCTGTCCACATCGCAAAATTGTCATATATTTTCGACAATATAATGGTAAAAATTTCCCGGATTTGTGACGAAAATTTGTGATTAAAATGGTTCGTCACTAACTCGCGACATCATTGCTACAAATTAGTGAAAAAATATAAAAAGATTATTTTTTTTTAAAAGTGCGACGGTATTGTGACAAAATATACACATGACAAAAGACCAGTAACTATTTTGTCGCAAACCATCGCACCAAATTTATGCGCCATTATCTGTGACAAGTATGCGACAAACTAGCTTGGTTACAAAAAATTCGTTGCCCATATATGTTTACTTTTAACAAATCAAATTATAAAGGCCAATAAGGCCTTGATTGAGCGGCCAATGTTAAGGCCAAGGACCACCTCTTAGTACTGGGATCGAGCCCTACTAAGTGTAAATGTGTGTGAGTGTTATACTTCTTCGTATATTATATAAATATATAGTGAACTTATTTTTGTATTTCAAAAACATATAATGTATAAAAATTGACATGGGTATAACCCAAAGATTATCAACATTGGTCGTTTTGGGCCAAATTCGGGTCAAAATGGTCAAGAGGGCCAAATCAGTACAAACTCGTAGACGTTTTGGACCAAAAGAGGGTCAAAATGGTCATGCGGGCCAGATCAGTACAAGCCCATTGTGGGTCTTTAGCTAACCGAAGTTCAATCCCGAGGTTCACTATAGAGTTGTGATTCAAACTCGAGGTTCGTTATTGAGTAGTAATTTCAAACCCGGGGTTCGTCATTTAGTCGGTTGAAACCCTAGGTTCGTTAGTGAGTTCATGATGTGAAACCCAATGTTCATTAGTGAGTTAATGATTCGAAGCCCGAGGTTCGTTAATGAGTTGAAACCCGAGGTTCGTTAGTGACTTCATGGTATGAAACCTGAGGTTCGTTAGTGAGTTCATGGTATGCAACCCGATAGCGAGTTAATGATTCGATACTCAAAGTTCGTTAGTTATTCATGAGTTAATCACTACAAGAAAACTGGAAAATTACGACGTACAGTTTACGACGTGCAATAAATACGTGTAGTAAATCTTAGATTTTACGTCATTCTTCATATGCGCGTCGTATATATCCATAAAAGCATGTCGTAAGAATGAGATACTTAAAATTTACTATGTGCTATTGAATCCCATCGTAAACGTTTCTTATTAAAAAATCTCTACTTCCGTGTTTCTTTTAACTTTTCATACCTTTTCATCTCAAAATTCATTCCTTTTCATCTCAAAATTCATTTCATGACATGTGACTGGATTATACTGTCCATTGTCATGAACAGTACTAACTTGATAAGCAGAGGGGGAGACAAATTGACACTGGCCAACCATATGGCCAGTCTGACAACAATTTTCATAGTACAGAACTTGAGCTATAGCCGGGTTGGTAGAACGATAGCCGGGTTGACCTTGACTTCGCCAGGCATGGCATAGTCAGCCAACGTACGTCTATCTTCAGCAGCCATAATGACTATATTCTCGATCTCTTGAGCTAGATCTTGCTCGATATCTCGATCGACTGTGTTCTCTTCGTCAGGGAGGTCCGCAAAACAGAGCCTTCTCCTGTTTGGTCGGACTATTGTCCGCTCGAGGTTAGGGGTATAGAGTAGTGGCCCCTTTTGACTCCGAGTTTGCATAAACCAAAACCAAAAGCAAGATGTCCGCACGAATTGCTACGAGTTTATTTTTTTATTCTTTTTTTTTATAAGATAAAGAAAGAGAAAAAAGATACGGAAAACTTAAACAGAAACCTACCTACGAAAAATTTAAAACAGAAAAACAGAAAACAATAAAAGGGAGAAAAACGTGTTGAAAGCTTCTGAGCCCAAAATGGAAGGAAAACAGCAGATTTTGACCTCGAAAATGGTGTTGAACGGCCTCCGGCGGCTCACCACGTCGTCGGCGTCGGAACGAGCTTTCCGAATTGGGGTCCTGCACGCGAAACGGACACTCGAGCCGAAAGTTATGGCCAAAATACTACCATGTGCCCTAACGATCCATTTAATCCAAAAACTTAAAACAGAAAATCAGAAAAATTAATAAACTAGACAACCGTACCGATACCCCGGCAACGGCGCCAAAAACTTGTCACGGATTTTATCTAAGCAAAATAACAAGTAATAAAATAAATCCGGTTTACCCCAAGTGCAGGGATCGTAGTATAATGATTAAAACCGGAGTCGAACTCACAGGGAATCGTCTTTGTCTAGTTTGATTTATTTTCCTAAAGTAGTCACGAGAAGTAAAAACGTCCTATCCTAAACAATTTAAAGACTACAACTAAAATAACAAAACAAAATAAAGTAGTAATGAAAACAATAAAGTTAAACTGGACAGAAGATTAAAAATCTAAAGCCAGCGAAGATAGTTGCGAGCCGAATAACGAAAATAATTCTATTCTATAAACTAAATAAAAATTATAAAATTGCTATGGTGATAACAAATGATTTTTTTTCAATAAATTTAACAACGAACAAGCAATGATCCACCGATCCCGCAACCCTCAATTTCTTCTCTAAGGTTGTCTAGTGATGATTTAATAAGAATTGTGGTTCACCTATCTTAAGTATGAATTTCTAACATCTTAGAAAAATTCACCTATCAATCTTTTTCTTCCATCGATCCTAAAGATTAACGCTTTAATTATCAAGGTGTGAAATTTATCAATCTCGTAACCTAGATATTCAACCTAACAACTATCGTTAATTAGATTAAAAATCCAATCTTTACTATGGTGATCTTAGTTTAACAACGATTCTCATCAAATATTAAACATCAAACAGCAATACATTCATCAATGAAATTGTATAACATCAATAAAAACATAATAAAGATACAATCTTATTAAAACTCACAAACAATCCAAAGAGTCGAAATTGAGATGCTGCAACGATCGGTTTCACAAAGCTCGTTCAAAACTGCTTCAGCCTCTCACCATAGCTAGTACCAGACGGAAATAAAATAAAAAAAAATAGAAAAACACTCGGTCGACCGAGCCCTAAAAACTTTTTTTTTGTTGCTTTTTCTTGTCGCCTCTGTTCTCCAGATGCTTTTTCGTGTTCTGTGCTGCTGCTGAATGCCGTCCTTTTATAACCTTCTTCGAGCTAGGGTAACAATTATCCCTTTTTTCTTTTCTTAAAATAATAAAACCCTAATAAAAATATGATAATTCCAATTTTGTCCTTCTCGATAAGTCTTCAAATAAATTGCTGCTCGAACTCCTTCAACTCTTCGATTCGGTCCACGATATGCTCGTCGTACCTACAATAATAAAAACGTGCAAAGTGTAACATCACATATATAAATAGATAATTGCTAATAAAATCACGTAAATAACCCGACTTTGCACTCTAATACTTTCCAACTTCATTCTTTCAATAAATCCATTAAACACTTAAATTTCTATAAAAATTAATAAAATACAAAGGATATTGTTACGAAATAATGTAATATAAATCGTAAAAATCACCGTTAACAGTACGTGGCCCCAATATTGTCACACCAGAGCGTCGGAGTAGGTGTGGTAATAAGCATGTCGCTGAGAAGACTACGAATCCACTGGATTTCCGAGGCGGTATTGGAGAGAGTCTTGTATTCGGCTTCCGTACTACTCTTGGATATGGTAAAATGCTGTTTGGAACGCCAGCTGATAAGATGATCACCAAGAAAAATGCAATATGCACCAATAGAACGCCGATTGTCAGGGTCGGCTGCCCAATCCGAGTCAGAGAACACCCGCAAATGGGGAGTAGAGCGTCGGGAAAAATAAAGTCCCTCAGAAATCGTAGCCTTCAAGTAGCGAAGGAGGCGTTTGACCGCCACCCAATGAGCGTCAGTAGGTGCATGCATAAACTTACTAGCCTTATGAACCGCAAAGGCAATGTCAGGGCGAGTAAAACCAAGGTATTGAAGACCGCCAACAATGGTCCGATACAAAGCAACATCCGAAAACAACGGACCGGGGTCATGATGTAACCGAGTGGAGGCAGCCATAGGGGTGGAACACGACTTGGACTTATCCATATTCGCTTTCTGCAACAGGTTGAAGATGCACTTACGCTGCGTGAGAAACAGACCATCCGGAGTGTGTAACGCTTCAATGCCCAAAAAATAAGAGAGGGTGCCAAGATCCTTGACGGGAAAGTGAGTGCCAAGGAACCGGATAACCTGTTCAATATGAGTCAAGCTGTTTCCAGTGAGAATAACATCATCCACATAGATCAAAACATAAAGCCGGATGGTACCACGCGAATAAACATAGAGGGAGGTATCGGCTTTGGAGCCAACAAAGCCAAATTGAGTAAGAACATCCGTAAACCGAGAAAACCAAGCCCTGGGTGCCTGCTTAAGGCCATATAAACTGCGCTTTAGCCGACAAACGTAATCAGGGTGATCTGGATGAGCGAAACCTGGGGGCTGGGCCATATAAACAGTCTCTGTAAGATTGCCATGGAGGAAGGCATTTTGAATATCAACTTGGCGTAGTGACCACCCCTGCGAAACCGCAAGTGATAACAGAATGCGTATAGTAACAGGCTTGAAAACCGGGCTAAAGGTCTCAGTATAATCAATACCCGGTGCCTGGTGAAAACCTTTGGCTACCAAACGAGCCTTGTGATGCTCAACATGGCCATCCGCATGAAGTTTCGTGCGAAAGACCCACTTATTCCCTACTACATTCATATGTGTGCGATAGGGCACAAGCTCCCATGTGTTAGTACGAAGTAGAGCATTAATCTCATCCTGCATGGCATCACGCCACACCTTGTGTTTGACGGCCTTAGTGTAACAAGTGGGTTCAGAAAGGGAGGAGGTGGTGACTAAGGCCTTGGGAAGGGGATAACGGATAAAATCGGGGTTTTGTTTGGGTCGGAGGGACTGGGTACGGGTACGAGTGGTCATAGGGTGAAGTGGTGGAGGCGGAGGTGGGGGTGGAGGTGGTGAAGGAGGCTCGGGTGAGGGGGGTGGGAAGGAGGTGATGGGGGTAGGGGTGGCGGTGGAGGAGAAGGGGGGTCCTCGGGTGGGAATGGGGGCGGTGATTTGGCGGTGCGGGGTGCAGTGGGGTGTGGGGGAAGGGATAAGGGGAGAGGAACGGTGGAAGAAAGCAGGAGGGGGGGTGGGCATGGATGGTGTATATGGAAAGACGGTTTCATAAAAAATCACGTGGCGGCGATATAGATACGTCCGGTGGAAAGATTGAGACACTTATAACCATGGTGGGAAGGACTGTACCCGAGAAAGATACAAGCCTTAGAGCGGAAATCGGTTTTATGGTGATTATAAGGACGGAGGTAAGGAAAATAGGCACAACCAAAGACACGAAAGAAGGAGTAATCCGGAGGACGGTGATAGGCGAGTTCAAAGGGTGCTTTGTTGTTTAAAACACGAGACGGTAAACGGTTTATGATATATGTGGCGGTGGTAAAGGCATCTTCCCAATAGGGTAAAGGAAGATTGGAGTGGGCAAGAAGGGATAGACCAACTTCGGTGATTTGGCGATGGCGGCGTTCAATGGCACCGGCTTGTTCGTGGGTGTGAGGGGCTTATAATACAATATCAAGACTACGTGGTATCAATCATATCCTCAACACCCGGTAATTATTAACTACTCATGCGTTCTTTCAAAACAATTAAATTTATCTTCAATTATAGGGCAAAAAAACCCGGCAAAATCAAAACTTCGTTGTTGAAACATTAAATTAGGTCAATCATACACATCAATGCCGAACAAATCGATTCTCAATGAATACAGACAACATTTTGCAGATACTTGTAGAGGCAAATGTTAACAACAGCCGGCCAGAATAAATCAAGTCTTAACTAAAAAACAAAATTTCTGATCCTATGAAAGTAATAAAAATACAAATATTTGAAAATATGGTTACATTGCAAACACATTTAATGAAAAATAAAACTCATTTTATGATATGCTGCGTGGCTACCATTAGGTAAAAATAACAATAAATAGATAAGAAAACGGAAAAAACTGGAAGAACAAAGCACAAATTCGTACAAAATATAGTTGTGTCCGATTCGGTTGATAAAACATTTGTATTTTACATACTATATACATGATACACTTAATCTACTAAGCGAGGACGATGGGTCTAAGTATTTACCAGATTCATTAAGTAGCCCTCTCAGATTGGGGCGTTGCAATTAGTATCAAAGGAGGCTACCAGACATAAATGTCACACCGTAAGAGGCGGTGAAGGCCACCTCTTAGTAGCGGACCCAGAAAAAATTCTCAGTGCTGCGCACCAGGGGCGGATCTATAAATTTATTCCAGTAGGGTAATCGAAGCCTAAAATTATATTTTTTACTATAAAACGATACTTTTTAACAACAAAACTAAATCGTTTTAATACTATTTTGATGAACCGCAGTGCTGGGGCGTTATATATGCAGAATGATTGTTTTCTTGCTGCTATTTACGAATTCCCTCCCTTACCACTTTGATAGGCCTTATCGTGGATTAGTTATATGAAATTAAGTCCTTTAAGATTGATTATCTTAATTACATAATTATTTTATCCTTTGACAATTTATTATGTGACGGAGACAACTAAACATGCATTATTTATCTAAGCAAATAGGCCGGCAATAATTGCGTAGAGGTGAACCATTTTTACCTATAAAATTAACATGTTTAGGGAAACATTGAAGCATGCTTTGATATCCAAAAAAAAAAGCTTAAGCTGATGGAAGGTAGATAATTAGCATCTTAAAACAATTAAATCTAAACTTCTTATTTTTGAATTAATATCTGAATCGCAGCTGAAGTGGCGTCAGCTAGGCAGTCCAGTGCAACATTCAGCAAGGTTCTAAAAGGCCAGGACTCCTATTGTAGCAGACTATATCAATGCGACGATCCAAATGCTTTCTATTATTGCTATGATGATGATTGCAGATGTACTAAGGTGAATGTTCCTGATGAACATATAGAATGCAAAGAAAGAGTTTGACGTCGCTGCCCTTTTTAAATGGATCGATTCCCTTTGGTATACGATTTCATCGTGTGTTTCTGCATTTTAAGTGTACTTTTAAACTATATAAAATAAAGCCATTGGCAACCCTGGGAAGTGTTTTTGGGATCATGCGATATCGAGGTGTATATCTCTCACAGAAGGAGAAGATCGGCCCTCGTGTTTTTTGATTTTGGTGTGTTATCTTGATTTTGAGTAATTAAGGAATACTTCTTTTGCTCAACTCCATTAGTCTTGTTCTTTCGTTTCTATCAATGTTATGTGCCACTTTTGTCCTTACAAAGTAGAATATAACACAACAACTTTTAACTCAAGGTTTAAAAAAAAAAAAAAAAAAAAAACCAACCCACCTTGCTTTAATCACAAAAAAAAAAAAAAAAAAAAAAAAACCACCACCCACCATTGGTTTTATTAATTGTCACTTTTAATAGGTGTATAATATATTTTATAAAAAAACCCACCATTATTATGTGCCACTTTTGTCTTTCGAGTGGTGATATATCCACTCCCAATATGCACTCCAAATACCACTCCCTCCCCTTTTCACATTGATCTTTGAGGGGCCTATATTTATCATTGGGTCCTGCCTTAGATCAGTGGTGATAAACAATAGAGTGATAATTAGGGTGCAAATTGCGGAGTGCACATATCATTTCCCTTGTCTTTATTTTTTTTTTTTTTTTTTTGCTTTTATATAATTTCTACAAAGTAGAATATAACACAACAAAATTTTTATTCTCAAAGTTCAAAAAAAATAAAATAAACACACCTTGCTTCACAAACAAAAAAATTTAAAAAAAATAACCCCACCATTGGTTTTATTAATGGTCACTTTTAAATAGTCATTTTATTTACATTTATCCGTCACCTAAAACACACACACACACACTACCATTGGTTTAACAAAAATATTTTCAAAATTATAGAATAGAACACATTTTCAAAACTTTTGGATAAAGTACAAAATTATTTTATTGTTAAATCTGGACGCTTTTTTTTCTAATAAAACAACAACACACTTTCCCTATAATCATCATTGTTAAACACTTAGATCTCTCAATCTACAACTCTAAACTTAAAAAATCTTTCACTAGTTTTTATTTTATTTTTTCATGCTCTTCATTTTGAGACAACATCCACCCTATTCCGATGTAAGTTCCAAAAATCCACTGTCAAAACTCACTGGTTTTTGGGATTCATTAGCCGGCAAGATTCACCGAGTGAATGTCGACAATGAATCTCACGAAAAACGATGTAATGAGATCGAACAAAGTCACAAAACGAAGAGCATTAAAAGATAAAAAAATTCGGTGAAATTTAATTACATTTGGAGATCTAGATCAAAAAACATGTTAGTATTAAAATAAAGGAGGAAAGAGAAAAATACTGAAAAAAGAAGCAACAATGTTTTTATTTTTTATTTTTTTGTCTTCTAAGCTATAAATATTGTAGTAGTCTTTTTGGTGTCATGTTACTTAAAAATATTCCAAAATATATTTTTCCAATATATATATATATATATTGACTTGCTTGTTTTGCTTGTGTCGCCAAAGGAGAGTATAATGACCTTATAATATACGATGGTATATGTCGTAACTAAATAAAGATATATGAGGGGACATATCGTCAGTAAATAGTTGTTTAATGGGGAAAAGACCCTATAATGAGGGGATGTGTCTTCGTTAAATTGTGATTCATTGTGGATAAAAAGAGACTATAATGAGGGGATGAATCGTAACTAAAAAAACGTTTAATGATGGCATAATACCGTCATTGAACGTGCTATATAATTAATGATGGAAATCACTCTCATGTCATTGTTACCATATCTACGGAGGCAAGTATGAGAGAACTTTTCCCGTCATTGAAAGTTTATTGACGGGAAATGGAAAATATAGAGGAGAATTCCACTCATTAAAAGCAGTTTTCTTGTAGTGTCACCGGAGCTTATTTTGGGTGAGTTTAGATTATGATTTCAAACTTGTATCACCACAGCTTATGTTGATTTTAACTATATATATCTGGTTTGCGTATTTTAAATAGTTTAAGGGCGAGACTAGATTCTTAGATCATGATTTTATAATAAATGAACTCTGGAATAATCCGATTTTTTCCCGTTTGTGAACAATCGAGGCATGGCCTCTGGCCGTATGATATCTAGTGGGAATTTGTTTTGGTAGAGTGGATCTTGAAAGCTCTAATTATTTATTTATTTTTTGAACGGGATTGAGAGCAAGCCAACGCAGAGGATCAACAAGCAAATAGACCTGCCAATTCTTTACCAATATGTAGAGTTCTATTGATCTCTAATTATAAATAGCGAGTAGTTTAATTGAACGATATATAACTCTATGTGATTAAATTGCTTTTGGTTTGTTTTTTATTTGAGAAAGAACAAACAAGTAACAATCAAACATGTACAGAAACAAAAGAGAGAATAAATATTTAAAGTGGTTTCCGACAATGCGACTACTCCACAGACAAAAACGAGAAATTTTTTATTATGCACAGAAAGATACAGTTTTTCACTAGCTGGGTTTTCCCACATTGGATTTGCGTGTTAAGAGGGAGAGCATTGTCCCAGTGACGCATTGCATAGGAGGGCCAGGACATGACATGTATGGATTTTTTTTTTCCGAAATAAAATAAAATAATTTTCCTTTAAAAAAAAAATGGAATGTAATCAGGGCCACAAATCACGCCCGCAATCGCTAAAATCACTACCTACATAAATGAGTAATATCACACAATAACGACACAATATTTAGTTCCTAAAATAAATATATTTTATGTAACGTCCGTAACACCCCCCTCAAGGTGGAGCGTGGAGGTCGCAAACGTCCAACTTGCGAAGTATATTAAGAAATTGCCGCTTGCCCAAGGGTTTAGTGAAAATGTCGGCAAGTTGTTCGTTAGTTGACACATGCCGAGGAGTGATAAGACCTTCTTGGATGGCATCTCGGACATAGTGGCAGTCGACTTCAATGTGTTTCGTGCGTTCATGGAAACCTATATTCTGATCTATGTGAAGTGCTGACTGACTGTCACAGAAAAAATCGATAGCACGAGGATCATTACGCCCAAATTTTGAAGTAACGCCTTGAGCCATTTTAATTCCGAAATGAGAGCGGCCATCGACCGATATTCGGCCTCGGCAGAAGAGCGCGAGATAGTGTGTTGTTTCTTTGTGGGCCAAGAAATCGGGGAGCAACCGAGAAACACAATCCATCCCGTGAGCAACCGACGCGTCAACGAGCAACTTGCCCAATCGGAACCACACCACCCGGTGAGAGACAAGTCACAATCACTGTGAAGCAAAACACCCTGACCCGGATGATCTTTCAAATACCGGATTGCCCGCATTGCCGCGTCCCAATGTTCACGCCGGGGTGAGAGAATAAAAAACAATGCATTAATTATTATCAAGGTTTTTTTAGTTATTTTGTTGCTAAAGTTAAAGCATTAACCCACTTGCTTAATCTGTGTGTTTATATCAACTTCATCAGTTAATTGGCATTTTATATCAGGGCAATGCTACAACCACGACATGAGTTGTGCAACAACGATTGAAATGGTACATTATACACTATGGATTATGCTAAAATTTTATCATGTTGTTTTATTCGTTGTTTAATTGAGAGGTCAATTCCACTTGTCATTTATAAGTTGGTGAGGATAAATGTAGTTTAAAAGTTATCTTTTATTTTTATTTTTATGTGTGTGTTTCCCATATGACTACTTCCGGGAACACCCAGCCGCTCATATCAAAGACACAATAGACAATATTCCATACAAGTAACATCAACACCAACATAATGTTCTAATATGAGTGAATGCAGAGACAATAACCGTTTATCTTTATTATAGCGAATCTTTATTCAGAGTAAATGCATTAGAATATCTAAAATTTATAATTGTATAAAGAATCTGTATTTAATGCATTACATGTAGTGTTAAATTTACAGATTTTGCTTTTTACAGATTAGAATAGAGACTACATTGCAGATGATTTTTAATGAATAAACAATCAAATAAGAACATAAAGAGAGAGAACACAAATTTAACGTGGTTTCCGACAATGTGTCGACTACTACACAGGGAAAAAAGAGGAATTTATTATGCACAAAAAGTTACACAGATGTTACATTAACGTTGGTATTTATAGGTCTAGGAAATCAAACCCTAACCGCCATAATAGTCAAACCAAGCAATGACTACAACACCCTAGCTACAATCTCCCGTACTCCGATGAGACTTGCGAGATGTAACCTGGATTTAGACTGCAGACTCAGCTGAGAACCAACTCAGCTCACTTCACCAAACAAGCCTAGTTGAATACCATTTAGATGACATATAAGCTTCTACACAGACTCAGGTACATAGTTCATGTTACCATTACACCTTTTGTATGTACTTACTTACAAACTAGCAACTCTTCGCCAAGAGCTTAAGGCACATAATCTTGTACGATACTATGTGTAACGCCTTTAGATTTGTGTCTGGTAGTGCTAAATGAGTCATAAATAGTCCGGTCAACTGCTTAGACCGCCGTCCTCGCTTGGTCTAAAAGGGCTAACCCGAGTTGACAAGACCTTTATGTCTCACACTTATATGGGGGTGAGCAATAGTCCGGTCAACTGCTTAGACCGCCGTCCTCGCTTGGTCTAAAAGGGCTAACCCGAGTTGACAAGACCTTTATGTCTCACACTTATATGGGGGTGAGCATTCTGCTAATTTACCGATGTGGGACTTTACATTCTCCCTCCGTTATAAGGGACTAGCATCCTCGCCAGGACGGGAAAGACTGTTCTCGCATAGTTCCGTCTGATAGTCGGCTCTGATCCCATTCTGTAACGCCCCAAGACCTGTGCATTGTGGCGCTAAATGTGTCATAAATAGTCCGGTCAACTGCTTAGACCGCCGTCCTCGCTTGGTCTAAAAGAGCTAACCCGAGTTGATAAGACCTTTATGTTTCACTCTTATATGGGGGTGAGCATTCTGCTAATTTACCGATATGGGACTTTACACTATGTGTTTTTTTAAAAATATAAGTCATTCTGATATTTTCGTATTTCTTAACATGCTTATTACTCCTCATCAAACTCTTAAATGACTTAAAGTGTATTGGACGGTGTTGTTTATATGTTTAGCTCTTAGAAATGTTGCCCTCACGTGAAACGTTCGATTCAAAGGATTTTTTAAGGAGTCGATCATAGTGAAAAATGTTGATTGATCCATTGATCTATTGAGAGATCTATTACTTTATATTATTAGTGTTAGAACATAAGGACTATATTGTAATTCTAGATAACTTGTGTATTAAGTATGTTATTAATGTGTACCCCTAGCATGTACACTTGGCAGCTTTCTAGATAAGTTGTTAGGATAATATCTAGTAAGATCTAGTATTTATGGTTGTAAGCTCCACACAATTAATGCAATGGAATCTATTATCTAAATTCTGTTTCTTGTCTTGGTAGCAGAGCCAAAGATGGCTAACGCCGATTCCACCTCCGGCGGTACACCACCGCCTGCAATTTCTTCTACTGTTAGTATTGCTTCCACTGTTAACATTCCCTTCTCCACCTTGTCCATTGGTTCCATCACTACACCGATTCCTCAGTCCCAACCTGGAGAAGGCAGTCCCTCCTTCTCCACCGTTACACCGGTCCACACTTTTCCGGCCAGCTACATGCAGGTACCTATCTCACCAATTGCTACTCGATTCATGCCTGAAACTTCATTTCAAAGTTTATCTCGAGCTGGAGTCCCCTTGTTCCCGACGTACTCGCAACCACCAGTTACTCCGTCGCGTTTGCTCAGTACTGCTCCCTTTGGTGGCAATCTTAATCAGAGCTGCACCGTTAAACTTGACACAAGCAACTATCTGCTCTGTAAATCGACCATCCTTCCTATCATTAGGGGTCATCGTCTTGAAGGTCATCTATTGGGGACTACAGCTTGTCCACCTCAGTTCCTGGCTACTACTGGTTATGGTTCAGCCTTAAATTCGGCCTATGACGACTGGTTGGCTACAGATCAGCTTCTTATGGGATGGTTGTTGGCCTCTATGACCGAATCTGCACTTCAAGAGGTTGTGGGGTGTAACATAGCCTCTGAAATTTGGAACACTCTTGAAGTACTCTTCAACAACAAATCTGAGGCTCGAATGCTTGAATACAAAGGAGCTTTGACTAGAACCGACAAGGGTACCAAACCTATGATGGAATATTTGGCTCTTATGAAATCTTACTCCGACGGGCTTGCTGCAGCAGGCTATCCAATCTCCAAGTCTGAACTGATTTTGGCTGCTCTTGGTGGTTTAGGGAAAGACTATGAATCAGTAATAGTCAACATCACTTCTCGAATTGGATCTCTTACCTGGCAGGAGGTTCAGTCTCAATTGATCACTCATGAGCGCTTGCTGGCAAGGTTCAATCCCTCTATTACTCTGGATGCTCCTCCTCCATCAGCTCATCTTGCCACTCAGAAATCAGGGGGGAGAGGCAGGAACAATAACAACTATGGTGGAAATAGTCAGAATCCTGGCAGAGGACGTGGTTTTAGGGGCTCTAGAGGAGGTCGTAATCAAGGGAACAGAGGTGGAAGATCAGGTCCAAGACCTGTTTGTCAAGTCTGTGGCAAAACTGGCCATATTGCAGCTGAATGCTATCATAGGTATGATTCTTCATACACAGGACCAGTGGTTACCAACAATGGCAGTCACCAAAATGCAGGGAACAGGTCAAATGCTGCATATGTTGCTTCCTCTGATACTTTTCTGGATCCAAGCTGGTATGCTGATAGTGGAGCTTCAAGTCACATTGCTTCTGATCTCAATAGCCTGCATCTAAGCTCAGGATATGAGGGTTCTGATGGACTTGTTGTAGGTAATGGTGAATCTCTCCCTATTGCTCACATTGGTCATTCTACAATTCCTGTTAATTCTAGTTCTTCTACGTTAAATCTCAAAAACATCCTTCATGTGCCTACTATTACTAAGAATCTTCTTAGTGTGTCCAAATTGACATCTGATAATCCTGTTTTTCTTGAATTTCACCCCAATTGTTGTTTTGTGAAGGATCAAGTCACCAAGAAAGTTCTTCTGCAAGGAACACTTAAGAATGGCCTCTACCAAATGCATCTACATGTGAGTCTGAGCTCCCCTCAATCCAAAGCTGCTGTCCATCAGTCTGGTGTCTACTCATGTTCCAATAAATCTGTTGATCAACATTTAGCTTTTGTAGTTTCTCCTTATGATAGAGCCAACCTGTGGCATAGGAGATTAGGACATCATTCAGTTAGAATTATGCATCATGTAATGTCCTTCTGTAATGAATCTTTAAAGTTGAATGAGAAATTGTCTTTCTGTGAAGCTTGCTGTTATGGTAAACAACATTCTTTTGCTTATCCCTTATCTAGTTCCAAAACCAGTGCTCCTTTTGAACTTGTGCATTCTGACCTTTGGGGCCCTGCCCCTGTTACTTCAACATCTGGTTATACTTACTATATTGCCTTTGTTGATGACTTTACTAGATACACATGGATCTTTGATGGAGGTCAAGTTAAATTATTAACTCGATGCCTACTAACACACTAGCAAGAGAACTAGGTTCAATTGTAGTATAGCCAGATAGAGTCGAGGTCGATCCCACAGAGACTCGGCACAAATAAAAGACAACTTTATCCTATTAGAACTAAATTGAAAGGGCGGTCTATGACCAACTAAATGCAGTAAATGAAATAGTGACAACCACAAGACACAAAGACAGACTAAAGACTACTAAAACATGGATAATACGGTTGATATTACCTAAACAAATAGTATTGATTACGCTAGTAGATTATAACTCCCCCATGTGAATTAGGATGATAACGAGACTAAACAAACGTTTAAAGATTAATTATTATGACTACGGGAGTCATCCCCTAAGGTAGATTTAGCTCCAATTAGGCCCTCTAAATCATCGTGCCTCCATTACGTGACTTCACTTTTTAATGCCTCCATCTCATATAACTTCTGACACAATACAAGACTAGGGATGCCGGTATAAACCGTAACCTCATCTAAGCAACATTCCTAGGGTAAGGCGTACTTCTTAGATGCCGATTCAATCTATATCCTAAGTAACAATCACTTTTTGGGTTTCATGTTAAATTATGATGACGAATAACTAAGTTGATCAGGTTTAATTACTCGTTTTAATTCCAAATCAGATAATCTGACGTAGTCGAAGCCGATCATAATATTGCCCTACACATTGCCAGGCTCGGTCGACCGAATGACAGCACTCGGGCGACCGAGTGACATGTCTAGGTCGACCGAACACAGTTCTGTGTCGGAACAAATCATGATTCCTTCTTAACGTTTCTAACCTAAACACATGGGTTCGTAAATAGATCTACATCACGCAATCAATACAAATAAAAACTACTCCATAATAAAATACATCAGATCTACAAATAAAGATTGCATAATTGAATAGTCATACCCTCGAAGACGAGAGTGACTCCCACTCTTTAATGCGCTCCCTAATCGGAGAATCCGGTGAATCCACAATGTACGAACATAAAGAAAATAAAACTAAAGCTTAAGATCTAAAATTATATGAATTGTTTTGTGTTGTAGTGGTGTGTGTTCTCAACATCGTGGCTGCTGTTTATATAGGAGTTGTAGCCGACATAGGGAGAATCCAGAAGATTGACATGCGTTTATCACATTAGGCTCGGGTGACCGAACCTACACGCTCGGTCGACCGAATGGCATGGCTCGGTCGACCGAGCCTCCTTCTTTACGCGTTTTCAATTTTGCTTCGTCTGACTTGTTCCCCACTCCATGCTTTTGAATTGATCTGATTTATCTTTTCTTCAATGCTCCGATTTTCTTCTCTTTTATCTTGAGACTTCTCGATTGCGTGATAATTATCTTCCCGATTTATCATGATCTGCAAAATCAGCATTTATCACACAATTAATTGCTCTTTTATAATAAAAATAGCTAAATACCAATTATCATATTAATAATCACTTATCATTAAATAATAAATATAAACACGTGATTAAATATGAAATATGTATAATTAACTCCGATTTAAGGTTATAATTGATGACATAAACAGGTATATTTTAACTGTCATCAAAATGCCCCCACTTAAACTTTGCTTCGTCCCGAACAAAGCATTAACAAGTTATTCCCCAAGAGAACATTTTCTGTGGTCAACTCATACTTACGCAAGAAACCCGAGTCAAGTCATACCAGTCATGCTCATAAGATAAGCATTATTCACTACTCGCTATGAATCGAAGTGATTGTGTGCAGTGCATTGGTTTTATATAAATGTAGCAAGATTAGAGTTTATGCAGACTTCATATCTAAATTCACCAACATCAGCATTCATACTTCTTATGCCTCTCGATGGTTAAAGCACTAGAACAATAAGCAAGAGCGTATCTATAGGGTTTTTGGACTTGGAGACCGAGTACTACTCAAAGCCTCTGAAAATTCGAAAAATTTGTTTCAATTTTTGCATATTTTTCGAATACTACTAACCTCAAGGAAGAAAACTTTTCATAGAGTATCCCCCTATCTTAGATTAAGCATAGCATCGAATATTACCACAAGCGCGGGGCTACTTTGGTAATGTTACTACAAGCCCAGTGTTTTAATACATTCTCAAAACACAGGTACGTCCCAAGCTTATTACTCCGCTTTTGTTGGCTAGAAGATCAGAATACATCAGTCGACAAATGTCGACACTGGGTCCTCATAACCAATTATCTACGCAATGTACACATACTTCTTTCAATTATTATAAATCATGCGGTACTAAGCGATTCACATGTTGAGTTATTGAACAATACCTAACTACTTGCAATTGTTGGCATGAATATCCTTAAGTCTACTAACACTTTATCGCAAAAGTATAATATGACCACGTACTCACGCAACTTGGTTCATTTCCTATTAATTCTAAGTGTAAGAACTTCACAAGTTTAAGGGTACGAGTTAAGCAACTTGGCATTTATCCATAAAATTTTAAATTTGGCTCTCAGTATTCCGTTCCCCTTGACTTTTTCAACATATAGCACAATATATAGCTAAGTCCCCTGCCCCCCACTTAAACATGGCATTGTCCTCAATGACAAAAATAAATGAGAGTTCAAGATGAAAGACTTAGCTCTGGAAACGGCTCCCAAGTAAAGGAACATTATCGGAGTAATCATCGGCACAGCGTGGAGAGATAGACACATCCTGTATAAGCAGACAAGCTCCACGAAATCGTCAAATACCATGTCTATGGAAGTTATAAAATAATGTGGCAGTAATTAGATATAGATATCTAAAAACAGTTTAAGCCACTTTATTTTATACTGCCATGGACAAGACCTAAGGGAATTTAAACCCAAATAAAAACTCACATGACGGCTATCAAGGAAAAAACCTCGTTTATTCCGAACTTAGACTCGGAACATGGCGAGATGAAAAAAACCGTGATAGGCGCATGCTACTTTATTAAAAAGAGAAACGAAAAAGATAGTGATAAGTAGTAGTTCTAAGTTTATAGTCGCTAGCTCGACTCAGCTCAAGATGGTTTATTCATAGACAGGGTCGTCGAGGTACAAAACCTCCTCCTCAGCAGCAGGCGGAAGCCCGTGATAATGCTTAAGACGATGTCCATTGACCACAAATCTGGACTCGTCTTTGAAATTGAATAGCTCCACTGCTCCAGAAGGAAAGACTCGTTGTACTTGAAATGGGCCATACCATCTTGATTTCAACTTACCCGGGAAGAGTCTTAAGCGCGAATTGTATAAGAGAACCAGATCACCCTCTTGAAAGGTCCTCTCCAGAATCTTTTTGTCATGAAACTTCTTTGTGCGCTCCTTGAAAATCTTGGCATTCTCGTATGCCTCTAAACGAAACTCCTCCAGGCGAGTTAATTCCAACATCCTTTTCTCACCGGCCAACGTCTCATCAAAATTTAGCATCCTTGTTGCCCACATGGCCCGGTGCTCCAGTTCCATAGGTAGATGACATGCCTTTCCAAAAACAATCCTATATGGTGACATTCCAATCGAGGTTTTATATGCAGTCCTATAAGCCCATAAAGCGTCGTCTAAACGTAACGACCAATCCTTTCTGGTCGTATTGACAGTTTTCTCCAGGATACGCTTTATCTCTCGATTGGTGACTTCTACCTGTCCACTAGTCTGGGGGTGATATGCTGATGCTAGCTTATATCGAACCCCATACTTAATCATCATCCGTTCAAAAGGTTTATTACAAAAATGACTACCATTGTCGCTTATTATCGCCCTCGGCGTCCCAAACCTTGTAAAAATGTTCTTCTTCAAGAATCTAACCACAACCCTAGCATCGTTAGTAGGTGAAGCAATGGCCTCAACCCATTTGGATACATAATCAACAGCAACTAAGATATATCGGTTAGATAGTGATGAAGTAAATGGTCCAACAAAATCTATTCCCCAAACGTCAAAAAGCTCCACTTCTAAGATGCTCTTAAGAGGCATCTCATTCCTCCTTGAAATATTACCTGTCATTTGACAAGCATGACATGCCTTTGCATATTGGTGTGCATCCTTAAACAATGTCGGCCAATAAAAACCGCATTAGAGGACTTTGGCCGCAGTTGTATCTCCCCCGTAGTGTCCTCCAACTTCATAAGAATGACAATGCTTCAGGATATCATTATACTCTTCCTCTGGCACACATCTTCGAAAAACATTATCAGATCCTAGCTTAAACAAGTACGGTTCATCCCAATAATAATGTCTAAGATCTTTAAAGAACTTTCTCCTTTCTTGGACAGTGAGATTTGGTGGCAGGTACTTTGCGGATAGATAATTGACAAACAAACTAAACCATGGTTGCTTCTTCTCCTTCACAACCTCTATTCGTGAAGAAACTGCAGCACAATCATCATGTCCCCCGATGGTGGTGATGGAGAAAAGTTGTTCATCAGGAAAAGATTCTCCTATCTCAGGTAATTCCTCACCATCTTCTAATTGTAAGCGCGATAGATGATCGGCCACCACGTTCTCACTTCCTTTCTTATCTCGGATTTCTACGTCAAATTCTTGTAGCAGTAGAATCCATCTCAACAGTCTCGGCTTTGAATCTTGCTTTGCTAGGAGATACTTATGAGCCGCATGGTCAGTCCACACAGTGACTTTAGATCCCACTAAGTAAGATCTAAACTTATCAAAAGCAAAGATAACGGCCAAAAGTTCCTTCTCCGTTGTTGCATAGTTTCTTTGGGCAGCGTTCAAAGTCCGACTTGCATAATAAATGGGCCTAAAAATCTTATCCTTTCTCTGACCCAAAGCGGCGCCAACAGCAGTATCACTTTCATCACACATCAGCTCGAATGGAAGATCCCAATCCGGTGCGACCAGAACGGGTGCAGTAATCAGTCTACTTTTTATTTCGTTGAAAGCTTTTATGCACTCATTAGAAAACATGAATGGTACGTCCTTGGCCAATAATTCGGTAAGAGGTCTAGAGACCAGGGAAAAGTCCTTGATAAACCTACGATAAAATCCGGCGTGGCCTAAAAAACCTCGCAAATTTTTAAGATTAGTAGGTGGAGGTAATTTCTCGATCACCTCAACTTTGGCTCTATCCACCTCTATACCGTTCTTTGATATGCGGTGGCCCAGTACTATACCTTCTGTGACCATCAAATGACATTTCTCCCAGTTAAGCACAAGATTCGTCTCTTCACATCTCTTCAACACTCGTGCTAGATGTGTGAGACATGAATCGAAATCGTCTCCAAACACGGAGAAATCATCCATAAAGATTTCCAAGAAGTCTTCCACCATATCCGCAAATAATGACATCATACACCGTTGAAATGTTGCGGGGGCGTTGCACAACCCAAATGGCATTCGATTATAAGCAAATGTCCCATATGGGCATGTAAATGTTGTTTTCTCACGATCTTTGGGCGAGATGTGGATTTGATAATATCCCGAATACCCGTCAAGAAAACAATAAAAAGCATGCCCGCTCAGTCTCTCGAGCATTTGATCGATGAAGGGAAGAGGAAAGTGGTCCTTACGAGTTGCATCATTTAGTTTCCTAAAGTCTATGCATACTCGATGACCGGTGATTAGCCTCACAGGAATTAACTCATTCAACTCGTTGGCTTGCACCGTCAATCCTCCCTTTTTGGGAACTACGTGGATAGGGCTAACCCATTCGCTATCAGCAATTGGAAATATAATTCCCATTTCTAGCATTTTTATAACCTCATCCCTAACCACGTCCTTTAATTGTGGGGTTAAACGCCTTTGAGGTTGTGCAACCGCTTTCTTCTCAAGGTCCACGGAGATCTTGTGCATACATACGCTAGGACTAATGCCCTTAACGTCAGCTATGGTCCATCCAAATGCTCCGCGGTACTCTCGCAAAACTCTCATGAGTTTCTCCTCTTGTAATTCCGTCAAGGAAGAAGATATGATCAGTGGCAATGTCTCATCTTGAAGAAATGCATACTTCAAATTCGTAGGAAGAGGTTTTAAAGTCAAATTTGTGGGAGGTTCTTCCAAAGAGGTCTTCAACTTTTGACCTGTGAGTTTGAGTTCGAAGTACTTATGCCACGTTGGTCTATGATAGAATCTTTCAATCTCCGCAGCACTTACTTCCTCTACAGGTCTTGGGGTCCCTCTACTACATCCTGGCCATATCATCTTCTCCTCCTCACTACTCACGTACTTGACTTCATCATCTTCTTCCAAGACAGTATCCAAGAAATCCTTGATGCTTTCATGTTGTTGAAATTCTTGAACGATCCTATCAATGGAATCTAACATGAAACATGCATCCTCTCCATCATCAGGTTGCTTCATAGTGTCGAAGACATTGAATGCAACTCTCTCCTCGTTCACTCTTAATACCAACTCGCCTTTGTAAACATCAATTAGCGTTCTACTAGTGGCCATGAAAGGTCTCCCTAATATCAATGGTACCTCGTAGTTAGCTTCCATATCTAATACCACAAAGTCGACAGGGAATACAAACTTTTCAACTCTAACTAGCACATCCTCAACCACCCCACACGGTTCCTTGACAGAACGGTCAGCTAACTGCAGTGTGATTGAGGTCTTTTTAAGATCTTTCATGCCTAGTTTCCGAAAAATAGATAGTGGCATCAGGTTCACGCTTGCTCTAGATCACACAAAGCTTTGTTCGGACATCGTTACCTATGGTGCAAGGAATGAGAAAGCTTCCCGGATCTTTGCATTTTGGGGGTAACTTATGTTGAAGAATGGCTGAGCACTCCTCATTAAGGCATATGGTCTCTAAATCTAGAAGTTTCCTTTTAGTTGAGACGGCGTCTTTTAAAAATTTGGTGTACTCAGGCATTTCAGCTAGTGCTTCAACTAGGGGTATATTAATTTGTAACTTACTGAACATATCCACGAACTTCTTATACCTCTTATTATCAAACTTAGGCTTTGGCTTTGGTGGAGGATAAGGTAGAGTTGAAGGATCGACATCAGTGAAAATTGGATACTTATTGTTGTAAAGTTCAACTCTAGGGCCAGCAGGTTCTTTATACGTTCTTTGCTCAGGCAAAGTCTCGGAAGTATTAGTCTCATTGCTTGGCTCACCATCCTTATTCTTTGTGACTTTTTCTTTCTCTTGCAAGGATGGTGGAGTTACCTCCTTTCCACTTCCTGTCATGATCGCATTCAAATCCTTAGGGTTCTTCTCTGTGTTGCTTGGCAACCCTCCAGGAGGTCTGGTTGAGACTTGCTCAGCTAGTTGTCCTACCTGGTGTGTGAGATTTTGAACTAAAGCTTCCTGGTTGGTTACCTTGGCATCTGTCTTCTGACAATATTGGCTAAAGTTAGTGGCTGACTCAGCCATAGATTTTGAAAGTTGTCCCATATTGTCAGTGACGACATTACTCAGTTTTTCTATCGCAGCTTCCCAACCAAAAGTTTTAGTCTGCTGTGGTACATACGGGGTAGGTGGTTTAGGCTTTTCTCCTGCATTTATGTCACTATATCGGAATCCAGGATGGTTATGATTAGGTCTGTACCCTCCCCCGACATAATTGGCTTCTTCAGTACCAGCATTCTCACTTTGAGGTGCTACCTCGATTCCAACCCCTTTCTCTACTCTTGTCATCCTCTCTTGCATCCCATCTACCTTATTGTTGATAACAGAAAGTTGTTCTAAGATTTTGGTAGATGCACTATCATCAAATATGTCAGCGGCCATCTTCACAGTAGCTATGTCATTGCCTCCCCATTGGCTATTCATCGCTATTTGCTCCATCTTCCCTTGTGCCTCCTCAGGAGATAAAAGAACAAACGCTCCATTGTTGGAGGCGTCTACTCTAATTTTCTCGGTCTCTCTCAACCCATGGTAAAAAGTTTGCATTAAAAGCCAAAGAGAGATGTCATGATGAGGAAACTTCCTCATAGCTTCCTTGAAACGCTCCCAAGCTTGATCAAAACTCTCCCCAGGTTGTTGCTTAAATCCTAGGATGTCTTGGCGTAACTTAAAATTTTTTCCTAAGGGAAAATACTTATTCATGAATTTTTGCAACAATTGTTCCCAAGTAGTGATAGATCCAGCCTCTAAAGAGAGAAGCCATTGCTTAGCTTTATCTTTCAAAGTGAAAGGAAAAAGCTTAAGACGAATGTTCCCCTCCGGGATTAATTCCGGTTTCACTGTGCTTGTGATTTCCAAGAAATTCATCACGTGAACACCAGGATCCTCGTTTTGGACTCCATGAAAAGTAGAATAATTGGTCACCATTTGAATTACATTAGGCCTAGGGTGATAGACTTCCGCAGCATCTTGCGGTGCTACGATAGCGGGAATGAATTGTTCAATAGTGGGCATTGCATAACTTTGCAAAGTACGCCTCGCTCCTTGAACTAGGGCTTGGTTCTCATTATTAGCATTTGCATTCACATTATTGGCATTATTAATAACAGGATTAATAACAGGATTAGGTACCTGGTTTGGATTGATCGGATTGCCTTCCATCTCTGTTTCAGATTCAGAATGCTCAGAATGATCGGTTGTATGTCCTTCTTCCACTCCTTGCTCACTTTCCTCAAGATTTGGATCCTTTTCTCCTTGCTTAGCCAGTTCCCTAGCTAATTTCCTATTCCTTCTCGCAAATTTTTCTATCTCAGGATTATATGGTTCAAGCGGTTCCTTCAATTTCCGAGTAGCGTACTATAAAATAATAAACAACAATAAAACAATCAATCACTAGTAAAGGCTAGGCCTTTAACTAACTAAATAAAACAGACTCGAAATAAGTTTGAGAAAAGAAAATGTAAATAAAATTGAAGCAGAATGTTTTAAAACTAAGACAGAATCAGAAACATAAAACTAATTCTCGGTCGACTGAGGGATAGTGTTCGGTCGACCGAACACCTTTTTTTTTATTTTTTTTATTTTTATTTATGACACTGTTTAATATACAGACTCTTATTCACAGAATATTCACGAATCCAGTTCTAACAAAATAAGTTATATCTTAATTTAATGACTCGAGTCCCCGGCAACGGCGCCAAAAACTTGATGGAGGTCAAGTTAAATTATTAACTCGATGCCTACTAACACACTAGCAAGAGAACTAGGTTCAATTGTAGTATAGCCAGATAGAGTCGAGGTCGATCCCACAGAGACTTGGCACAAATAAAACACAACTTTATCCTATTAGAACTAAATTGAAAGGGCGGTCTATGACCAACTAAATGCAGTAAATGAAATAGTGACAACCACAAGACACAAAGACAGACTAAAGACTACTAAAACATGGATAATACGGTTGATATTACCTAAACAAATAGTATTGATTACGCTAGTAGATTATAACTCCCCCATGTGAATTAGGATGATAACGAGACTAAACAAACGTTTAAAGATTAATTATTATGACTACGAGAGTCATCCCCTAAGGTAGATTTAGCTCCAATTAGGCCCTCTAAATCATCGTGCCTCCATTACGTGACTTTGCTTTTTAATGCCTCCATCTCATATAACTTCTGACACAATTACAAGACTAGGGATGCCGGTATAAACCGTAACCTCATCTAAGCAACATTCCTAGGGTAAGGCGTACTTCTTTGATGCCGATTCATTCTATATCCTAAGTAACAATCACTTTTTGGGTTTCATGTTAAATTATGATGACGAATAACTAAGTTGATCAGGTTTAATTACTCGTTTTAATTCCAAATCAGAGAATCTGACGTAGTCGAAGCCGATCATAATATTGCCCTACACATTGCCAGGCTCGGTCGACCGAATGACAGCACTCGGGCGACCGAGTGACATGTCTAGGTCGACCGAACACAGTTCTGTGTCGGAACAAATCATGATTGCTTCTTAACGTTTCTAACCTAAACACATGGGTTCGTAAATAGATCTACATCACGCAATCAATACAAATAAAAACTACTCCATAATAAAATACATCAGATCTACAAATAAAGATTGCATAATTGAATAGTCATACCCTCGAAGACGAGAGTGACTCCCACTCTTTAATGCGCTCCCTAATCGGAGAATCCGACGAATCTACAATGTACGAACATAAAGAAAATAAAACTAAAGCTTAAGATCTAAAATTATATGAATTGTTTTGTGTTGTAGTGGTGTGTGTTCTCAACATCGTGGCTGCTGTTTATATAGGAGTTGTAGCCGACATAGGGAGAATCCAGAAGATTGACATGCGTTTATCACATTAGGCTCGGGTGACCGAACCTACTCGCTCGGTCGGCCGAATGGCATGGCTCGGTCAACCGAGCCTCCTTCTTTACGCGTTTTCAATTTTTGCTTCGTCTGACTTGTTCCCCACTCCATGCTTTTGAATTGATCTGATTTATCTTTTCTTCAATGCTCCGATTTTCTTCTCTTTTATCTTAAGACTTCTCGATTGCGTGATAATTATCTTCCCGATTTATCATGATCTGCAAAATCAGCATTTATCACACAATTAATTGCTCTTTTATAATAAAAATAGCTAAAAACCAATTATCATATTAATAATCACTTATCATTAAATAATAAATATAAACACGTGATTAAATATGAAATATGTATAATTAACTCCGATTTAAGGTTATAATTGATGACATAAACAGGTATATTTCAACTGTCATCAATCTTTCCACTTAAGCTAAAATCTGATGCCTTACAGGCCTTCACTCACTTTAAACATCAAGTTGTCACTCAGTTTAATCATCCTATCAAATGCTTGCAAACTGACTGGGGGGGAGAATTTAGGTCTTTTGAACCTGTTCTAAAAGAGGCAGGTATTCTTTTCAGACATCTTTGCCCTCACTCACATGCCCAAAATGGCAAGGTAGAAAGAAAACATAGGGCCATTGTAGAAATGGGGTTAGCCTTGTTAGCACAGGCCTCCATGCCACTAAAATTTTGGTGGGAGAGTTTTTTACATTCAGTAAGACTTATCAATTATTTGCCTACTCCCACTCTTGATAACAAATCTCCTTTTGAATGTCTGTTTGGTAAGATCCCTGATTACAAATCTCTTAGAGTGTTTGGTTGTTCCTATTACCCCTACTTAAGACCCTATCATACCAGAAAATTTCAATTTCACACTCTTAAGTGCACTCATCTAGGTCTTAGTCCTAATCACAAGGGATACTTATGTCTTGATCCCAGTGGCAGACTGTATATCTCTAGGGATGTCATATTTGATGAACATAGCTTTCCCTGCTCCTCATCCAGTCAAAAACAAACCTCATCCATCTCTAAGTCCATATCTGGTGATCATGTCCTGTCCTTACCCTTGTCTACTTCCACACCTGCTACTAAAGATCTGACTGTCACCAAATCTGGTTCTAAATCTGCTCATGTAACTCCTCCCATTATCCAGACTCCTAGTCCTTCTACCAACCAGTGCCAATCTCCCTATTTGCAATCTGCCATGTCATCTCCAGTGACTGAATCCCAACAATCTTATTCCCCTGTCCAATCCTCTCATCACAGTCCAAGTCCCCATCAGCTTGAGCCTCATAATCCTCACCAGTCCCCTGCCTCATCTGTATCTCCTGCTTCCTTCTCTTCATCTCCACCTTCCAATTCTCCACCTAATCTTGTCAATCAGCATCCTATGCAGACAAGAGCCAAAAGTGGCATTTTCAAACCAAAAACTTACTCATACCTAGCCACCTCTTCTCCTTTACCCTCACATCCACCAGAACCTACTCAAGTGTCAGATGCCTTAAAAAATCCTGACTGGAAGCAGGCCATGGATGATGAGTACAATGCTCTCTTGAGGAATCACACATGGGAATTGGTTCCCAAGTCTCAAGCACACAATTTGATTGACAACAGATGGGTTTTTAAACTGAAGCTCAATCCTGATGGTACAATCCACAAGCATAAGGCCCGGTTGGTGGCCAAGGGTTTTAATCAAAATCCAGGAGTGGACTATTCTGAGACCTTCAGTCCTGTGGCTAGAGCATCAACTATCAGGATAATCCTTGCTTTAGCTGTGGCACTTGATTGGCCAATCAAACAGATAGACATTAATAATGCCTTTCTTAATGGCACCTTGTATGAATCTGTCTTTATGAAACAGCCTGAAGGATTTCTTGATAAAACTAAACCTGATCATGTGTGCTACTTAAAAAAGGCTATATATGGGTTGAAACAGGCTCCTAGGGCCTGGTTTGAGGAGTTAAGAAAACAGTTAACTACTTGGCAGTTTCAGCAATCCAAGGCAGATCCATCTCTTTTTATTTTTCATTCTGGAAAAACTCATCTGTGTGTTCTTGTGTATGTAGATGACATACTTATTACAGGGAATGACACTGGACAGATTCAGCTTTTTATCAAGTCTCTACACTCCATGTTTGCTCTCAAAGATCTTGGAGACTTGCATCACTTCCTGGGAGTCCAGGCAATCAGAAATGACTCTGGTCTATATCTATCACAGCATGTTTATGCTCAGCAGATCCTTGATAAATTGGGTATGTAGAATTTAAAGCCCTGCAGCACCCCTATGGTTGTCTCAGCAAAGACTGCTCCATCTACAGAATTAATGACTAATCCTACACTGTACAGAAGCACCATATGGGCATTACAATATCTGACTTTTTCAAGGCCTGATCTTGCCTTTGCTGTCAATTCCTTAAGTCAACATATGCAATCTCCAACTGTTTCTAATTGGCAAGCTGTCAAACATTTGCTGCGGTATGTGAAAGGTACACTTCACTATGGGCTCTTATTCAAACCTTCTCAGCCATTACATATTCACAGTTTTAGTGATGCTGACTGGGGGTGTGATAAAGTTGATAGAAGATCAGTTGCTGCTTACTGTGTCTTTCTGGCTGGTTCCTTAGTCTCCTGGTCATCAAAAAAGCAACATGTGGTCTCCAGGTCCAGCACAGAATCAGAATACCGTGCCTTAGCAAATGCTGCTGCAGAAACTCAATGGCTGCTCAATGTTCTTTCAGAACTCCATCTGAAACCTACTGCTAAACCTGTTCTGTGGTGTGATAATTTGGGGGCTGGGGCCTTGGCACACAATCCAGTTATGCACTCTAGAGTAAAACACATAGAGCTGGATGTTCATTTTGTGAGAGATAAAGTGATACAAGGTCAAATGGCAGTCAGATATGTACCCTCCTTTGATCAGATTGCTGATGCCCTTACTAAACCCTTGCCTGCTGCTTATTTCTCCTATCTTAGATACAAACTCAATGTTGTTTCCACCCCTTTTCGTTTGAGGGGGGATGTTAGAACATAAGGACTATATTGTAATTCTAGATAACTTGTGTATTAAGTATGTTATTAATGTGTACACCTAGCATGTACACTTGACAGCTTTCTAGATAAGTTGTTAGGATAATATCTAGTAAGATCTAGTATTTATGGTTGTAAGCTCCACACAATTAATGCAATGGAATCTATTATCTAAATTCTGTTCTTGTCTATTAGCACTAAATATGGAGCAGAAGTCCATGAAAATTCAGGAATCAGATCCTGTCTAGTGATACATGCCGTTGAATTTTCGTAACCAAAGTTCAATTCTCATCCCCGTCCTAAATAAAAAATAACCCTTCCCCTCTCATCCCCGTTCTAATCATTCCTTTTATGATGTGGTTATATATTGTTTGCTAATGCCATATATATGTAACTTCAAACCCGGTAATTATTAACTACTATTTGTGCGTTCTTTTAGAACAACGGACCAAGTCCATGGCTGGAGTATTAAAACTGATCTTCAATTTTAGGGAAAAAAACACCGGAAAAATCAAAACTTCGATGCTGAAACATGATAATATCTCAAGATACACATCAATGCTGAACAAATCAATTCTCAATATGTAATGGTGACTTAAACTATACTTGCTGAATTTAATCCGGTGAGCGTGAAACTCAGCTGAGTCTATGTGGAAATTATGGTTTGGTCAGCAGAGCATGGAGCTACTACTGAGTCTGGTGTTCAACTAAAGAAAGTCAGCAGAGTTGATCAATCTGTTGAGGCTGCTGAGTTGATTCTCAGCATTACTTGTGGAGCACGTTTGCATGGTTTTTCCGATTTGGTTAAGATACTTATGGGGTATTTCAGTCATTATCTGGTTTAGCTGTTAAGGCGGTTAGGGTTGTGTTCCCAAGGCTTATAAATACCATCTGTAATGCATGTAAATCGTAATTTTCTATGATAATAAAATAATCATTGTTTGTCCGTGGAGTTGTCGGCACATTGTCGGAAACCACGATAAATATGTGTTCTTCCTGTTTCTGTACTTATTTACTTGTTTGATTGTTTATCTTTTTTATCTTTACTCACAATCACCATCATTTATTGATCGATCCGTTATAACACAATGAATACAGACAACAATCTGAAGATACTTGTAAAGGCTAATGTTAACAATAGCCGGCCAGATTAAATCAAGTCTTAACAACAAAAAAAACAAAATTTCTGATCCTATTAAAGTAATCAAAATACAAGAGATTGAAAATATGGTTACAATACGAACACGTTTAATTAAAAATAAAACTCATTGTATGATATACCGCGGGGCTACCATTAAGTAAAAATAACAATAGATAAATAAGAAAAAAGAAGCACACTCATCTCAAAAAAAAAAAAAAAAAAAGCACAAATTCATATAAAATGTAATTGTATCAGATTCTGTTAATAAAATGTTTGTATTTTACATATACTATATGCTTGATACACTAAATCTAGTAAGCAAGGACGACGAGTCTAAATAGTTATTAGATTCAATATTTATCAAATAGCGCTGTTAGATTCGCAGTTTTGGGGTATTACAATTGTTATCAGAACAGACTACCAGACGGAACTAAATGTCATACCATGAGAGTCGGGGAGGGCCACCTCTTAGTGGCGGACCCATAAAAAATTCTCAGTGGCGGCACCGGAATAAAATCAAAGATTGAGTGAGGACATTAATTAGTAATGTTGTTACATTTTTCAACAACAAAGCTACATCGTTTTCTGGATCCTAGTGAGGCAATGGCCCCTACCCTATTCCACTTGGGTCCTTGACACCTCTAGTTACCCCTAGTAAGGTCGGAGGACGCCAATTAACATTGAGGTATCATGAACTTTTGTAATTTGGGTTAACCATTTTAAGCCAAATAAGGACGGCAAAATTAAGTAGTTAGCAGATCAACTATGACTCAAGCAGTGTTGTCAGACCCGCAGTGCTGGGGCTGGGCGTTATGCAGAATAATTGCTTTCTTGCTGCTATTTGCGAATTCCCTCCCTTACCACTTTGATAGGCCTTATCGTGGATTAGTTATGTGAAATTGAGTCCTTTAAGATTGATTATCTTAATTATATGATTATTTTATCCCTTGGCCGGTCATTTGTGCAATTTATTATGTGACGGAGACAACTATTTATCTAAGCAAATAGGCCGGCAATAATTGCGTAGAGGAGAACCATTTTTACCTATAAAATTAACATACATGTTTAGGGTGGCATTTTCTCACAAACACAAATCATGTTCGAAAAACAGACAGGGATGTCGGTTTTCTTTTGCACTCTTATCCTCCTTGTGGTTGTTTCAGGTAAACCGCTTACGATCATATACATTGTCATGCATTTTATATTTTTAGAGAGACCCTACACTTGATTTTGTTTGTTTGTTTTGGGAATTCCTATGTTTGGAGCGGAATAACCAAAAACCATATCTTCTGATATCATGTTGAATTAATTATCATCTCTCTCAAAAAAAGCTTAAGCCGATAGGGAGGTAGATAATTAACATCATAAACACTTCAATCTAAACTTCTTATATTATTTATTTAAAATCTGAATCGCAGCTGAAGTTGCGTCAGCTAGGCAGTCCAGTGCAACATTCAGCAAGGTTCTAAAAGGCAAAGGCAAAGGCATCTGTACCACACTGTATCAATGCATCGATCCTACAGCTGCTTACAATTATTGCAATACTGATAAGTGTGGATGTTATAAGTTGCATGTTCCTAATGAACATATAGAATGCATGGAAAGAGCTTGACGTCGCTGCCCTTTCTAAATGGATGCCCATCGGTATACGATTTTTTCGTGTGTTTCTACATTTAAAGTATGTACTATTTAACTATATAAAATAAAGCCATTGACAACCCTGGGAAGTGTTGTTGGGATCATGCATGATCTTCTTTTGTGATTGGTGTACGGGGATTTTTTTCAATATACCATCCATTCTGTGTGCTATTTGTCAATATACCGCTTTAAGCCAATTTTGGTTCACAATTTTCGTTAATATCCGGGGATTTTTTTCATGAATGTACACGATTTTAAGGTACACAAATTCCCTATTGGGGTTCCCCTTCCCAATTAGGGTTTAGAAGGCTGCCGGAAACAATGGAAACGCGAAAAACGTAGTGATATTTTGACAAATATAGTGGTATTTCGACAAGGGTCCCCAATGTACGGTGTTGTAAGCGATATATATCGAGGTGTATATCTCTCACAGAACGGTCAAGTTCACAGGAGAAGATCGGCCCTCGTGTTTTTGATTTTGGTGTGTTGTCTTGATTTTGAGTAATTAAGGAATACTTCTTTTTTCATCAAAAAAAAAATAAAAATGTAATACTTCTTTTTGCTCAACTGCATTAGTCTTGTTCTTTCGTTTCCATCAATATATGTTGTGTGCCACTTTTGTCCTTACAAAGTAGAATATAACACAACATTTTTTTAACTCAAGGTTAAAAAAAAATAATAATAATAAAATAATAAAACAACCCACCTTGCTGCAAAAAAAAAAAAAAAAAAAACCACCATTGGTTTTATTAATTGTCACTTTTAATAGGTGTATATATATATTTTATATTTTATAAAAAAACCCACTGACGATACCGGGTTACGCACCTCGATATGTCATCATCGAGTGGGCCTCATGGGTTAAATATTTGCCAAGGCACAGGAGCCAGATAAGGCATACAAGTCGAGCTATCGACTTGGGAGCCATAACACGCATGTCGACCCTCGAGCCTGAAGTATGTCTAGGAGCTCGAGGTCACGACTATCGACTTACGGGCAGTGCAGGACGTGAGTTCCAGGAGTCGATCATCCCAAGTCGGGCAGATCGATATCGAGAACAGAGTCCACACCAGCTACGTTGGCCCAATATCCACTGGATAACTTGGGCAAGGGGTAAAGCCCAATTAAGGGTAAATATGACAATAGCTACAAACCGACTCATATTAGGGTTAGGTCATGCATTGTCCTTATAAATACAGCGTTCCAGGAACTACGTAAGGCTTGATTCCTGGAATAATAAGATACGTAGGCACTCTAAGAATCCCACTTAGACTCAGCCGTAAACATAAAACACCCCTTCTTCGTTCTTGGCATTAGGGTTCTTGACTATTCATCAATAACATAAGGAAAAGCCCGGATCTTTAAGGTGACATAATTTGTCATCGTCATTGGCGCTAGAAGGAGGGCCCTTTCTTTTGTTGAATACGTCAAGATCATCATGCCTCCAAAGGACAAAACCGCTAGAAGAACCACCTCCAAAAACATAGATCCGCAGAACCCGCAGATAAGTGAGCAGGCAGGTATGGAGACTCAGGGAGACAAAGATCCAGCCTTAGATACCGTCCAAGAAAATCCACCAACGCATGCTCAGGAAAATCCAATAAAGCAGGCTCAGGGCCTTGCCCCAGAGCATCAGGCTATAGTGGATCAGTTGGCGGCGACAGATCACAATGCCCTGAGAAAAATAATGGCGGAAGCATTTACACGACAGAAACTGCAACAACAGCAGCATCAGGCGGAAGGCGGTCTGAATACCGCCGCCAATAAGCCTAAGCCAGTTCAGTTCGAAGAGATCAGCGCCTCCTCGAGTTCGGTTGAAAGGAGGAAGCGTGAAATCCAACAGAAGCATATACGCATCGATGAAGATAGCGTTAGGCAGGAGTTGGACGTAATCCTAGGGAAGACCCAGGGTTCGTTGTGGTTAGAGTCTCCATTCACCAAGGAGATTGAAGATTATCCTAAACCCAAGGGGTTTAAGATTCCTAAGATAGACCCGTATGATGGCACCACCGACCCGGAGGACCATCTTCACCGGTATCTGTCCCAGATGAGGCTAGACTGTGCACCAGACGAGATGCGATGCCGGGCATTCGAGACTCTACTCGTAGGTCGGGCAAGAGAATGGTTTACCAATTTGAAACCCGGGTCCATCTCCAGCTTCACCGCGCTCGCCCGAAAATTCAGAGACGCCTTCATCGTCAACAAAAAGTTTCAGCTGAGTGAGACGCACCTCACAAATGTGAGGCAGCACAGAGACGAGTCGGTGTTGGACTATCTGAAGAGGTTCAACCTAGAGGCCATGCAGGTCAAGGACCCACAGGATCGAGTCCTGGTCACTTCATTCGTGGGGGGACTGCGCAACACAAAGCTATACGAGAAGTTAAGCAGAAACCTACCACGAAACATGGACGAATGTGTGAATGTCGTCCATCGATTTTGTCAAGGCGAAGAGGCAGTGCGTAGGCACACCCAAGCCGAGTGGATGGACAACTCGAGGAAAGATGGTCGAGGAGCAAGTAAGAACCAGTCTCGACAGCAAGATGTAGAAATAAAAGCATCGGTGTGGGATCGCATCGAGGCTCCCGTTTCGGGCCGGTCAGAGAGAAAGGGGGGTAAAAAGGATAAAGATTTTACTCCTCTCAACCGGTCCCGTACGGAGGTTTTATCAATTATGGTCTCCAAGAACCTAGCCAAGAGGCCACCTCCGATCAAAAAACCTCGAGAAAAACGAAGGTCGACAAAGTATTGTGAATTCCACGAGGATACAGGCCACTCGACGGAAGAATGTTTCGACTTGAAGAAAGACATCGAAGCCCGTATCCAAGAGGGGAAGTTGGATGAGGTCGTCGACAGATCACGGTACTCCGAGCCCAAGGGGCAACGAGATTTTAAAAGGAAAAATCCTGACCAGGATAGAGGCCGAAGTCGAGAGAATCAGAGAAGAAGAGATCGATCCCCCAGACGAGACCGATCTCCTGATAACGATAGGGACTACTATGGCCAGGACTGTTATGATGATAATCGCCCAAATAATTACGTGAATATGATATTTGGGCCAGGGGAGAGTGAGAAGGAGCGAGCCAGTCGAGAACCAGACGACAGCTCGAGACCACGTAAGCAGTCGAGATTGACCAAGGAAGTCGGGTATGGCCCCAGAGAAAACGTCCCTAAGTCGACAAGTCATAGTGAGGGGTTAGTGATTGAAGCGGTTATAAGTCGCGCCAGAGTATCGAGGGTATGCGTCGATAATGGTAGCGCAGTGAATATCTTGTACTACTCGGCATTCCAAGGTATGAAGCTCAAAGAGAAAGATTTAGTGCCCATAGCCTCTCCAATCTTCGGTTTCACAGGACAGGCAGTCCATCCCATGGGTTCCGTAAAGCTACTCACGATAGTAGGTGATGGAGAAAGAGGGAGGACGCTAGAGCTAAACTACGTGGTCGTGAAAGCTCCCTCCGCGTATAATGTCATTTTGGGTAGACCAGCCCTTTTCGAGTTACGAGCTATAATTTTGACGTTTCATAATAGTATGAAATTCCCAACTCGGAATGGTTCCCACGAAGTAAAAGGGGATATTGAGATCGCCAGAAGCTGTAATTCGATAGTGATGAATGGTAAGATGGCGGTACAGCAAGTCCTCGTCGAGGAGCTTATTCCAGAAGAGGAGGAAGAGAAGTGTTGGGCCCCGAGCGAGGCAATCGAAACTATCAGCTTGTGGGAAGATGAAGTCGATCGAGTGTCCAAGTCGGAGTCTGGATCCCGACTCAGGAAAAGCAGTTGTTGATCGACTTGCTAAAAGAATTCAAGGACGTTTTCGCATGGAAGGCATCCGACATGCCAGGTCTACCGACGGACATCGCCATCCATAAACTCGAAGTTGACCAGGCCAGGATGCCAGTCAAACAGAAGAAGCGAAACTTCGCGCAAGATCGATTGGAAGCTATTGAGTCCGAAGTCGGGAAGCTACTGTCGGCAAATATAGTAAAAGAAGTATTTTATCCAGAATGACTCGCTAATCCAGTGTTGGTGAAGAAACCAGACGGCAGCTGGCGCATGTGCGTAGATTTCACGGATTTGAATAAGGCATGCCCCAAAGATTCCTATCCGCAGCCTAAGATCGACAGGTTAGTTGATTCGACCATCGGTTTTGAGGTATTCGCGTTCCTTGATGCATACAAGGGGTACCATCAGATTCTTATGGACCCCCGAGATGCGGAGAAGACCGCGTTCATTACGGAGTTTGGCACCTTTTGTTATGTTACCATGCCAAACGGACTAAAGAATGCTGGAGCTACATACCAAAGGGCAGTCAATAGAATTTTTGCGAAGCAGATTGGTAAGATTATGGAAGTCTATGTGGACGATCTACTCATCAAAAGCCGATCGATGAAGCAATTTTTGGTAGACACCAGGGAAGTATTTGAGGTGCTAAGAGATACAGACATGAAGCTTAATCCAAAAAAGTGCACCTTCGGGGTGAGAACAGGCAAATTTCTAGGGTACATGGTGTCGAGAGACGGGATCCGAGCCAACCCTGACAAGATCGACACGCTAAAGAACATGCCTGCACCTCGAAATACGAAAGAGGTTCAGAGACTCACAGGTCGGATGGCAGCACTGAATAGATTCTTATCTCGGTCAGCCCAGCGCGCACTACCATTCTTCAAGATTCTTCGAAAGCCCAGTCCTTTCCATTGGGATAGCGAATGTCAGGCAGCCTTCGATGAATTAAAAGCATATCTGTCAGAACTACCCACTCTCACTTCTCCTCGAGAGGGGGAAAGGTTGTTGGTTTATCTATCGGTCTGCGAGGAAGCAGTGAGTTCGGTCTTGGTCCGAGAGGGGGAAAAGGGCCAGGTGCCTATATATTTTGTAAGTAAAGCTCTGCATGGCCCCGAAACCCGATACTCACCAGCTGAGAAACTCGCATTATCGTTGTTACACGCGTCGCGAAAACTTAGGCCATACTTTCAAGCCCACCCTATAGTGGTAGTTACAGACCAGCCACTCAAGCAAATTCTAGCGAAGCCCGACACATCTGGTCGACTCGCGAAATGGGTAATCGAGATGGCCTAATATGATATCGAGTTCGTGCCGCGCACCGCGATCAAGGCTCAAGCTTTAGCAGACTTCTTAGCCGAAGGTATATCAGTGCAACTCGAGCAAGAAAAGCAGAGTCAGGAAGAAAGATGGATGCTCTATGCTGATGGAGCCTCGAGCAAGGAGGGATCAGGCGCAGGCCTCCTATTAGTCAGCCCGAAGGGGGAGGAGTTCCCGTACGCTCTCCGGTTCGATTTTAAGGCAACTAATAATGAGGCAGAGTATGAAGCACTTATTACTGGTCTGAAGCTCGCTCTGAAGCTGGGGGTCGAAAATCTCAACGTTTATAGTGACTCGCAATTAGTCGTTAATCATATCAAAGGGGAATACGAGGCTAAGGAAGATACTATGAAGAAGTATTTGGCAGTAGTTCAAGGCCTCAAGCCTAAATTTAACACGATTCAATTTGAACAGGTACCTCGAACCCAGAACAAGAAGGCCGATGCCTTGTCCAAGCTAGCATCGAATTTCGTCTCTAGTAAAAAGGTGTTAGTAGAGTCGCTAACAGAAAGAAGCTACGAAGAGATAGAGGCCCAGCCGATATCTCAGCAGGCCACATGGATGGATCCGATTGTCCTTTACTTAATGGACGGAATATTACCCAATGATAAAGTACAGTCAAGAAAGGTCCGACTGCAGTCGGCCCGATATGCATTCTTTAGTGACATACTTTATCGGAAGTCGTTCACAAGTCCATGGTTGAGATGCGTATCTGAGACAGAGGGAGAGTACCTTCTCGAAGAAATCCATAGAGGAGCTTGTGGAAATCACTGCGGGGCTAGGATGTTAGCTCGAAAATGCAAGCTCGCGGGATACTTCTGGCCATCAATGCAACGAGATGCGAATAATTTGGTGCAGAGATGCAATTCTTGTCAAATACACGATAATGTCTCGCATCAACAGGCACAAGAAATGAATGTTATCTCGTCAGCATGGCCTTTCAACATATGGGGAGTCGATATTGTGGGACCCTTACCTCGAGCCCCGGGGAACAATAAGTTTGTAGTTGTAGCAGTAGATTATTTCACCAAGTGGGTAGAAGCCAAGGCTATACCCGACATCAAAGCAGCTACGATCAAGAAATTCCTATGGGTCGATATTTTATGCAGGTATGGTATTCCGAAGGCTTTAATCTCGGACAACGGAACACAATTCAAAGACCGAAGAGTCAGAGAGTGGTTAGCCGAGTATCACATCAACCAGCACTTCACTTCGGTGGCTCATCCTCAAGCAAATGGTCAAGTCGAACAGACAAATCGACAGATTAAACTCGGATTGAAAAAAAGGTTAGAGGCCGAAGGGCGAGACTGGGCGTTACAACTCCCGAGCATCCTGTGGTCATACAGGACAGCTCCAAACTCGTCAACGGGTGAAACACCTTTCTCCCTAACCTATGGGTGCGAGGCAGTTATCCCTGCTGAGATCGGTGTTCCTTCCCCTCGAGTACTAGCATATAATATCGAAACAAACGAGCCCGACATCCGACAGGAGAAGGATAATCTCGAGGAGCGGAGAGAAATGGCCTCAGCCAGAATGGCAAGGTACAAGCAGAAGATCTCCCAATACTACAACGCGAGAGTAAAACACAGATATTTCAGGGTTGGAGATCTAGTTCTGAGAAAGAACGAAGCAAGTCGACAAGAGAAGATCGGGACACTCACCCCGAACTGGGAAGGCCCGTATCAGATTCTAAAGGTCCATCCTAAAGGTTCATATCAACTAGGTCGAGCCGACGGAACCACAGTCCCTCGACAATGGCACGCAAATAATTTGAGGAAATTTTACGTTTAAGCCTTAGTTGATCAGTTTGTTTTTACTCGTTTTTAAGATTTGTAATCAGTCCATGAGACAGTTCTATCTTCGTTATAATAAATGATGATTTCTTTTTCTACAGTTCTATTAAGTCATTTTTGTAATATTCTAAGTCCAAAAGGACACGAAGTTACACTCGACAAAGTATGGAGAAATCCGAAAGTCGGAACTCCTGACAACGCCATAAGCATACGATGCAGAAGGCACTTAGAAGACTCGCAAGGTCGGGTCAAATGTCCAAGTCGAAAGCCTAACGTACTTAAGGGTCGAATAAGGCAGACAAAGGACGGTTCGCAGGGTCGGGCCAAACGTCCAAGTCGGAAGTCTAACCAGCCCAAGGGGCAATTAGACCGGGACAAGGACAGTTCGCAATGTCGGACTAACTTGAAGATCTAGTAAGCCTATAAGGCTAAAAAGCCAAGGCAACTAGATCGACCTAAAAGCCACATAGAACCCAAGTGCATTATGAACTAAAGTTGATAAAACACTTGGGGGGGCAATATTACATCGATAAGGCAGAAGCAAACAGAGCCAAAGGCTCGACAAGCAAGAAATCCAAAGACAGTAATAAATGAAGAGTAAATAACAACAAGAAGAGATAAAAGGGATGAATTTCAAAACAAATTAGGGCCAGGCCGAAATGACCAACCCTGATAAAGTAAATATTCATCCAAGTCTGCTCAAAGTTGATAAAGTTTACAAATAATTACAAGTTAAAGCTCAAGACATCGAAGTTTGAAAGAAACAAGACAACTAAATAGAAGCATCGGGAGTCGGAATAGCATCTTCGGGGGTCGGCGTAGGAGCAATAGCAGCGGAAGTCGTATTATCAGGAGTCGGGCTTACTGTGGGACCACCATACTTCTGAGCAAGGGATATACCCTGTTGAAATTCCTCGAAGTACAGGTCATACAGCGCCTCCGAGTCAGGGTCATAACAGCCAGGCTCTTCAAGCTGGTCGATCTCGACATCAGGATAGGCCCTCTTCACTTGGTCCACCGCCTTGGTGAATCCTCCAAGTATGGCCGTTTGCATGATTACATCGAGATCGCTACCCAACTCGTCAGACTTCCGATACTCGAGTACCGCGGCGGTCCTTGCTTCCTCAAGTTGCCTAGGGACCTGATCGAGTTCGGTCTTCAATTGGTCTCTCTCTTCGGCAATAGCCGCTCCTCGCGCCAGTTCCTGCTCGAGAGCCTCTTTCGCAGCAGCCTCCCTCCCCTCGGCCGCAGCCAGATCTCTCCTCAGCTCGGCAATGACAGCTCCTCGCTCCCCCTTTACTTTCTCTATTTCAGCAGCAGCTTCTTTCTTGAAAACGTTGAGCTGCGATTCCAGACCAATGACACTAGCTGACTCGATAGCAAGCCTGTCATTCAACCTCCGGATCTGCGTCTTCAGCTCTTCCTCAGTCTCGGACGGCGTGCTCATACGTCGAGAAGCCTCTCGACTCATAAAGTAATGCTGCCAAAAAGGAAAAGTTAAGGCATAGGCGTGGTGAGTTCCAAAAAAGAAGACATGAAATCGATAAGAGTCAGTGTTTACCACGCGACCATGCTCTCGGAAGGAAGAGGCCAGGATCTGATCGTCCAGCTTCTCAACATCTTCGGCCGACATCCTACTCGTGGCGGCAAGGTCGAGAGAAGGCTTTGCGAACTTGGATTTTTTAGCCAGCCTTTGCTGATCTCTCACCAGCTCCTCGAGGGCCGACCTTCGTTTCTGCAACCGGGTCGCCTCAGCTCCGGAAGTTTCTTCACCCCCTCCGACAGTAAAGTCGATAACTGAAGAGAGTTTGAGAATGTGTTAACACAAGAGTAAACTTCAACTTATCTTTTATTCATTGATAATGAAGGAGTATAAATAGATACAATTTGGAGAGAGACTAGCTAGCTAGGGCGCCACTTGAGTATGTAGATGTGGGCGGCACAAAAGCAAAAAGTAAAAGTACAATCTATGTCTATGTCTATGACATAAAGTAAACTAGAGTTTGACATATTAATTGTTTATATGTATCACAATTAATATGTCTTTTACAAATAAATAAAGTGTACAAATAAAGTTATGCACGACATAGTCTGCTGTGATCATGAGGATCAGCAGTCTGCCGATCACCCTGCTGAGCCTCAGCAGACTGCTGAGTGATATATTTCCACACCCCCCCTCAAACTGGGCTGTATATATTGATGCAGCCAAGTTTGCTACTTAGTCTGCTGAACGTAAGAGGTGGAATAGCCTTGGTAAGAATATCAGCATTTTGATCTTCTGAGGGAACATACTGGAGTTGAATAATCTTGGCATCAATCTTCTCCTTCAGAAAGTGTCTGTCAATGTCCACATGTTTTGTTTTGTCATGATGGACTGGATCCTCTGCCATGCATAGTGCTGAGTTATTATCACAACAGAGTGTGATAGGTTGCTGAATATGTTGCTGAAGTTCAGTAAGTACTCTTTTGAGCCAAAGAGCTTCACAAATGCCTAAAACAAGTGCCCTGAGTTCAGCTTCAGCACTGCTTCTAGACACAGTAGGTTGTTTCTTGCTCCTCCAAGTAAAAAGATTGCCCCATACATAGGAACAATAGCCTGTGGTAGACCTTCTATCTATGTGGCATCCAGCCCAATCAGCATCAGTATAGACCTTGATGGATCTATCAGCAGACTTGGTGAAGTGTAACCCTTGGCCAGGAGTGGACTTCAAATACCGCAGTATTCTATTCACTGCATCACAATGTTGCTCAGTAGGGCAATGCATGAACTGGCTAACCAGACTGACACCATATGCAATATCCGGTCTTGTATGGGATAGGTAGATGAGTTTCCCTACAAGTCTTTGATATTGTTCCTTTCTTACAGCAATGTCACCATGTAGCAGGGTATGACTGGGGTCTACTGGGGATACAGCAGGTTTGCACCCCAGATGCATGTTTCCTTCAGCAGGTCCAGTACATATTTCCTTTGGGAGACTGAGATTCCTTTGATGTTTCTAGCTACTTCCATGCCAAGAAAATACTTAAGTAAACCCAAGTCTTTAACCTGAAATACCTTTGCCAGCAATTCTTTCAAGTGTTGGATCTCAGCAGGGTCATCTCCAGTAAGGATAATATCATCCACATAGACAATAAGAATAGACCTCTTCTGGTTGGTTGTCTTGATGAACATAGTGTGATCAGAATTGCATTGGTGATATCCAGCAGCTTTGACCACAGTTTTTAATTTTCCAAACCATGCCCTTGGTGATTGCTTCAGGCCATATAGAGATTTCCTCAGTTTGCACACCTTGCCTTGAGTATGAGGATTGATAAAACCAGGAGGTATAGTCATATAAACCTCCTCAGTAAGGTCCCCATTTAGAAAAGCATTTTTTATGTCCAATTGATGAAGAGGCCAGTCAAGTTGGACATCTAGAGAAATTAGTACCCTGACAGTGTTGAGCTTTGCCACTGGTGCAAAAGTTTCTTTATAGTCAATGCCATAAGTTTGAGTGAATCCCCTGGCTACCAATCTGGCTTTGTACTTGTCAATAGTGCCATCAGCAGTGTATTTGATAGTGAATAACCATTTGCAGCTGACTGTCTTCTTGCCTTTTGGAAGAGTTGTGAGATCCCAAGTATGATTATCCAGGAGGGCAGTCATCTCTGTTTTAACCGCAGCCTTCCACTTATCATTTTGAAGGGCCTCCTGAATATTTCTAGGGATAGAGTGAGAGTCCAGGTCCTGTGTAAACATGGCAAAGACAGGAGACAACTGATCATAAGATAAATAAGAATGAATAGAATGATCAGTGCATGATCTTTTCCCTTTCCTTAGAGCAATAGGTCTGTCATCCACTTCAGCAGACTGTTGAGAGTCAATAAGCTGAGGTCCAGCAGACTCTGGTTCAGTAGGCTACTGAGGTTCTGGTTCAGCAGGCTCTGGGTCAGCAGACTCTGGGTCAGTAGACTGCTGAGGGTCAATAATGTGAGTATCCGCAGGATGCTGAAGGTTATGAGTCTGCTGTGGGTTAGGACTCTGCTGAGGGTAAATGGTTTGCTGAGGGAACGGACTTAGTTCAATCTCAATCAGGTTTCCATCAGTGACTGGCTCAGTAGGTTTGCTGTAATATGGAGTCCTTTCAAAGAATTTCACATCCATAGAATTGTAAAATTTCTTTTCAGGAGGAGAGTAACACTTGTAACCTTTCCTGTCCTGTGCATATCCAAGGAAAATGCACTTATGAGCTTTAGGATCAAGTTTACTTCTGTGTTGAGCATGGATATAAACAAACACAGTACAACCAAAGATCTTTGGAGGCAATTGGGTAATAAGATGAGAGCATGAGTGTGTGGTCAGCAGGGTTTGGAGAGGAGTTTTGAAACCTAACACTCTGCTGGGAAGTCTGTTGATTAAATATGTTGCAGTCAATATAGCTTCACCCCACATGTATTTAGGAACATGTGTAGTGAACATGATTGATCTGGCCATTTCCAGCAGATGCCTGTTCTTTCTTTCAGCAACCCCATTCTGTTGAGGTGTTTCCACACAACTACTGATATGAAAAATTCCTCTGTTAGTCAAGAAGTTACTGAGGTTAGACTCATAGTATTCCAGAGCATTATCAGTCTTTAAGATCTTGATCTTAGTATCAAATTGGGTGGAGACCATGTGATAAAATTCTTGGAAGATAGGTCCAACTTCAGATTTGTCTTTCATTAAGAACAGCCAAGTGTTTCTGGTATGATCATCAATGAAGGTTACAAACCACCTTTTTCCTGTTATAGTTTTCACTCTTGAGGGTCCCCATACATCACTATGAATTAGGGTGAAAGGGGAAGAGGGAAAGTGAGGTAACTTAGCATACACAGATTTGGTGAGTTTAGCAAATTGACAAATATCACATTGAAGATCATTAAGATTACATCCTTTAAACAATTCAGGAATTAAAGACTTTAAATAACCAAAACTTGGATGTCCTAGTCTATAATGCTATAACATGATATTGTCAAGTTTTTGAGTGCAGGATGCTGAGGCAGATTCTGTCTTCAGTCTTCTGTCTTCAGCAGGGTTGATCACAAACAATCCGGAGCAGGGTTTAGCTTGACCAATCACTTCCTGAGAAGAAAGATCCTGGAATGTGCACTGATTCTTATTAAAAACAACAGTCCAATTCATATCTTTAGTGAGTTTACTGACAGATATAAGGTTACAGTCTAACTTTGGAACAAACAGGACATTCTGTAGATATATCTGATTAGTAAGTTTAACCTTCCCAACACCTTTTGCATAAGAAATAGAACCATCAGCAGTCTTAATTCTGTGAATTTGGTTGCATGGCATATATTGGGTAATAAGGTTTTTATTACCAGTCATATGGGAAGACGCCCCAGAATCAACAATCCAAGTCTCATTACTAAGAGGTGAGTAAAATATACCTGTTTTAGCATGAGTGGCCATTTCAGTAGGGGAGCTACCTTCCGGATGCTGAGCAATAAAGGCTTTAAATGCAGCAAACTGAGCATTCAGCTTACTGTCATTCTCCTCTTCACTGACAAGTTTGCCTTGACTTTCCCTGGTTGGTTTTGAGGTTTTAGAGGGGTTAGGTTTGCCATGTAGCTTCCAACAATTGTCCTTGGTGTGATTTGTGCGTTTGCAGTGATCACAGAACAGCTTTCTCAGTAGGCTTCCTGTAAGTCTCATTAACCTTTAGCAGGGCAGTACCTTCAGTAGGGTTGTCAGCAGGGAAGTTCAGCAGCATCACTTTCCTCCTGCTTTCCTCATGTTTGACCTCAGCAAACATGGATTTGAGATTTGGAAGAGGTTTAGTAGCAAGAATTCTACCTCGACATCATCAAGAGTAGGATTCGATCCAGTAAGGAATTTAAATACTCTCTTTTTCTCAATAATGTCTTTAAAGAGTGCAGCATCTTTAACATCATTCCAGGGGTGAGTTTCCAACATATCTAGGTGTTGCCATGCCTTAGATAGTTGATTAAAGTATTGAGTTACAGACATATCCCCTTGTCTGCAATTTTGAATCTGAGCTTCGAGTTCATAGACTTGGATGTATTGTCCTTTTTGAGTAAAGGTCTCCGGCATTGTCCCGGATTTCCTTAGCAGTGTCATACATCATGAAGTTCTCACTGATCTCTTTTGTCATAGACCTCGTGAGGATGGTCATGACTTGGTTATTTTCTGTGTCCCATGCTTCAAACTTGGGGTTAGTTTCAGCAGGGGCAGGTCTGGAACCAGACAGATATCCCATCTTGCCCTGGCCGGAGATATACATTTTCATAGACCTTGACCATAGCAAATAATTGTTACCATCAAGTTTATGATTTGTAAAAGAAGAGTGTTCAGTTATCCCAGTCTGCTGAGGCAGCTGTGAGTCTACTGAAGAAGATGAAACTTCAGATAATGTTGACATTTTTCTGAAAAGGAACTGAGTTTTGCAGTGGATTTTAGAACTCAGTAAGGCTCCGATACCATGAAGAGAGTTTGAGAATGTGTTAACACAAGAGTAAACTTCAACTTATCTTTTATTCATTGATAATGAAGGAGTATAAATAGATACAATTTGGAGAGAGACTAGCTAGCTAGGGCGGCCACTTGAGTATGTAGATGTGGGCGGCACAAAAGCAAAAAGTAAAAGTACAATCTATGTCTATGTCTATGACATAAAGTAAACTAGATTTTGACATATTAATTGTTTATATGTATCACAATTAATATGTCTTTTACAAATAAATAAAGTGTACAAATAAAGTTATGCACGACATAGTCTGCTGTGATCATGAGGATCAGCAGTCTGCCGATCACCCTGCTGAGCCTCAGCAGACTGCTGAGTGATATATTTCCACAATAACGTCCTCAGCTTCGCGTATCGACCGGTGCTCAAGGGTGAGACCCTCCGAGGTAGAAGGCGGAGGCGGATGTGCGACAAGGGTAGTTGTCTCGACACCCTCAGTCGGGTCCGCAGCCTGAACAGGTCTTTCCTCGGACGCCGGAGGAACAACTTTCGACCTAGATGCAGCGACAACAGCAGCCACAGCAGAAGCCTTTGGGACAGCAACCTTCGAGAATCTGCCCACTGCACAAATGAAAAAAGAGTCGGTATAAGAAATAGAAAAGATACAACTTCAAAAAGCAATAAGACTTAGCAAACAAAATAATAAAGTTTCGTACGGTGTTCCCGATCGACAGCAGGAAGGCCTATACACGGTACGGGTCCCGCCTCCTCGAGGCGGGCAAGGCCGTAAAGGAGACTCAAGTCCTGTGTAACCACCTCGAATGTGAATCTCTCGAGAGAAAGAGCTTCGTTAGGTGCGGCCTCCCGACCCAGTTTGTCATCCCTTCCTTCTCTCGACCTCCATAAGCCGACATAGGGATTATCCGACCCATGTCGGAGAAAGAAGAACCTTGGCTTCCAATTTCCATGAGATGAAGGTCCTTTAGACACGAACTCATGACGGTTGGCACGCTTCTGAAACGTGTACCACCCCGAATCTGGCATTGCAGCAATCTTGTACCACCATCGGAACAGAGGGACGGTGAATCCGATACCCGCGACTCGGCAGGCAATCAGAAAGCCCATCAGAGTCCGGATGGCATTCGGGCCCAGTTGGGATACGCCAATCTCATAATGGCGAAGAACAGCCTGGACCGCCGGACATAGGGGGAATCTTAGCCCCATCGATAACTGGGCCTCATAGACCGTACAGAACCCTTCTGGGGGCTCATCGGCAAATTGATGCTGGCCGGAAGGAAGTTGAGCCACCACTTGAGGGCTGGAAAGGTCGTATCTCCGCCTTATTTGGTTAAGATCATCCATAGTAAGACAGGAAACGCATCCCTTCGGCCCCTTTCCGTCCATTCTGGTGGACAATTTCTTGGGCTCCCTGATAGTGCCTAAGGGCCCTTGAGGATTTGGGTGTAGAGGTTGATCGGAGGAGGCAGATACTTGTGTTTGATCACCGGAACGAGACTCCTCTATCCTATCGGAGATTGTTGTACTACTAGACATGGACAGATTTGAGCAAATGCGGGAGAAAGAAGAAGGAAAATGAAAGATGAAATTGCTTACTTGCTTTTTCTGGAGATGAAGAAGGAAATGAATGGCAGTAGGAAGCACCGTCTGGACTCCTCACCCCTTTTTATGCATTTAAGTTGCCAAATGATAAATGATAAGACGTGTTTAGGGGGGTTACCAGCAGTTATAACCCCCTAGATATCGCGAGAATCAAGGGCGACGTCATTTATGGCAGAAGACGAAACGTTAGTGCGCTCTGACGTCATAATGGACGGCCACGATTGGCTAGGGAGACAGGTGGCATGCGAAGCGGTTACACCATTTCCCGCCCAAGATTTAGTCCAACTCGAAGATGATTTCAAATTGGCAGATCTGACCTCGGACAACGGTAGTCGCCTCTCTCAGGTCTGGGGGCTTATGACGATACCGGGTTACGCACCTCGATATGTCATCATCGAGTGGGCCTCATGGGTTAAATATTTGCCAAGGCACAGGAGCCAGATAAGGCATACAAGTCGAGCTATCGACTTGGGAGCCATAACACGCATGTCGACCCTCGAGCCTGAAGTATGTCTAGGAGCTCGAGGTCACGACTATCGACTTACGGGCAGTGCAGGACGTGAGTTCCAGGAGTCGATCATCCCAAGTCGGGCAGATCGATATCGAGAACAGAGTCCACACCAGCTACGTTGGCCCAATATCCACTGGATAACTTGGGCAAGGGGTAAAGCCCAATTAAGGGTAAATATGACAATAGCTACAAACCGACTCATATTAGGGTTAGGTCATGCATTGTCCTTATAAATACAGCGTTCCAGGAACTACGTAAGGCTTGATTCCTGGAATAATAAGATACGTAGGCACTCTAAGAATCCCACTTAGACTCAGCCGTAAACATAAAACACCCCTTCTTCGTTCTTGGCATTAGGGTTCTTGACTATTCATCAATAACATAAGGAAAAGCCCGGATCTTTAAGGTGACATAATTTGTCATCGTCACCCACCATTGTTATTTAAAGAATCATTTTATTTACATTTATCCGTCACCTATAAAACACACACACACACACACACGCTACATTAGGTTTTACAAACATATTTTCTAAATTAGTGAATATAACACATTTTCAAAAATTTTACATAAATGAAAAAAAAAAAAATCTGGATGCTTTTTTTTCCAATAGAAAAACAACAACAACAATACACTTTCTGTCTCATCCATCATTTTCAAATACTTATATCTCTCAATCTACAACTTTAAACTCGAAAACTTTAAACTTGAAAAATATTTCAGTAATATTTTTTTTTTCATGCTCTTTATTTTGAGGCCACATCCATCCTATTCCGACGTAATTTCCGAAAATCTACAGTCGAAACTCACTTTCGAAATTTACTGGTTTTTGGGATATACTGGCCGGCAAGATTTACTAAGTAAATTTCGATAGTGAATCTCATGAAAAACGATGTAATGATATTGAACCAAGTCTCAAAACGAAAAGCATGAAAAAATAAAAAAATAAAAATCGGTGAAACTTTCATCACGTTTGGAGATCTAGATCAAAATATACGAGTCTTTGAAAATGGAAAAGGATAGAGAAAAAAAAAAGCAGCAGGTGCAAGGGCGGATCTTTAGTGTGGACAAAGGGGGACTAAGCCCACCCGACAAAAAAAATAAGACACTAAAATATCTATGTAATTCAGTTTGATCCATAAAAAATTCTTAATTCAGCCCATCCCACAAACTTGACATAGTCCATTAGCCCACCCCAAGTAGAAATCCTAGCTCCACCCTTGAGCAGGTGTATGCGTACATCAGGCGTAATTTTTTATTTTTTTTGGGTCCTTTAAGCTATAAATATTGTAATGCTTGTCATTCTCCCTATAATGTTTATTTATGTGTCATGTTACTTAAAAATATTAAAAAATGTGTTTTTTCCTACTTCTCAATTTTTTTTTATATAGTCATTTAAGTTATAGTCACACATATTAAAAAATGATTAATGCATGTGTGTGAAATAGAATGCAGAATGACCAAGTTGCCATTGTTTTGTCATTTCTCCAACCAATAAAATAATGTGGAGTGTTAAAAAGAATTTTTATCTTCAGAAGCTAAAATTTATCTTGGTTTCCTTCCTTATTTCAGTAAGTTGCATACGGAATTTGTAACATCCCGACTTTTCAGAAATGGTAAAATAGTAATTGGTCATACCCACTACGACCTAATTATTATTTATCCTATTTATTTAATTAAAAAGGATTTAATTAAAGGGATTTAGTTATTTAATTAAGGGATTTAATTAAATGGCTATAAAAACAAAATAATCCCCCAAAATCCCCTTTTATGTTTCACGGCAGAATTCAGGAAAAAAAAAAAAAAAAGAGGAACGCTGGCAACAGGCAGGAAGAAAGCGAAATAAAAGGGAGAACCGTGTGATCAATCCGTTCATTTGTTCAAGATGCCGCAGGAGAGAAAAGTGATCAGCGCGAGGTGACGCAACTTTGGAAAATAACATCTCTCAAATTCGTAAATTTTCAGTTTCGCCCTAGTTTTCGGTATTCGTAGAGTTTGATTCTTGAAAAATTCGTATCTTTCAATCCGTAACTCTGTTTTTCAGCCATGAGTAGTCGAAACGATCGTCTTGGAGTGTAGATCATTCTAAAAATAGTTATGCAGCAGTTAATCCAGGTAATCTGTAGTTTTATGCACTTTTTCAGTTTCGGTTTCCTGCAAAGAAATAGGATTTTAGGGTTTCTCGTTGATCAAATAGGTTTTGGGGTTGAGGATCAACAGTTGTTGCAGTTGCTTGACGTTTTTCTTTCGGTTTTTCTGGAAATTAAGGTAAGAGGCTCTTCCTAATGAGTAATTATAATTTTATAACGATAGATTGAGTTTTGGTGAGTCTTGGTGTTATTTGGTGATAGAATTCATGCTAAGTTTTAATTAATAAGATGTGATATGTTTTGGTATATTTGTGTTGAGTTTTAAATTTCTACTTTTTTGATTCAATAACATTGATTAAATATGAACAAGCTTCGATTGAATTTCTGATTCGTTCAGTTAAAACACCGAATGTACTCTTAAAGGGAGTTGAAGTTCGGATCCGTCGGAAGAGCATGAAAAAGCTTGTGCTTTGATGAACTAGAGTTCATCAATGTCTGTGTATTTGCTAGGACTTGTCCGTGTCTAGTGGTCTAGGAAAGAGAGTAGTGTATGTGAGGGAGATTACTTGAAAACACTTAGGTGGCTACTTAACAACAGATAATAATTACATATGTGTAGTAAAAGCTAAAACGTCATTTATTCTCGGTTAGGCACTCTTTCATATCGGCGATGTGACACGTTCATAAAAGGTGAACAACGCTACTGGCCTTAAACGGCTGAAGGGTAGTGGAGGAAATTCATCGGACGTATATGCATACCGGGGAGACCCCAGAGCTAATCGGTGCTAATCACCGTTAGTTAGCAAGTATATCTTCAGGCTGATGAACGCCATGCGTAGTGTCCTTGAGTGATGACGTAACCAAGATAAGCTAAGCTAGAAACGTTTAATCATGACATGTCGATGGGCATGGATTGAACCTTAAATTGAGTTGGTCTCATAAAGATAATTTAATAATCATAATAATAACCCTTCGTTGTACAACTTAGTTATTCATTAGCTTCTCACTTTTACTAAGTACTTTGTACTTACCTCCTTTGCATTTTCTTTTGTATGCATTGTGGGGTGAGAAGACGAACAGGTTGATCAGGTAGATGACGACTTTTGAAGGCTTTGAGGTCTTGACGAAGTTTCTAGTTCATTTTCTTTGTAAAGGTTGTACTAGACTAGTTGTATTTATTTTCTTAGACTTATTGTATTTCTACTTTTAAGACCTCGTATTGTATAAGTCTTTGGGTTTTTCGTCGTTGTAATTTAACTATCCATCGTTAGTATGGTTAATTTCTATTCTTAGTAGCATTTGTGTTTTACTCGAGTCTTTTTAGCTTCCGTTTGCTTTTATTTGATACGACAACGTAGAGGCTTGCGTATAATATTAGATTTATTTAATGTTATACGCGCCGAACGTTCTCTTCCGGATAAGTGCTCGGTATCTGGGAGCGGGGCGTTACAGTTGGTATCAGAGCGAAGCGTCCTTTCTTTCCTAGGCTTCTTCCCTCTAAGATAAGACTTCTTTAGATCTTTTTGAACCCTTCTGATCTCTCTTGATCTTGGTGGTAAATTCTCGTAGGATTAGGAATCCTTAGAACGTGGTTAAGTTGCACTAGGACCAAGTGAAAAGTCTCTTTAGGCGTAGGTTGAGTTTTAAGCTCACGTCTCTTATATGATGCTCTCAAGTTTTTTTTTCTTTCTTTTTGAGGTTTTAATGCTTTCGTAATGCTACATTTGGTTCAAATCACTTCCTTGTAACTTGGTGTTATGCAAAATGAGTAAACGATTTTGTTCACGTTTCTACATATCATGTTATATCGTTTTTTTTTTTTTGTTCTAAGAATTCTGTAAATTTTCAACCACATAGAAAGTTGTCTTATCTACAATTTCTCTCTTTACATCAATTTAGTTTTCAATATGGATTGTTCACAAATTGTTTAACAAGGAGGGGTACTCTGTTCAGAAAATTCTGCAGCGGTACTCTTACTTATCATTCTGTTTTGAATAAGCTAAACACCTCCAAATGACTTGGATTTTTGATATGTTGTAGCAAAACATCCTGTACTATAATTTTTGTTTTTGAACCAAGTGCAAATTCGTTTTCGTTTGAGCACAATCTGCAACACACGACAGTTGATGAAGTCCTGAAATTTTTTGACAACTTATAGCAGTAGATGAAAAGAATTATTTTGACCGAACTATGGCTTCCCAAAAATTTTGATTTATGAGCATCATATGTAAAACTTATATACTCACAGATTTTCTCTTTGCCTCATGTTCAAAATCAGTTCAGTTTGTTTTGTGCAAATCAATTATTTCGTGGCTTATGTATGCACCCGAATTTCTCAAAACCATTTAAGTCCTCTAGTCAAGAAAGGGTAGATGTCTTTCTTTCACCCTGTAGGTTATAGTGTAGTAGGTTGTAGGAGATGAGAATACTTTGATTATCTGATTCTTAAGCTAGTTGTTACTCAGGATAAGATGTTTGGTAGGTAGAGACTAGGTGTTGTTGTTATAGTGCTCCTCGATTGCAAGAAACGATTGCGTGGTGATTTTCCAATCTTATGTCTTCATCAATAAGGTTCTCTTTTATAATCATCTAGTTTCCTACTTGGTTATTCCGATTTCAAATGTTTCTCATCCATACTAATTGTAACTCATGCTCTGGTTAAATCCTCCATTTGAAACTTGTGAAACTCGGTAAAAGTCTCTTATTACGCAGTTTTGTTTTCCAAGTGTGTACATTCATTTGATGTGACTTATTTTTTTAAAGATGTTTTCATCGTGTCAAATGCTTGATTTAAGAAAAATAAGTTTCTCATCATTCGAACTATTTGAACTGACAATTGCATATCCTTCCAACTATATCATGTTTAGCTATTTCAGGGCAACACACTTTTGCATCCTAGTGATTACCCTTAATGCATCCCCTACAAGATGTTTTAGTACATACAATTTTTTGTTTAAAGACTCGACTCTACAAAGCCTCCGTTTTATCTCTTTGCTATCGCTTGATTTATGTTTACAAAAATTCTTTGACCTTTGCTTTGCTTGAGATGGTTCTACACGAACTCCATGTGTAATTCTATTCTTTCCAAGTACTCCTCAGTCGTTTCAACTAATAGTGTTAAAGGTCTCTTACTTTGGCACATACTTTTCATCATCCTCGTGTTTGGCTTTACCCAACATGAGTGAATGCTTTTGTTTCCGTGTTTTCCCTTCAGGTTAAACAACTTACCGTATTCCAAAAATTCTGAAAATTTTCAGCAAAGTAGATTACTGTCTTATCTACAACTTATCTTTTTACAACAACTCGATAATCGTTATGGATTGTTCAGAAAAATCATGTTTATGCCGGACACTCTGTCCAGAAAATCTGCAGCAGCACCTTCACTTCTTCTTCCGTTTTGAATAGGTTAAACACCTTCAATTAATCTGAATTTTTGATATGTTGCAGACAAAACTTTTATCTACAATTTTCATTTTGAAATTAAGCTCATATTCGTTTTCGTTTGATCTCGATTTGCAATTCAACTCAGTGTTTACTAAACTGGAAATTCTGACAGCTTGTGCAATCGTCAGAAATAACTATTTTTGACCAACTTATTTTCATTCAAAAATTCCAATATTTTTATTTCACCTGGGAAACTCCAGTATCTAAATATTTTATTTTCGGATCGTGCTCAAATTCCTCTTCGTTTGTTCTGTACAAATTGATAATATCAGATCCGGAGTAAATTTCATACACAGCAACCTAAAAGGAATTTTCACCTCTTTGACTTGGGGTTAGGGCTAAGAGGGTAGTAAGTTACGATTGTTATGTTTAGGAGTTCCCTGAGGCTGATCTCCTTCTGAGTTAAACCTTTTAGTAGGATGCTTGTAAAGCTAATATTATAGTTCTTTTGCAGTTGTAAACAAGAACCAAGATGCTATCCCCCAGCATGTCATGTTTGATGTTCAGACCCTTTTCGTACCCTTTTGTAATTATACCTTATCTGGTATTTTATTTCTCATGTAATCCCTCATTTGAGATCTTTAAGCTCAACAAATCCTTTTCACATGTTGTCATGAATTACTTAAGAAACATATCTCCATAGGCCTTTCTTTTGAACAAATCCATGCTTCCTTACTTGTCAAATCAAGGAACAAGTTCCAACTAACTCTGCATTGTTGCACCCCCATTCTTCTGTTCAAGTACAAATTTGACTGAACCTTTTAATGTCAGAACATTCTTTTTACTTGTGTTTATTTTCAGCTTCCCTCATAAGGGTAGTGTTGATTTTGTAATCTTTCCATCTAATGCTACTTGTTCTTTCAAGGTATGCATCCCATCTTCTTACCAGTTGGATCTTTAATCCTACCTTGACATCCATCTTCAGTTACCTATCTTTAGCCTTCTAGCAAATTATGCTAAACCAGTTTCAAGCAAAAGGTAGTCCTTGCCAAGGTGCCTTCTGAACCTATTTAGCCAATCAACTTTTGAATTCCTAAACTTCTGATCTCCAATTCAGATTAATGCACCTTGTACCTTTTCAATTTTAACTCTCTTTCAGGTCATTTAGAGCCATGAACCGCCATATACAACTTTTGATATTCCCTTACAATTCCTTGAGGAAATTTCTATTTCTATTAAATCTCGAGATAACCTCTCTTTGACTACTGCAAACTTGGACACTTCTTGACAAGTGTTTATTTTATTCTGAGATCTTTTGGTGTACTCGTTTTATCTCCATGGCTCCTTCATGTTGAGATTCTTGCTCTCTTTTGATTTCTATCTTTTTAGTCCTTCTGGTGCTCGACCTTGCACCTTTACCTTGATTCTATTGTGTGATGTACCTTTAACGTCTCCACTTTCTCAAGGTTTATATGAAAGCTTATTACCATCCTTTCAAGTTGCCTCTTAAGTCTTTGTAGACCACCGTATCTTGCAGAATTTCACTCTCTCAAAAGAACTTTATCTGCAAGGTGTTCTTTTGTTTTCCTTCTGGTGGCTATATTTTGTATTATGATACAGTGCCTCATTCTTCATTCTGGAACCAACTTCGACTTTCATCAGGACGGGATTATCTTGTTTTACTTGTAACCCAAGCAACCTGCCTTATTTCAAGTGCATTATACCTTTCCTTGGCTTACCTAGTTGACATACCACCCTGGTACTCAACTTGTCACTTTTCAACTTCTTTTATTTTCCAAGCTAACCCTAATTGGCACGAGGATTGGATCAGACTATCAGAGAGAAAGTATGGCAATGCATGTTCTCCACCCACAGGGAGTCTCAGAAGTCCTTCAGCTGGGATCCTTGGAGTTCTTCAGCAAGCTTGTGGTTCCATGACTGAAGTTGAGATCAAAAGAAGTCAAGTGTGCCAGAAGTGTGGTTTCGGCCGGGAAGATTCAGCCTTCCGGGTATAGGGCAGCAGGGGCGAGCAAAGAGTGTTGAACCGATGATTGTAAGATTCGAGGCAGTTGATGAGTTCGTGAAGGAACAAGATGAAGATCCAGTTTTTTCCGGTTACAAGTGAGTGGCTGGAGCCCAACCAACCATTGGTCATGAGTTAGATGAAGATGGCAACAATTGGCATCGGAATCAGCTTTGGTGTCTGAATGCGGAAGATTGTGAAGGACAATGAAGAATGAAAACCTCGAGATGGCAATTGCAATTCATCTCGGAGCGACCAAGATGTACAAGAGTTGGAACAGTACTTCTTATGATCTTTCATGAAGATAGAGATAGAAGAACGTGAGTTCCTGGGATGAAGTGGAGCGGCAACAAAATACGAGACCAAAGTTGATACATCAAGGCGACGTGAAGATTGAAGCGGATCGTCGCAACCTCAAGTTGGCTCAAGACAAGTGGAAGAGTTGGGAAGATGGAAGAAGAAGAAGACTGTACGAGTTAGGAGACGAAACGCTTCGCAAAGTCCAGAGTTCAAGTACCTCTCGGTTACATTCGAGTTTCGAGGACGAAACTCCTCTTAAGGGGGAAGGAATGTAACATCCCGACTTTTCAGAAAGGGTAAAATAGTAATTGGTCATACCCACTACGACCTAATTATTATTTATCCTATTTATTTAATTAAAAAGGATTTAATTAAAGGGATTTAGTTATTTAATTAAGGGATTTAATTAAATGGCTATAAAAACAAAATAATCCCCCAAAATCCCCTTTTATGTTTCACGGCAGAATTCAGAAAAAAAAAGAAAAGAAGAGGAACGCTGGCAACAGGCAGGAAGAAAGCGAAATAAAAGGGAGAACCGTGTGATCAATCCGTTCATTTGTTCAAGATGCCGCAGGAGAGAAAAGTGATCAGCGCGAGGTGACGCAACTTTGGAAAATAACATCTCTCAAATTCGTAAGTTTTCAGTTTAGCCCTAGTTTTCGGTATTCGTAGAGTTAGATTCTTGAAAAATTCGTATCTTTCAATCCGTAACTCTGTTTTTCAGCCATGAGTAGTCGAAACGATCGTCTTGGAGTGTAGATCATTCTAAAAATAGTTATGCAGCAGTTAATCCAGGTAATCTGTAGTTTTATGCACTTTTCCAGTTTCGGTTTCCTGCAAAGAAATAGGATTTTAGGGTTTCTCGTTGATCAAATAGGTTTTGGGGTTGAGGATCAACAGTTGTTGCAGTTGCTTGACGTTTTTCTTTCGGTTTTTCTGGAAATTAAGGTAAGAGGCTCTTCCTAATGAGTAATTATAATTTTATAACGATAGATTGAGTTTTGGTGAGTCTTGGTGTTATTTGGTGATAGAATTCATGCTAAGTTGTAATTAATAAGATGTGATATGTTTTGGTATATTTGTGTTGAGTTTTAAATTTCTACTTTTTTGATTCAATAACATTAATTAAATATGAACAAGCTTCGATTTAATTTCTGATTCGTTCAGTTAAAACACCGAATGTACTCTTAAAGGGAGTTGAAGTTCGGATCCGTCGGAAGAGCATGAAAAAGCTTGTGCTTTGATGAACTAGAGTTCATCAATGTCTGTGTATTTGCTAGGACTTGTCCGTGTCTAGTGGTCTAGGAAAGAGAGTAGTGTATGTGAGGGAGATTACTTGAAAACACTTAGGTGGCTACTTAACAACAGATAATAATTACATATGTGTAGTAAAAGCTAAAACGTCATTTATTCTCGGTTAGGCACTCTTTCATATCGGCGATGTGATACGTTCATAAAAGGTGAACAACGCTATTGGCCTTAAACGGCTGAAGGGTAGTGGAGGAAATTCATCGGACGTATATGCATACCGGGGAGACCCCGGAGCTAATCGGTGCTAATCACCGTTAGTTAGCAAGTATATCTTCAGGCTGATGAACGCCATGCGTAGTGTCCTTGAGTGATGACGTAACCAAGATAAGCTAAGCTAGAAACGTTTAATCATGACATGTCGATGGGCATGGATTGAACCTTAAATTGAGTTGGTCTCATAAAGATAATTTAATAATCATAATAATAACCCTTCGTTGTACAACTTAGTTATTCATTAGCTTCTCACTTTTACTAAGTACTTTGTACTTACCTCCTTTGCATTTTCTTTTGTATGCATTGTGGGGTGAGAAGACGAACAGGTTGATAAGGTAGATGACGACTTTTGAAGGCTTTGAGGTCTTGACGAAGTTTCTAGTTCATTTTCTTTGTAAAGGTTGTACTAGACTAGTTGTATTTATTTTCTTAGACTTATTGTATTTCTACTTTTAAGACCTCGTATTGTATAAGTCTTTGGGTTTTTCGTCGTTGTAATTTAACTATCCATCGTTAGTATGGTTAATTTCTATTCTTAGTAGCATTTGTGTTTTACTCGAGTCTTTTTAGCTTCCGTTTGCTTTTATTTGATACGACAACGTAGAAGCTTGCGTATAATATTAGATTTATTTAATGTTATACGCGCCGAACGTTCTCTTCCGGATAAGGGCTCGGTATCTGGGAGCGGGGCGTTACAAAAAATACAACATATTAGTGACATGAATGGTACATTCAAGATACATTTAATCGATACTATGTATGCTAAAGCATCACTCAAAAAAAAAAAAAAATGTATCTATGCAATTGTAAGCTACAAGTAATGTTATGGTTTTTTGTTTTTGGTTTTTGCCTCTCCCAAATGTATATTTGTTTTACTTTCATAGAAATTTCATACTATTTCCAAGAAGGTTCCAATTTTTTTTTACCCCGACCAAATATTATAAAAAATATATATAACTTTGAGATGTGTTTGTCTTGTAACTGTCTACTTAGATTTGATTAAGACTTATCATACATTTTGAATTAGTCAAATTCTACCAGTCCACATCAGAATGCTAATATGAGCTATTGAAGTAAAACCAAGAAAACTTTAGGTAGTAGTTCCATATACAAACTTTACCAGCAGTTCCATTTGTCACTTTGAATTCCTGCAACTAATTTGAATATATATTTATTTTTTGGATGTACATGCAAAAGGTTTATCCAGTAGGTCACTTTCTGCAATTCAGTCAATTTTTCTTTTTTTAATGTTTTATTGGATATACATATAACGTTTTAGCCAGCTAGTCACTCTCGCAATTTGATTGAACGTAACTAAAGCAGCCAATTTATCAATAGTTTATGGATATGTGTTCCAGCCAATTTATCAATAGTTTTATTTTACTTACGGGTTATATAAGTGGTAAAAAGGGGTTTGAGATCACCTGTTCAATTTATGTGTCTAATTTCGGTGTCTAAGTAAAAACGATGTTGTTTCATGTGTGTTTTAATTTTTGGTTTAGCTTTTTTGTTTTTATTTTATTTTCTTCAAGAAATAAAATACAAATGAAACCACGTCGCTTTTACTTAAACGCCGAAATTAGACACATAAATTGGACAGGTGATCTAATCCCACGACCTACTTTTTCATTTGATTGAAAATAACTTACTTCTAGAAGTATTTTTTTAAGCAATGAAGACATGGTCAATCTATTTTCTTTTAGCACATGCATTACCTTTTTTTTTTTCAAGCAATGAAGACATAGTCAATCTATCTTATTTATTTAATATTTTTTTATTTTAAGAAACGATCATTTTACTAGCTTTGCAAAACAACAGAGGTCCATGCCTTACATTAGGAAACTATCAAAACAAAACTAGCAAAAATATATGCAGTTAATCTAAATCCTGTCAAACGAGTCGTAGATTCTTAGTTCGTTCTACTATTTGCGATAAAAAGACCGAGGCCGGGGGCCGTTCCTTCTTATTGCCGTGGATAATTCGGTTTCGCCACATCCAAACACCGTAGACAACTTCCCTCCAGGTATACTACCAAGTCGTCGAAACAAGAGGTGAAACCTCTTTTGCCGCACAAGGTTCAATTGAAGCCATTCATGGACTATTGTAGCTCCAAAAAAGCTGCTCCAGCTTTCACAAGGTAAGCTCAGCCGCCAAAGAGCGTTCACCCACGGGCAATCTCTAAACATGCATTACCTTTTTACTAAGCAAATAAAATAGCAAATTAAACAAATAAAGGGTTTATGATTTAACACAAAAATTGCATGTCTGACAACGCTACTTGAGCATTAATGAATCCTGTATTTACTTAAACTCATCGTACTCACTTGTCCTAAAAGGGTTAACTAGGGTTAACAATTAGATTATATCTCAACCTAATATGAAGATTGTATTTTTCTAACATTCTCAATGTGAGATATTATAGTCTCCCTCTATTGTAAGGAACTTGTGTCCTTACAAGGACTCTGTCCCTACCTAGAGGCCGCCCCTGACTGTGTGATACTTAGTTTCACCCTGAATAAAAAATCCTCTTTCCTCCCTCCCAAAAAAAACATAGCTTGACAACAAACAAAAAACATACCGTATTAACTACATTCAGTTCATTTTGCACATATTTGTTTAGTTTCTTTAATAACCTACTTAGCTGTTAGGAAATCAATGCGGGATCACAGCGAAATTCAAAATTTTGATTTCCTTTTACCCAAGATCGACTTCGTTTAAACAATAAACAAATAAGCTAGTAGACGGTGGTTACCTTGTTTGATCTAAAAGATCGACGCTTTGACCGTCTAAGGAGAGTAGTGGTGCATGGAGCCGCCCAAGAATTCGGCCTCTACCGCTAGTCCACACGAACAAACCGCCGGAATCCGCCATTGGATTGCTACTAGAAAAACTCGGTTTCTAGACCGACATTTTCTGTCTCACAAATCTCTCTCTAAGAAGCTCTCTATTTTTCACAAGAAACTATTAGTCTCTCTGAATTGTGATGTACAAATTAAAAGAGCTAGCCAACCCCTTTCTTATATAGGGTGAAAGGCACCCCAATGTCCCCTAATCTGATTTGGAGAAGCTTCCTAGAAGATAGATGAAAAAGAAAAATGTTTTCATAATAAAATAAGGAAAATCACACTGATTGATTTATCTCATTTTATTTAATATCTCATATTAAATATTTCTAAGATATTTTCAATATCTAATATTGACTATCTTTATCTTATTATCATAAGTCAATTTACACATATGTATATATCATATATATATATATATATATATATATATATATATATATATATATATATATATATATATATATATATATATATATATATACACATATAAATCTATATTAATATATATATAACTAATGAAATTGTGCACATGTACATCCAATGTAGAGCACACGCATATTCATATATATTATATATATATATATATACTAATATCTTATATTAATATTTGATAATACTATTAATTAAATTGCATAATCCAAGTGTATCTTATACACACCAATTGCACCACCTTTAGCCAACAAATTAGTATCCGAATATTCTTTAATTAATATAATACTATTAATATCTTGTATTTAATTTATTCATAAAAAATAAATACCACCATATTAATTTACCATTATAACCTTTATAGTACGAGATAAATTCTTTCCTTATTTGGTTTTCAACTATAACCACATTTTAATCCGACTTGATATTTATATGTGTGTGACCCGATAGGCTTCCGAATATGTTGGCCGTAGGCACAAAGTGCAAATTACAAAAATGTCCTTCATACCTAACGATCACGGGATAGCGTCTAGAAACACACCGTGACCCCCAATCGTCGGAAGAGTCAAATGAAATGACAACTACCTTTCATGTGAAACAGTTACCGTGTAAATAGAATCCTATCGTTGTAATAATATTCATACGGTCGTTCGTCGAGTGTCAAGCATCAAAGACCGTATCTTATAATCTGGATATAATGCTTACTCGAAGTAACTCATTTATTTCCACTTTGCAAAGATTCACGAAAGTAAGACATTCCTTATAAGAAGGTCATTTCGGATATTCCCCTACTAATAGGGTACGCGATTTCCGGACGAACAACATGAATCCTATGCATGCTTCAGTATCACACTCAATCACTACCGCATGATCGCCCCGTGGCTAGGGGAAACCTCAATAGTGTCAAAGCATGACAATCCACACCGTGATGCCATGTAGACTCCGATCCTAAGGATAATTACACATCTACCACATGTTGCAACACTTAATAAAGTAAGTGAGTTAGTCTAACGTACGCATTCTCTAATACACGTCCACGTACAGTCCAAATGTCTCTACACTTCGATAGACGAGATCTATCCCTGCCCTTAAAGACAAAAGACATCTAATATGTGCTAGCCTGTTTGTACTATCAATGTCCTGCTTAATAGTACATCAGCCTAGAGACATTTAAGTATATATCAAACTTATTAAAGTGATTAGAGATCTCATCAACCATAATCGCCTATCATGGTTTCCCTATCACAATTTAATACTAAGGACGTTATCATATAACAATACATAATTGGTTCTTCAAAAGAACAAATATATGATAACAGAAAAGCCATTTAATATATGTATAAACATAAAGAAATAGTCGAAATGATCCGACCCGGTCGGATCTGGTCCAACCCGATTGGGTTTAAGACATTATTTCAACATTAGCAAGTTCTCGTTCTTATCCCATCTATCTTGTTCGCGTTTCATGTTCTTGTCTTAAGGAACAAAACTAAATAGTCAAGGGTACAACACATGAACATGAGAGCACTTTGCAACATGGGTAATATGGCTAGTCATACATCCAACGTGACACATAAAATCACGGTAGTGGATTCGATACATCTTCTTACTACAACTTGGGGAATACAATTCAATACGTAGCTCGGTACCATGAATATCTGGACAGTCACATAAATCATATAAAAGCACATAAAGAGCACGTAAGTTCATGTTAATTAAAGCAATATTCTAACATATTTGATCATACAAAGGACATAGAAACACAATACTACCAAACTTATCTCCACATCCCGTGCTATACGGTTTACTAAAAATCATAGCATGCTTGAAAATACGTCGGACAACACATAAAAGTCACAAAAACAAAATCAGAGGTTGATCCTGGGCTCAGCCTGGCTCGCTTAGGCGGATGAGGCTCGCCTTGGTTAGCCTGGAAATTTCCAGAAAAGTCCTTGATTGTACAGAACCCGACATAATGCACACACATAATCTTAAACTACCAGTTTGATGCATATTTTCCATAAAAATAAAAATAAAAATTAAATCTTCAACATAAAAATAGGTTCTTTTTTATAGAAGACATCTCTACCTTAACGACGATGCGGAACTATAAATGAACATCAACTAACTCTTGCTTTCATACGAATCTACAAACATGAAAGATATTCTACATGGACACTATGATAATCAAGGTCAAAACTAATAACTTAATGAAAAAGACTTGATTTTTACCTTCAAATGACGATTATGGGTTCAAAATTAATTTTAGAAAAGAATCAAACTCAACATTGTGATCTGCAAAACACTAACAATGTGATCAGAGCATCATGTCGGATTCTGGGGGTCTCGTTTAGGCGAGCAGTGCTCTCAACTAGTGTAACACCCCGTTTCCGGATACTGAGTCCTTATCCGAAAAAGAACGTTCTGCACGTATAATATTAAATAAATCATACATTATACGTAAGCCTCTACGTCTTCGTATCGAGTTAAGCAAGACAGAAGCTGAAAAGACTCGGGTGAAATCATAAATGCTATTAGAATAGATTACAAACCATACTAAAGGTAGAAAGTTATCTTACAACAACGAAATTCCAAATCTTACAAAGTACGATGTCTTAAGAATTATAAACTTGTCTTACAAAAGTCTCATTATAGAAGTACAACATTGCTTGAATTAGAAATGCAACAAGGATAGTAAAAAGATATGAAAACAACAAGCAAAACATGGCATCATCAAATGTCATCCTCAAAGTTGTCATCCAACTCCGGGTCAACCTATTCATCTTCTAACCCCATAAAGCATACAACAAAATGCAATAGAGGTAAGTACAAAAGTACTTAGTAAAGAGGTAAAAGCTATTGGACAATTTAGTTTTACAACGAAAGGTTCATATTATTAGTAAGTTATCTTTGTGAGACCGACCAAGCTCTAGGGTTCACTTCATGCTCATCAACATGTTGTGAGACCTTAATTGTTTCTAGCTTAACTTATCTTTGTTACACCAGTATTCAAGGGCACTACGTATGGTGCTACTCACCATGAAGTATCTGGGTGCAAGCTATTGGTGGATCACACCAATAGCCACGGGCTAGCCCCGATAGTGTACGCGTTCGGCGAAGTCCCCCTGCTCTTGGTGCCCCTCAAATGCCAGCAGCGTTATTTACTTTTACTGACCGCACACACATTGCGATATTGACTTGTGTCTGACCAAGAATAACATGATGTTTAGGCTCTTAACTACACAAGTACGTCTGTTATTAATTGTTAACTAGCCACCTAAGTGTTTTCAAGAAAGGCTCACTTACACTCCTATTCCATCACTTAGACAGATAGACACAACAAGCCTAACAAATTACACAGACATTGATGAATACTGATTAATCAAAGCACATGCCAGTCATGCTCTTCGTACGGTCCCGAACTTCAACTCTTAGGAAGAATCAATTCTGTTCCGGAACTAAATGATTCAGAAACTTAATCATTGCTTGTTCATGTTTATTTAAGTTGTTTAGATCCATTAGAAAATCCTTAAACCAAGTCTAGCATTAAAGCACAAATTTCATGAGAAACTGGGTCAAGAGTGCGCTTGCCCTGGTCAAGCGTGCTCTTGTGTAACAACTAGCATTTTGTTTTTTATTCAGCCAGCACAAGTGTAACATCCCGACTTTTGAATTGGGTATACCCGAGATTTTTAGGACCTCTAATATCGGTCATCATATTAATTCATTATCATAAAATGAATTGTACACTTTTACACGCTTAAATTAAAAACGTCGACGTAGTCGTTTTAAAATACTTTTTACTATACTTAAATTCCTTTCAGTAATGTTTAGTTTTGTCTTAAATATATTAATTATGTATTTTCACATAAGTGTAGTATAAAGTATTTTCCGTAACCAAATTAACATATAATTCTTTTGTTATTAACGAACTTTATATATATATTAACCTTTAAATTATATAATATCCATCTTAATTATTTCCAAGTATATCAACCTTCAAATTCCTTATGTGTTTAGCTTTACGTATTCCATGCATGATACAAATATTAAAGTTATATGTAAACAGTTTGAATGTATATATATATATATATAGACACTTGCTTAGTTATATACATATAATAATGACTATACGTTATTGTTTTAATTGTTGTCATCAAGTAGATTGGAGTTACAAATGGATATGGTATTTAGTAGTAGAGTTTAAGATCAATAATAAAAGACATGATGAAACAGGTGTTTTGACGGTTACAAGAATTAATAAGGTTAACGATGGTGTCTTTTAATATTTCCTAAACATTTACATTCATTTAAGTGTCCTCTTTTTAGTTCTCACGCATATTAAGAAATGTAATTAATGTGTTGTGTTTTTATACTAGAATGACAAACTTACCCCTAACAAATAATAAATGTTTGTTTTGGGATGTGAAATGAGTGCAATAAATGAATGTTTGACTAAGTGAATCTTTGGAAAATAAACATTAAATGATGAATTGGTAATATAAAGTGACACTTTTTATGGGACAATTTTTTTCTAAAATATGGACACTTATTATGGGACGGAGGTAGTAATATTTTCTAAACATTTACATTCATTTAAAGTCTTCCTTACTATCTATATATATATATATATATATATATCTTATTATATATTTTCAAGGAAAAAACCGCCAATTGACCCACAATTGACCCGCTCCACGACCCGGGTAAAATAAAGAAAAATAAAGAAAAAGATAAAAAAAAAAAAAAAAAAACCTCATCCGGCAAATTCAATCCCCATTCCACCAGACGTGCTCCACCTCCACTCCCCTAGATCTCCCCCACTCTCCTTCATCTACGTTTTCCGTCGGTTTCACATGACCAAAACAATTCCCCACGTCAAACGGTAAGGCTCACTTTATTATCAGTACTCAAACTTCCTTCTTCACTTCTAAAAAATACCTTTTTCGCAGTTTAATTCCTCTCCAAAAGCTCTTCGGCCCTTCCTCAATTTTGGAACCAATTTTGGAGACATGCGTTATGCTATTTATTATAGCCGTAGTATCGTATGGGAAATAAATAAATACACAGAAATAATAAGAACACTTTTTTATTAATGTGAAAGGAAAATTACAATACTGTAAATGGAAAAGAAAATAATCAAAGGATATTTCCAACTGAGGCGAGATGAAACTCTGTCCTTAAGAAAAATTTGCTCCGGCTTGTACCCCGGTTTGTGCAATTGTCTCCCAGGATTACTCAGTTACCTGTTCAGAAAAGAGATACTTCAATTTCTGAACCACTTCGAACTCTAATGGTGTTCTTAAAAAACTCTTCACTATGAATGCAGAAAAACTATTTTGTGCAATGGAATGTATGAATGTTGTTGTATTGCTTGAATACTTGTGTGTCTCTCCATGATGTGAAGGCTTGTTTATATAGAGGCTTGAAGAAGCAATGAAAAAAAACATATGCATTGATAGCCATTAATGCATTTACTCCCACTACTTCCACTTTGATATCAATGATAACAGTTTCGTATTTATTCAGCCATCAGTTTCTAAGAAACTGAACAGTTTCAGCATTTAGTGAATTATATCATAGGGCTGAATTTTACTCTGCCGCTTGCACTTGGTTGAATATCAGTTTTACTCAGCCGCTGGCACTTGGCCGAATTTCAGCTTCACTCAGCCGCCGGCACTTGGCCGAATTTCTGCTTCCACTCAGCCGAATTTTAGCTTCCACTAATTTCTGGAGTCCAAAAATTTAATACTTGCCCAGCCCAAGGCCCTCAGGCCCACGAAGGCCCAATTCCCCAAGCCCAAGCCCAAGGTCAACGGTCAAGGGCACGGGCGGGCGGCGGCACGCGCGCGCACGTGTGGCAATTTTAGCAGAACATCGTCTGTCTAAAACCATTCTGAACTCTCTCCCTTTCTCTAGGAGCTTATACCAATCATCAACTATCATCATATAAATACTTGACATTGGAACACTCATGTTCCAATGATTTTAATAAAGTCTCGATAACTTTAATAAAAGTCTATCGAACTCGCTTTTTAAAATAGTTGTCATAAATGATTAAAAAATCGATAAAATCATTTTTCCCTCTATTTTCTCCAACAATCCCCCACATGAATGGATATTAATGCAAATGCAGACCCTGAAAAGTTTTCAGACAGAAAATATTGCGTCAGGAGAGGTAGCTTCTGGCTTTGAACCTGCCTTAGTGAAATACTATCGGATCTACTCGGCTAATCAGTGAACTATGTCTTGAACAGTTCAGCCTTTATTGTAAAACCAGACAATAGTACTCACACAATATTTCCCTAAACACCATATTTGGTTCTCATGATTGTGTTCATTTTGGCCACGAATCACCCTGGTTTTAGAAAGTGTGTAAGAGAATTTTAGTTTCTGAATTCTCATAGAAGCGGCCCCACTTCACACTTACATAGGTGACCTCCTATCAAGAGTCTTATGTCATACCCCACTTGAATTTAATCAAGTTATAGGAATCATTAAAAGTTTTCACTTAACCTTTACACCACTGACAGACAACACTTTTATTCACAGAATGGGTAAGTGTTCACGGAAACTTCATAACTTAGTTGTCTCATTGAACCATGATCTTGGGATCTCAAGTCAACATGGTTGGGTTACCATTACAAAATTTATGTCTCAATAGGCTTTAATCCCATTCCGAGTGTCAATTTTGACATTTGATCTCTAGGTAAACCTTTTGTAAGCGGATCCGCAAGATTCTCCTTCGATCTAACAAAATCGATGGAAATCACGCCATTAGAGATCAGTTGTTTAATAGTATTATGTCTGCGACGTATATGTCGAGACTTACCATTATACATACTATATTGTGCTCGACTTATAGCCGACTGACTATCACTATGTATGCTTATTGGAGCAATAGGTTTAGTCCAGCATGGAATATCCTCTAGGAAATTACGAAGCCATTCTGCTTCTTCTCCTGCATTGTCTAATGCAATAAACTCAGCTTCCATCGTGGAACGAGCTATACATGTTTGCTTTGTGGATTTCCATGACACCACAGCACCACCAATAGTGAATACATATCCACTTGTGCCTTTCGAATCTTTGGAGTCAGATATCCAATTCGCATCACAATATCCTTCTAATACTGCTGGATATCGTGTATAACATAATCCCAGATTTATTGTAAACTTTAAGTACCTCAGTACCCTATTCAAAGCTTTCCAATGATCCTCATTTGGATTACTTGTAAATCTGCTTAGTTTATTCACAGCACATGCTACATCTGGTCTAGTACAATTAGTTATGTACATCAGACAGCCTATTATTTGTGAATATTTCAACTGAGACACAGATTCACCTTTGTTCTTGACTAAGTGTATACATAAGTCAATTGGAGTTTTCACAGGACTTTCATGAAAGACATTAAATCTTTTTAGAACAGACTCAATATAATGAGACTGTGTCAAAGCAAGTCCATCAGACATTCTAGAGATTTTAATCCCTAAAATTACATCTGCAACTCTCATATCTTTCATATCAAAATTTTGTGTCAACATCTTCTTAGTATTCATGATTACATCACGAGTACTTCCCATGATCAACATGTCATCAACATATAGACATACTATCACATAAGAATTAGAAGTGTTCTTGATATAGACACATTTGTCACACTCGTTAATTTTAAATCCATTAGACAACATCGTTTGATCAAATTTTTGATGCCATTGTTTTGGCGCTTGTTTCAGCCCATACAATGATTTAACAAGTCGACACACTTTGTGTTCTTTACCTAGAACTACAAAACCCTCGGGTTGTTCCATGTAAATTTCTTCCTCTAATTCACCATTTAAAAATGCAGACTTAACATCCATTTGATGGATTTCCAAGTTATAGACCGCAGCAATGGCAATAAGAACCCTTATGGAAGTGATTCTAGATACCAGTGAATATGTATCGAAGAAATCAAGACCTTCTTTTTGTCGATAACCATTGGCTACCAATCTGGCCTTATATTTATCAATAGATCCGTCAGATTTAAGTTTTTTCTTAAAAATCCACTTACAACCGAGAGCTTTATGCCCTGGTGGGATATTAACCAACTCCCAAGTGTGATTTTGCATAATGGAATCTATTTCACTTTTGATCTCTTCTTTCCAGTAAGGAGCTTCTGGATTTGACATAGCCTCAGCATATGTTCTTGGATCATTTTCTACCATATAGGTGAGAAAATCTGGACCGAATGACGTTGAAGTCCTGGCCCTTTTACTTCTACGAGGCTCGACTGCCTCGTTTTCTGAAGTGTTATCCTCTAAGGAATCATGTGTCCGCTTATTTGGACTCGTGTCTTCATTGTTTCTGTCTTTGCTTGGAAAGACATCCTCAAAAAACATAGCATTTCTTGACTCCATGACTGTATTCACATGTTCATCAGGGATGTCAGATTTGTGCACTAGAAATCTATATGCACTACTGTTGTTTGCATACCCGATAAATATTCAATCTATCATTTTAGGCCCAATTTTTATTTGTTTAGGTTTAGGCACTTCCACATTTGCTAAACACCCCCACACTCTCAAGTATTTGTAGCTTGGCTTATGGCCTTTCCACAACTCATACGGGGTCTTATCCATCTTCTTGGATGGAATTTGATTAAGAATGACATTTGCTGAGAGGATCGCCTCCCCCCACAAGTTCTGAGGTAAACCCGAACTTATCAACATAGCATTCATCATTTCTTTCAATGTGGGGTTTTTGCGTTCAGCAATACCGTTTGATTGAGGTGTATACGGAGCAGTAGTTTGATGAATAATGCCAGATTCTAAACATAGTTCATTAAACGGTGCATCATAATCACCACCTCTGTCACTACGAACCCTTTGATTCGTTTGCTAAGTTGTTTTTCGACATCATTCTAATAATTTTTGAAAGCCTCGATAGTCTCATCTTTGCTATGTAGCAAATAGACATTACAGTATCTTGTACAATCATCAATAAATGTTACAAAGTATTTTTTACCGCCTCTCGATTGCACAAATTTTAAATCACACAAATCTGTATGAATTAATTCCAACGGTTCCGTGTTTCTTTCCACTGAGGGAAACGGTGCCTTAGTCATTTTTGCTTCGACACATACTTGGCATTTTTCAGTTTGATTAAACTTTATATTAGGTAATAAATCTAAATTCATCATTCTACGAATTGATTTATTATTAACATGTCCTAATCGATTATGCCATAAACAAGAAGATCCAAGCAAGTAAGCAGAAGTAGATGCAATTTTATTAGGCTCATCGGGCACAACAGTCTTAGGCACAATGACCATTACATTCAACTTAAACATACCCTCGGTGAGATATCCTCTACCGACAAACACTTCATTTTTGGTCAGAATGACCTTATCAGAACCAAACACCATCTTGAACCCAGCCTTGCTCAACATAGCACCAGAAACTAGATTCCTCATAATGTCAGGAACATGGAGAACATTGGTCAATGTCAGCTTCTTCCCAGAAGTCATCTTCAGATGCACATTGCCTGTTCCCAGAATGTTTGAATGAGAAGAGTTTCCCATCCACAGTTTCTCACCATTTCCAGCCTTATTGGTTGAAAAAACTGCACGGTCAGCACAAACATGTCTTGTGGCTCCAGTGTCCACAAACCACTGCCTTGGATTTCCCACAGAATTGCATTCTGTCATCACAGCGCAGAACATGTCATCATCACCATCAGTTTCATCCACATGTTCCCTTGGCTGAAATCTTTTCTTTCCATGGTGCCCAAATTTGCCACAGTTGCGGCATTCACCATTAAACTTGTACGCAGTTTGTGGTTTCTTGGACGATTCACCAGTTTTCTTGGAAGATTTACCGGTTTTCTTCCTCTTTTGATTTTTGACCTCAGCAACATGAGCTTTGGCCTGTCCAACCTGCACACAGCTTTTCTTTTCGGACCCTCTATTGTCCTCCTCAATATGGAGTCGGACAGTCAGATCATCCATAGTCATCTGCTTTCGCTTGTGTTTGAGATAACTTTTATACTCCTTCCATGAAGAAGGTAGTTTCTCAATCACACAGGCTATTTAAAAATTTTCATTAATAATCATACCCTCTTCTATGAGTTCGGATATAATTATTTGTAGTTCCTCAACCTGTTTAATTACAGTTTTGGAATCCACCATCTCATATTTCAGAAATTTACCTACAATAAATTTCTTATCACCTGCATCCTCAGTTTTATATTTTTTTTATCTAAGGCAAGCCACAGTGCTCTAGCAGACTCAAACATACAATAGACACCATACAGAGTATTGTCTAAGCCATTTAGAATGTAATTTTTACATAAAAAATCACTATGATTCCAACTCTCAAGAGCAAGCAAAGCCCTGTGTTCGAGGTTGTCTGGAGACACAACTGGTTTCTCTTCAGTTAGCATCCTGGCTAATCCAAGTGTAGTCAAATAGAACAGCATCTTTTGCTACCAACACTTGAAATTCAGCCCATTAAATTTTTCTGGTTTCTCTCCACGAGAAGAACCAGCCACAGCAACAGTTGATTGTGTCACACCAGTCGTAGGCATATTTGTTGCTTGATTCAGACTTGTAGTTGCCGCAGCATCCACAGTGGGTGTCATTGACGCATCAGTGACAGCAGCCATTTCTGTTCAGAAAATAGAAGATCAACAGTTCAGTTTTGGTTCGAAAAATCGATACCAACCAGCAACAAGAAAATATTTACTGAATATCAAAACTTGATATTCAGTTGAAAAAAAAAATGTTCAAAAAACGAACTGAATATTTATTTTCTTCTCGCATACAGATACTTTTCAGAGCATAAGAAAGCTCTGGAAATTTGTCTTAAGATTGTTATAGTCGTAGTATCTGTTGAAATAGTGTCCTAAACCCAATCGGGTTGGACCGGATCCGACCGGGTCGGATCATTTATACTATTTCCTTATGTTTGTACATATATAAAATGGCTTTTCTGTTGTCATATATATGTTCTTTTAAAGAACCAGTTATGAATTGTTATATGATAACGTCCTTAGTATTAAACTGTGATAGAGAAACCATGATAGGCGATTATGGTTGATGAGATCTCTAATCACTTTAATAAGTTTGATACTTAAATGTCTCTAGGCTGATGTACTATTAAACAGGGCATTGATAGTATAAACAGACTAGCACGTATTAGATGTCTTCTGTCTTTAAGGGCAGGGATAGATCTCGTCTATCGAAGTGTGGAGACACTTGGACTGTACGTGGACGTGTATTAGAGAATGCGTACGTTAGACTGACCCACTTACACGGATAAGTGTCACACTATGTGACGGTTGTGTAATTATCCTTTTGACCGGAGTCTTCATGGCATCACGGTGTGGATTGTCATGCTTTGACACTATTGAGGTTTCCCCTAGCCACGGGCGATCATGCGGTAGTGATTGGGTATGATATTGAAGCATGCGGAGTATACATGATTGGTCGTCCGGGAATCGCGTACCCTATCAGTAGGGGTAAATATCCGAAAGGGCCTTCTTATAAGGAATGTCTTGTTCTCGTGAATCTTTGCAAAGTGGGAGTAAACGTGTTACTTCGAGAGAGCTTGATATCCAGATTATAAGATACGGTCGTTAATGTTTGACACTCGACGTACGACCGTATGGATATTATTACAGCGATAGGATTGTAAGTTACACGGTAACTGTTTCACATGAAAGGTAGTAGTCATTGCATTTGACTCTTCCGATGATTGGGGGTCACGGTGTGTTGCTAGACGCTATCCCGTGATCGTTAGGCATGAAGGGCATTTTCGTAATTTGCACTTTGTGTCTACGGCCAACATATTCGGAAGCCTATCGGGTCACACACATAAGAACATCTAGCCGGATTAAAATGTGGTTATAGTTGATAACCAAATAAGGAAAGTTTATCTCGAGACTATAAAGGTTATAGTGGTAAATTAATATGGTGGTGTTTATTTATTATGAATAAATTAAATACAAGATATTAATAGTATTATATTAATTAAATAATATTCCGGAAGCCAATATTTGGCTATATGGGGCGCCACATTGAAGTGTATATGATACACTTGGATTGTGCAATTTAATTAATAGTATTACCTTATATTAATATTAGATATTAATATGTATGTATAAATATATATATATGTGGCGTGGATCATATATGTGATATGCATCCACTTGACATATTTTAGTAGTACATATTTTATATAGATTTATATATGTGATATATATATACACATGTGTAAATTGATTTATGGTAATATAATAAAAGATAAATATTGTCAATATAAGATCTTGACAATATCTTGGAAATATTCAATATAAGATATTGACAATATCCTAGATTTATTTAATATGAGATATTATAATAAATGAGATAAATCAATCAAATATATTTTCCTTATTTTATTGGGAAAATGTTTTCTTCTCCTCCACACCTAGCAATAGGGGGCGCCACTTTCATTATAAATAGGAGGGGGTGTCAAGCTCTTTTGTACACCATAATTCCAAGAGCAATTGCTCTTGTGAAAAATTGCAAGAACTCATAGTTCTTGTGTAAGAAAGAGGGGCTTCCTATAGTGAGTTTGTGAGGGAGGAAAAAGTCTGGTCTAGCAACCGGGGTTTTCCGATAGCAATCCATGGTGGGATTCCGGCGGGCTGTTCGTGTGGACTAGCGGTAGAGGCCGAACACTTGGGCGGCTCCATGCTGAACTACTCTCCTTAGACGGTCAAAGCGTCGATCTTTTAGATCAACCAAGGTAACCGCCGTCTTTAGTTTATTCGTTTATTGCTTAAACGAAGTCGATCTTGTGAAAAAGGAAATCAAATTTTTGAATTCCGCTGCGTTCCCGCGTTGATTTCCTAACAGTGGTATCAGAGAGAGCTTCGAGCTTAAGCAATAAGCATGTTTATTTGCGTAGTTAATTTTATCGTTTAAATCACATAATTAAAAGATGATAGATTTTGATTCGTAAAACGATACACGAAAAGAAATTTTTGTTTTGTGTATCTTATGTTTCAATGTAGTTCATAGTTGTGATTAGTCGATAGATGCAAGATTCAAATCACGATACGTTAAGTCGAGGTTGAGTGATGGATTCTCGGTGAACCCACTCTTCGTTAATTCGATGTGCTCGATTTTTTTTCGTCCCGTGATATTTATTGTGCATAGATATCTCGTTGTTTAGTCGTGTCATGGTTTAGGAAACCAACGACATCCCTTTTGATTACGAATCAAAAGGAAAGAAACAAAAGAGAGATTTAATTTTAATTTAATTTTAGAATAGTTCTAATTAATTAAAATTAAAATTAAAATCATTTAAAATTAATCGTTAATTTTATTTCGATCAAAATCATTTAATTAATTAAATGTTAATTAGTTAATTGATTAGATAAAATTATTTAATGGATTAAATGTTTATTGATTAATCAAGACGCAAGTAGTTAAATTTAATTTTATCTTTTTCATAAGATGTTATTGTATGGATTAGATAGTGTAGATATAATATGTTTATATGGACCCCGATTAATCATGGACTCGACCGATAGGATAGATGTGAATGATTTAATTTTCTGTTGGTTTAAAAGTTGTCCTAGGCCGTTATGAAGAACGTGACCTAGTTTATTTTCTGCATTTATCCCATTCCCGTTGGCTCCCCCCGTGTGCGGCGGGTATATTAGATAGAATTGAATGTAACAAGAATGGAGCAGAAGATGGAGACCAAAGAAAGACGAAAATGAAGATCCCATTGGAGAATGGCGCATTGAAGATCCTATTGGCGGTTGCAGCTAACCTTAGATTGTGACCCGCGGTTTCGTCAGTTTGTATTCGAAACCACACCTAGGAAAAGTCCATGATCATACCGGTTACTTTACGCATTTATTTATTTTGTGCTTGTATTTATTTTATATGATACGATAGATGCATGAATAGGCACGATCTAGATGAATGTGTAGGATGTATGTCTATAGAGATAGATATAAAATTGATGAGACCGAAATTAAATTAATTAAGTGAATTAATTTACATAAATACTTCCACCTCAAAAGAATCAAGTTGAAATTGCCTCCCCATATTATAATGACGGTGAAGAGCCCTTGTTCGGATCCAACTCATCAGCCAAAGCAGGGGGTTGACCTACCTCGGGTATATCGTCATTATCGAGATATGATCGTATGAGATCTCACGAATATTGGGTTATGACTTGACTAAGAATTCTCTCGGCCACCAGCCAAAGCGGGGTCGTTTGGATTTTAGAGGCAAGGGTTTGACTACTTCATAAGATGAAAATTGTCAAAGAGTTGACTAGTCAAACAACAAGAGTCGTATAAGATACGATTGACAAAGAGTTGTCTACCTATTATGCTATTTTCGGTCCACCAGCCAAAGCGGGGGTCGGGGTAGTTTAGTGGGATCTTGTCCACTAAAGAAATTAATAATTCTTGGAAGTCAATTGGAAGTAGTTGACTAGTGGGAGCAAAATCATAAACCAAAAGACCATTTTTGATTTTGCGTGTATAAACAACAACACTCTTTTATTTTCATTTTTATGTTGTAGTTTTAGCAAACTTTATATTTATGTTTTATTCTCGATTAGTAAAACCAAACATGACTGTTACCTTTTGAGAATCGTTCTCAAATATGGTTAAGTAGTTTTAATCCTTTTAAAAATAAGCAATGACACGAGCAATCCTGTTATAGTAGTTAGAGACAAGGAGACTACATAATTGATGCAGTACTCCGAGACTTTAATTATTAAAGGAAAACGGAAGCTCATTGGATACGATCCAAGATGATCATTAATTCAAACGTTGGATAAGAATGACCACATCTAATTTTGGAAAGGTTGTTTTCAAGATTTAAGTATCGACTTAATTCTATCATTGCTTAAAGGTTAATTAAATAGTCAATGTTTTGAATACGATTCAAAAGGATGAATAAACTATTTAATAAACTTTAGATTTTTCTTATGAGAGGAAATTGAAAACATAGCTCTTGTGATCTTTCTTAAGTCTTATGAAGACTACAATAAGAAACATTTCTCAAGTGCTTAAAGGATTAAAAGGGAAAGTTAGGGCATGTGCTTAAATAGAGAACTTATCGAAGTTTCTATTATAGGCAAGAGAGTTGAGATAAATCTTTCCAAATTAAAAGTCAACCCTAAGATATATGATACCTTACGAGTGTGATTAAATTAGAAGGATTGGATGACAAATATGGAAGGTGGAGCAAACGTTGTGACACTTACCATATTCTGGATCTAGTAAACTGATAAAGGAACTAAATAAATGTTATTATGTTCCGGTTCTTATGAAGGACACAAGTTCAGTTATTTGTTAGGATTTAGTAGACATATTCAATTGTAAAGAATAAATATTATTCCGATAAAGTTGGAAGGTCACTGAATCTAACATACTAGATTGATGTCACTATATAGTTGATATATGTGATAAGATCTCAACTAAATATTTGTATGGCTGTTATCCTTAATATTTGTGGTTGTTCTAGACATAGTCTCTCTGGAAGAGAGCGTGTAATTAAACGTCATTCTGATGATGTTGAACCATATGATTATGAATCATGTGGGTTAAACGTATCTTATCCAAAGAGGACTAAAATACCCTTTTATGAAAAGGTTATAAATTCTAGAAAAATTGTCTAAAGCCTAAACATACCGATGTTTGTTGGCTTATGACAATTAATGCCACAAATAATTGTTTATTAATCTCTATGACTATTTTAGAAATAGTTGAATGTATTTATTGAAGTACGACAATTCGGAAAGCCCGAAAAGTTCGATCTAGTACGAATATGAGATTGATGAGCTACTTAGGAATTAATCTTCAATTGGATTGAAGTAATTAATACCTGAAGGGTGTTTCAGAAGTCGTCTGAAAGGAATAAGATTCTCCCTTGAAGGATACCATCTTTTGGATATGCAATTAGATTGTCTTCCCAAAATGGAAATAACACTTTATATGATAAAGGTGTGACGCAAGCCATGCGATGTATCCCTTACCCGTTTCGGGATAGTGCCCTTATACTTAACTTAGTTCCAAAGAATAAAGGTTGAGTAAATTTCATATTAGATATGGAAGAGGATAATGTCGAATCTATCTTAACCGATGATTTGAAGTTTTCATAGGCAAAGTCAGAAAGGCTTGGAGCCTAGTACGACATATGCAACTTTGTGGAATATCTTAGCAAGTACGCTAGATATCATTTACTTGTCCGCGGAGCAAAATGTTTGTCTCCAAACATGCTGTCTTCTAGAGGAAGTGTTACTTCCAAAAGAGACAGTGGGAGTAAATAAGATCTCAAAAGAGTTTGAGAACCACAAAGATATATTCAACCATTGGAACATGAGCAGATGCCGCATAGCGATGAAGTGTAGATCACTGCTCAGCACACACAAATGTTCTGTAAGTCTGTGGACAACCTAAAGTCTGAAAGGGTTGCTGGTATGTTCATCTTGAAGAATGAATATCTCACGACTTATGAAGGAATGTTTGAAAGGCAAGATTGAGAGATATGGCTAGGAGCCATAATATCTGAATTAGGTTCATCAGTGACAACCAGGTTGTGAACCTAGTATGTCTTACCTAGAGGGAATGTCCCAGTAAGGCTGAGCCAGTTCTATTCAGACTATGCTTGTTGTAACTTCGTATCATGGCTATATGATAGTGTTGAAGACGTTGGGCAAACAGCTCGATGTTCATAGACGATAACATGATATGTGAGCCCACGAGATCCATTTATGGACTCAAACAAGTTTCTCTAGACAATTTCTTTGTTTGATAATCAAAAGAGTTTGATTTAGTCAAAAGAAGGATATGCCCAATGTGCAAGATGGATAGTGGGAGTGTGTTATGATTTTTGAGCATGGTATTAGATATCTATCTCGAGAATTGTCACCCCATGTCACAGTCAATTAATGTTTGGTAGTTCAAGGTCTTTGTGAAAACACTTGGATTAGCAGTTCTTATTTTGGAAATATGAATCTATAGCGATAGATTTAACTGCTGTTAGATTATAGTTTACCTATATAGATGTGATGCTAAAAGAGTTATAGCATAGGTCACCACAGGGGATTCTGCTTGTCAGTGTTCTCGAGATCTATCTATGCTAGGACGTTAGTCCTAAAGATGAGGTGAAGGATGATGCTTATGAAAGGTTTCCTTTGCTACGGCAATTGGAACCATCATAAAAGTTATGCTAGAGGTTCACACTCCATGAATAGTCATGAGCAAGTATGAAAGTAATTCTAGAAAATGTCGAGAATATCCTTAAACAAGTTAAGGAATGTTCCTAGTTTATTGAAACTTGGAGTCAGATAAACGTAGATATACAGACATATATCCCGAGTCTTATGAAGGCGAGTGGGAGCTACAGTCTGGGTTTGTAGTCACTTTGTTTAAGTGATACAGTGTTCTAGAAATGTTCTAGCCTATGGGCCACTGTAAATTCTACAACTAGGCCAAAACACAGTAGTGCCTTGGAGGCGCAGCGGGAGCAGTGCATGGATCTAGAAGGTTCATTCCTGAACCTAATGCGGTTCTTCCACCTTTTCTATATAGCTGATATAGTAAGTGGATTCATTGCTTGAGGCAAGGACCAGGGTCTCGTCAGAGATTCATGTGTGTGTTGAGGCAGTTCCTTTGACTTGGTCGATTGGAACATGATATGAAGATAGTCTGAGTCCCCATGGATAGCGATCCGTTCATGGCTAGGGCTGGTTGCGAGTATTGCATGAGATTCTTGTGTTTCAACTTGGTCTTGTGTGTGCGAGTGATTGGTTTTAGGCCAAGTGGGAGATTGTTGAAATAGTGTCCTAAACCCAATCGGGTTGGACCGGATCCGACCGGGTCGGATCATTTATACTATTTCCTTATGTTTGTACATATATAAAATGGCTTTTCTGTTGTCATATATATGTTCTTTTAAAGAACCAATTATGAATTGTTATATGATAACGTCCTTAGTATTAAACTGTGATAGAGAAACCATGATAGGCGATTATGGTTGATGAGATCTCTAATCACTTTAATAAGTTTGATACTTAAATGTCTCTAGGCTGATGTACTATTAAACAGGGCATTGATAGTATAAACAGACTAGCACGTATTAGATGTCTTCTGTCTTTAAGGGCAGGGATAGATCTCGTCTATCGAAGTGTAGAGACACTTGGACTGTACGTGGACGTGTATTAGAGAATGCGTACGTTAGACTGACCCACTTACACGGATAAGTGTCACACTATGTGACGGTTGTGTAATTATCCTTAGGACCGGAGTCTTCATGGCATCACGGTGTGGATTGTCATGCTTTGACACTATTGAGGTTTCCCCTAGCCACGGGGCGATCATGCGGTAGTGATTGGGTGTGATACTGAAGCATGCGGAGTATACATGATTGGTCGTCCGGGAATCGCGTACCCTATCAGTAGGGGTAAATATCCGAAAGGGCCTTCTTATAAGGAATGTCTCGTTCTCGTGAATCTTTGCAAAGTGGGAGTAAACGTGTTACTTCGAGAGAGCTTGATATCCAGATTATAAGATACGGTTGTTAATGTTTGACACTCGATGTACGACCGTATGGATATTATTACAGCGATAGGATTGTAAGTTACACGGTAACTGTTTCACATGAAAGGTAGTAGTCATTGCATTTGACTCTTCCGATGATTGGGGGTCACGGTGTGTTGCTAGACGCTATCCCGTGATCGTTAGGCATGAAGGGCATTTTCGTAATTTGCACTTTGTGTCTACGGCCAACATATTCGGAAGCCTATCGGGTCACACACATATGAACATCTAGCCGGATTAAAATGTGGTTATAGTTGATAACCAAATAAGGAAAGTTTATCTCGAGACTATAAAGGTTATAGTGGTAAATTAATATGGTGGTGTTTATTTATTATGAATAAATTAAATACAAGATATTAATAGTATTATATTAATTAAATAATATTCCGGAAGCCAATATTTGGCTATATGGGGCGCCACATTGAAGTGTATATGATACACTTGGATTGTGCAATTTAATTAATAGTATTACCTTATATTAATATTAGATATTAATATGTATGTATAAATATATATATATGTGGCGTGGATCATATATGTGATATGCATCCACTTGACATATTTTAGTAGTACATATTTTATATAGATTTATATAGTGATATATATATACACATGTGTAAATTGATTTATGGTAATATAATAAAAGATAAATATTGTCAATATAAGATCTTGACAATATCTTGGAAATATTCAATATAAGATATTGACAATATCCTAGATTTATTTAATATGAGATATTATAATAAATGAGATAAATCAATCAAATATATTTTCCTTATTTTATTGGGAAAATGTTTTCTTCTCCTCCACACCTTCTAAGGGGCGCCACTTTCATTATAAATAGGAGGTGGGTGTCAAGCTCTTTTGTACACCATAATTCCAAGAGCAATTGCTCTTGTGAAAAATTGCAAGAACTCATAGTTCTTGTGTAAGAAAGAGGGGGCTTCCTATAGTGAGTTTGTGAGGGAGGAAAAAGTCTGGTCTAGCAACCGGGGTTTTCCGATAGCAATCCATGGTGGGATTCCGGCGGGCTGTTCGTGTGGACTAGCGGTAGAGGCCGAACACTTGGGCGGCTCCATGCTGAACTACTCTCCTTAGACGGTCAAAGCGTCGATCTTTTAGATCAACCAAGGTAACCGCCGTCTTTAGTTTATTCGTTTATTGCTTAAACGAAGTCGATCTTGTGAAAAAGGAAATCAAATTTTTGAATTCCGCTGCGTTCCCGCGTTGATTTCCTAACAGTATCGTATGCGAAATAAATAAATACACAGAAATAATAAGAACACTTTTTTATTAATGTGAAAGGAAAATTACAATACTGTAAATGGAAAAGAAAATAATCAAAGGATATTTCGAACTGAGGCGAGATGGAACTCTGTCCTTAAGACAAATTTGCTCCGGCTTGCACCCCGGTTTGTGCAATTGTCTCCCAGGATTACTCAGTTACCTGTTCAGAAAAGAGGTACTTCAATTTCTGCACAACTTCGAACTGGGATGGTGTTCTTCAAAAACTCTTCACTACGAATGCAGAAAAACTATTGTGTGCAATGGAATGTATGAATGTTGTTGTATTGCTTGAATACTTGTGTGTCTCTCCATGATGTGAAGGCTTGTTTATATAGAGGCTTGAAGAAGCAATGGAAAAAACATCTGCATTGATAGCCATTAATGCATTTACTCCCACTACTTCCACTTTGATATCAATGATAACAGTTTCGTATTTATTCAGCCATCAGTTTCTAAGAAACTGAACAATTTCAGCATTTAGTGAATTATATCACTGGGCTGAATTTTACTCTACCGCTTGCACTTGGCTGAATTTCAGTTTTACTCAGCCGCTGGCACTTGGCCGAATTTCAGCTTCACTCAGCCGCCGGCACTTAGCCGAATTTCTGCTTCCACTCAGCCGAATTTTAGCTTCCACTCAGCCGAATTTCTGGAGTCCAAAAATTTAATACTTGCCCAGCCCAAGGCCCTCAGGCCCACGAAGACCCAATTCCCCAAGCCCAAGCCCAAGGTCAACGGTCGAGGGGATAAAATCATTTTCCCTCTATTTTCTCCTACACTATTTTCAAATGCCTATTGACAACGTCCAGCGAAGATCTCACGCTCTTTAATAGATTGATGGCTCGGCTTCATTTAGCAAGCGATTGGTGGCTTTTAATTGACAACATGAAAGGTGAGTTGTAGAAAGATATTTTGATTATTATTATTATTATTGTTGTTGTTGTTATTTATGATCTTCTGCTATTTTTATTTTTATTTTTTTTGTAGTTGATTGAATGAAAGATGTGTTGTTTTGTATGTTGGCTCATTATGAGTATCCTTTAGTTCAGCGTAAGTGACTGACTTGGTTATGGCTGAATTCAACTATCGAAGAACCATGCCAATAGTGAATTTTTCCGGCCTCATGAAAACTGAAATGATGCTAGTGCTTCTGTGAGTATGCTTTAGTTTTTGATGTTTTGCTTCCATTTATTGAATGCACATATTTTTAGGGATTTATTGAATGTACATAGGATGATTATGCTCACTTCTCTCTATAGTTACAGAGTGGAAGTACTTTTATGTTATGCACAAATGGTTAATTGGCAATAGCCTCCTTAACACCGAGTAAGAATTGTGGATATGATGCGAGTCTTATGGTGTTTTTTTTTTTTTTTTCTTTCAAGTTGATTTGCATAGAAATACATCTCCCTCTGCTTAGGTGGTAATGAAATTATTTATGATTACTTTTTCATGTTTCTTGAACAGTGTATGTCGCATGTTCTGCCAAAAAAGAAGGCCCGTGCATTCAAATCCTTGCCTTATTCTTCCGCAATATTCACAACAACGTTATAAGAACCTTTAGGTGGTAAGGCTTCCGATTACGTACTAAATATATTTCTTCTTTTTGAAATATATATTGAATCCAGTTCGATGACAAAGGAATATTTCTTGATCATTCTTAATTTAATTTTTTTATTTTTGAAATTGTAGATTTTATCCACTATGATTTGGTTAGATTCGCATTACTTCTTCTTTCTATGCACAACTCTTAGAGCATAGTAAAAGGATACTAACTTTTGCCTCAAAGATCAGCAGCAATCTCTGATTCCTTAAAACAAAGGCTTAATAGGGGATCATATATACAGGAGAATCAATTAAGTTTAAATGAAGCACAAATGATGGATTTGCAAGTCATAAGGATGGATTAATTGCGACTTGGGAGAGCGAACATACTTGATAAGCTCACATGATGATAAGACAATGGGCTTAAGGAGTATTATTGCCAGCATGCACCACTTTAGTGGATTCATATCCGCTGAATGGCATAATTTTGAGGGTGAAAATCGTGTTATGCATTCATAATGTAAACTAATTTCTTTTGCAAAAGCTGCCAATGAAATATATGTAATTGTTTTGGGTTCTCAAATAAGAAGTTGAACATGAATCATGTTTATCTATCATGAAGTTTTCTTAAGTTTTTTTTATGACGGATTGGTGCTGGAATAGAAAAAAAAAAACACAAGTCGATTGACTAAATAATTGATAGTGTGATTGAGCTTTCATGACATATTGATCTTCTTTACAATTGATTGTGCAGAAAATCAGGAAAAGAGTTTGTCTATCTATCGGATTTACGGGTTGGGATGCAAGAATTTTTTTATCTATCAGGAATCAAATTTCTTTCTGGAAATCTTTACCACGTAAACATGTATCTTCTCCTCCTCCTCCTCCTCCTCCTCCTTCTGCTCCTCCTCCTCCTCCTCCTCCTTCTCCTTCGCTTCTTCTTCTTCTTCTTCTCCTTCTCCTTCTCCTCCTTCTCCTTCTCCTTCTCCTTCTCCTTCTCCTTTATAATTTTTTTGGTTTTTTATAATTTTTTTGGTTGTATATAGTATATCCTGTCAAATGTGTGTATGCCCACTCACACAAAATCCCTGCATTTTTTTGACATCGGTCAGCAATTCATCAGGATCATTCTTTTGTATGTGTTTTGTGTGTGTGGCGATAGAATGTCATTGGTTGCCGATGTTAGAAAGCTGGAATAAACACTGATAAGTCCACCATATGTGGTTATTCTTGGATCATTTTGGCCTGTTTTAATGCCTATTTTATGATTTTCGTATGATAAATTGCCTTTTTGGACTAGATTACTGCTGTGGCTTTGATATTTTGCAGATTTGATGAATCCGAGCATAAAAGGCAATGAAAACGAGCTAAAAAGGAGTCAAAATCATGAAGGCAAGAAGAATCACACCCAGGCGTGGAAGAATGGAACAGGGTGTTAAAAAATGCATAAACTATCCAGATTTTCTACAGGCCAACGAAATGTTCTGATTGGTTGACACAACTTCCAACGTGATTTTCATGTTGATGGCGCAAATTTGGATGGATTTACACGCATGTTTTTAGGGAATTTTATTTTAAGAGATAAATTACACAATTTAAATTAAGGAAAATTCCTATTTATCCTAAAATAATTCCCTTAAATTGGAAGATGATCATAGACGCCATATTCATTCTTTTAGGCGTGATTTGCACTCCCAATCCCATCTATTATTTTCCCTCAACTTTTGAAGAACAAGATTTTTGCTTAGGGCTCAAAAACGAAGAACGGATCGTGAATTTCTTGGTTTTATGATATTTGTGAGACAATTCTATTTTCTTTCTCTTAATTTTCTTCCTTTTATTTTATCTTTACGTTTCACAATGCCTAAATCCATGATTTTTGTGATCTCTTTGATTATGCGCGAGTAGATTTAATTTTCTAGGATTAGGAGAGCCCGGTAAATGAATATATGAGTTAAAGATTTGATCTTTCCTATTATTATGAATTGATATGCTTTTGTATTGATTTTGGTGTGCTATTTCGTATGAATTTATGAATTGATGGATCGTAAGATGAATTTCCATAGGTTTATATGAAGAATTTATTATCAATTAGGTGATGTACTGAAAGGTGAAGTTTAGTTGATAGGTTAGAACCCTAATTTCAATCAAGAAAATTCATGAGAGCGAAAGTTAATTGAAATTTCTTGTGACAATATGAATAATGATGTTTTAATGGGTCTAGATTAAGTTAATGAGCGAGAAATCGGATTTAATATTAATTTAGGCATGATAAATAGTAGTTTGAAAGAATATTGTTAATCACTTTTGATTATTCGTCAACATAAGTAAAAATTCATAGTAAATGGAAAGGTCGTTGTAAAAGTCATATATTTGTTACCGTGGTAATCCGACGTCCTAGAAGTTCTTCCAACTTGATTTCTAGTAAATTCTTGGACTTGTGTTGAGTTTAAATAGGACCTTAGATTTTAGTTATTTTATAATTCAAAACCCCAAATTTGATTAGTCTAGCTAATATAAATTGATAACTATTCGGTGATTGTCCCAAGTCCCTGTGGGATCGACATCCTAAGTACTACTCGATAAGCCGTGCGCTTGCGGTAGCATTTAGTGATTATATTGAAAATCACACAACAAACACCCCCGTGCATCATGTTCTTTTTTTTTTCGCGGCGATCGAATGTCTCATTGTAGAGATGAATGATTATTAGTTCATTTTTTCCACTTTAATCCTTTAACATGTTATATTTTGTCATTAGAGAAGGCTGCGGTTTGGCGGAGATCATTTGTGTATGGAGTTTCAATTACCGTTGAAGTTTCACCAATGGTGTTCATTACATGTTTTCGTCCAATTGTGACTGGTGAGGTTTTTTTTTTAATGTTTTTTCCTTATGAAATCATGTACTTAATTTAGTATTTAATTTAGTATATGAATTTCTCTTATACAGATAATATGCTCAAATATAGGTTTTAACATGATTGCATATGTGGGGTGTTGTATCTTCAAAAAGAAGATGACTCCTATGAACAATGGTGATGTCTTGCTTCAGAAGTTATCAACTGGCTGGTGAGTTTCAAATTTTTTTCTTTGATTTTTCTTAAATTTCGGTATAAGGAGTTCTTAACGTGTAAACCATTGTATGTTAAAATAGGGTCATATGATGTGTTACAACTGCCGGCCACAGGCCAAAGGGTTCATTATTATTCTCCTCTGACTGTTCTTCTCTTGTCTCCTCGGATTCTACACAATGTGAAACGTTTTATTGCGTGAGGCTACAATATTTGTTGCTTTGTGTACTCTTGGACTACCATTTATGAGTAGATAATTAACATTTTATATATTTCAACACGCCCTCTTAAGTGTGTTTCTATTATATTTATAATTAACATTTTATATATTCCAACACGCCTTTTCAAACGTGGGTCTATTATATCTTTAAAGAAGCTCAACACTTGATTTTTTTTGTTTGTTTGTTGGGAAACTGTGCTTGGAGCGATGTTTAAACTCATTACCCATGTTCTGATATTATGTTGAACTACAATATCTCCCAAAAACTTAAGTTTATGGAAAATTAGATAAGTAACATTTTATATTTTTCAACATGTACGAATGTAAGATTATATGAATTGATATTATGATAAATGTTTTAATTCATCAGTATAATGTTTTCATAACTAGGATATAACTAGTCATACTTAGTCTCAAATTGTAACCAAAATAATGCATTAATACATGTTATCGTATATAATATCATTTTCGTGATTGGGGAATAAAAATAAGATAATATATTTCTACTTTCACGTACGACTCAATACACATAAATTTTTTTTTTGAAATCCAATACAAATAATTTGCTTCATATCACCCATACAATGTCAATTGAAATAATAATAATAATAATAATAATAATAATAATAATAATAATAATAATAATAATAATAAAGTTCAAAAAAATAAATTATAATCCTACATATTATTTCCTAAAAAAAAAAGTTTAATAATCCTGCATATTAAGATCACTAGCTAGCTAAGAGAGCTTGGGACTGTTTCTCAAGAGGAAAACCTGCCGGTTTGGAAGAATCCGCCGACCAAACAAAGATTCCGGCGAGCTTTCCCTTACTCTTCAGCTTCTTACATGCCTCAAAAAACCCGTTTTCCGGCGACAAACCGCCGCTAATTCCATCGGTAGCAAAACTAGCAATGATCTTTCCACCTTTGTAATTTACACTCTGCTGCTCAAAGTAACCAATGAACTGAGAAACCGTGGTATCTTTTTCATATGCGTAAAACTGGAAATTCACATAATCGAAAAGATGGCCATAGCCATTCCAAAGAGCTTGATAATGGCTTTGAACATCTTCATCATCAAATGGTGCTATGGATGCTATGGAAATTACTCCATTTCTTTTCAGCTGTGAAATAACTTGTCCAATGGCACGAGCAAATGTAATTGTACTTACATGAAAATGTTCGTAATCGACGTCGATACCGTCCAAGTGATAATCCTTAACGATTTTCGTCAACGAAGAAACAGCATTCGAAACCCACAAACGCATATCTTCGGCGGTGAAAAATACCTTTTCATCCCTACAAGAATCCCCACCAATGCTTAGAACAACCTTGACATTTTTATGCTTGTTTTTTACTGCAAATACTTCCTCAGGTGTAAGAGTCTCGTTATCCCAGAAGATGTTGAAGTTGCCGTTGGTCGGAGAAGGATGGTTTGTGGTGGTGTAATCAATGGCGAAAGCAAGAATGAAATGAAACTCAACTTCGGAGCGTATTGGGACATCTGAAAACGCTACATTCTGGAAATCGGAGCCAATGTATGCCCTGAAAATATTGTTTTTTAATGGAGAGGGTTTGACTGCTGGGGTTTTATCTCCGATGTAGCGTCCATGGATCGTCGGCGTGATGATCATCATCAATATTGCTTGAAGAGTGATGAAAGTAATGAGATTAATCTTGGAGAATTCCATGATGATGATATATAGCTGATTGTTCCTACACTCTAATTGTATTAATTAGTGTTTGGTGAAGTTTGTGGTCAATCTCATGCTATATATAGGGTGATTATGGACGTGCTTTGTTTTAATTTTTCATTTATTTATTCAACAACAATTTTTTTATTGAATGCTGTTTTTTATTTTTTTTATTCAACAACAATTTTTTTTAGGGCAATTCTAAAGGCACCTCCATTTTTACTTCCGGCCCCATATTTACATGTAAAAATTGCATGTAAAATGTGATGTCGAAGTAATTACGGAGGTGTCTTTAGAATTAACCATTTTTTATTGAATGTGAGAGAATACGTATGTAATCTCATTAAAGTTAGTGTAGTTACTACAACTATATTGTAACAATATGTCTTCAATTTCGGTTGTCCAACTACACCATGTCAGCGTTGCTTAAATATGTAAAAAAATTCTGCACAAATAGGGGGACCACAATAAATTCACAGATTCTTATTGGCTCCGGACCACTAAGTAATATTTGTGGCTGGACCAAGATAAAATTTGACTCAATTTCAGGTCATTCTTTTTTAAAAAAGGCTTGTCCAACACATCAGTGTCTATTCATTTTCGTGGTAATCTAGTTTGTAAAGCTTCTCTATATACATCTTTTGTTGAGAGAGGATCATATATAGGAATTGGGATCCTCTGCCGTGATGGGTGTGCCGTGATAGGTGCCGTCCGACGGATCCGTCGAAAATTCGACGAAAACGGTGCACTTTTTTTATTTTTAATTTGCTCCACTCTCTTCCCATTAAATTCCAACGGATCTGTCGAAAATCCGACGGAAACCGTACACGGCACCTATCACGGCATCCCCATCACAGCAAAGGATCCAGGTCCTATATATAGTATCGAATTCCATACCCAACTCAAAGGTAATATTATCTCTACAACATCCATTTCCTTTTATAACTGAGTTATACTCCGAGGGAGTCCAACACATTTTTTTGATAAAATTCAGCAGTGTTTATAATAATTTTTCCATCCCCCTTCATTCATCAATTCAATACATATTTATACATATCAAGAGGTAGCCTTAGTTCTTGTATCCCTTAATGACAATAAGTCAAAATAAACATAAATAATAATAATATGTGCCGTAATACCCCCCTCATGTGGGAGGGCGGAGGTCTCGAACGCCTAACTTGCGTAATAAAAATTCGAATTGTTGCTTCCCCAAAGCTTTGGTAAAGATGTCAGCCAGTTGAGACCTCGTAGGGACGTAGGTCGGAGCAATAAGGCCAGTTGTAACCGCATCACAAACAAAATGACAGTCAGCTTCAATGTGTTTCGTCCGCTCATGGAACACCGGATTTTGAGCAATATACAAAGCCGACTGGCTATCACAGTGAAGAGAAATCAGGAATAATCAGCGGCGGCGCCATGTACAATGAAATGGGTCACCCGACCCGCTAAAAAATATATTACAGTGGAATTTTTTTTATATACACATTGTATGTGTACCAACCCCCTTATTTTTATATATTGATCCCTATTGACCCTTATTGAACTATCATATGTAATATTACACTTAGTAATTGTAAAATATGACAAATTTCTGATCCGTATCAGTAATTTCCTGAAGCCGCCCCTGGGAATAATGACCCCCAAATAAGAGAGAAGATGGCTGTTAAAGTGTCCCACATTGGAAACTTGTGGTTGTTTCACCCAAACCCATATAAGAGAAGGGGCCTCATCCTCAAAACCTAGGTTGTGAGGTGAGGGAAATTCATCTCTTAATATGGTGGGTGAAACAACCACAAGTTCCCAATGTGGGACACTTTAACACGCCCATATGAACGCTTGGCTGCCACAAGCCAGTTATCCCTGTGGTAACTTTTCTGACACCTCTAGCTTCAGATTCCGAAGGTCTAAAGGATCGTTAAGCCACGGTTCGTATTCGTACTGGAAATCAGAATCAAACGAGCTTTTACCCTTCTGTTCCACACAAGATTTCTGTTCTCGTTGAGCTCATCTTAGGACACCTGCGTTATCTTTTAACAGATGTGCCGCCCCAGCCAAACTCCCCACCTGACAATGTCTTCCGCCCGGATCGGCCTGCCGAGGTAGACCTTAGGTCCAAAAAGAGGGGCTTACCCCGCTTCCGATTCACGGATTAAGTAAAATAACATTGAGAACTTGTGGTTGTTTCACTCACCATATTAAGAGATGAATTTCCCTCACCTCACAACCTAGGTTTTGAGGATGAGGCCCCTTCTCTTATAAAGGTGCAACTTTATTTGTAGAAAAATAGGCCCAAACCCATATAAGAGAAGAGGTCTCATCCTCAAAATCTAGGTTGTAAGGTGAGGGAAATTTATCTCTTAATATGGTGGGTGAAACAACCACAAGTTCCCAATGTGGGACACTTTAACACGCCCCCTCAAGAGTGGGCCGGGCACACAAGGCCAACAAATAGGCCCAACACTTGCACAATAAATGGTGTCTCTGATACCATGTGGAAAACATAGGCCCGCACCAATTGGTTTTAGTAAAACGGTAAGCGTTTGATCCTAACACTGGCGAAGCCATTTCAACTCGCAAGTGATCGAAGCCATAGAGCGGTAAGCGCATTTATTAACCCCAGTTGGTTTTAGTACAACGCTAAGCGCTTGGTCTTTAACATTTTTCAAAACTAAGCCAACACCAGAGTGTGTCGGGAAATTAAAAACCGAGGAAAGCGAAAAAAAAAATAAAGATGAATAATCAAACATGGATTCAAATAAATGGTGCTCTCAAAGGGAAAATATTATATAATTCAAGTCTAAGAAACTATATCCCAGAAGCCGGAATTTTATAGCTAACTGAAAAAAAAGTCTTACCAAAAATAGAATATTAAGGAAAAAAAAGGTTCAAAACTCAATCAACACGAAAATCAAAGACGCTAAACGAAGACTCCTCAAAACGAACGAATATGACAACAAATTTTCATTGAATGTAGAAAAAATGCCAAATAAAAAATATGCACAATCTTCTTCAAGCTCAAAATAGAAGGGAAAATAGTAGATTTTGGCATCAAACCTGCCCAGAATCACCTACGACATCGAAGAGAGTTTTACGAATTGGATTCGCGGGCGGAAAATAGACAACCGAATAAAAGGTATGACCAAAATACCATCATATGTGAAAACAATCCTTTTTATCAATGCAATTAATTACAAATAATGTTGATTCCGACGACTCCACATTAGACGCTTCCACATTATTATAAACACAAAAGACGTGTCACTGTTACAACTACTTCATCCAAATCACATAAGCTGCTCTAATGCATTTAACTCAGAGAAGCTGTGTTGTTTTGATCTTGATATAAATTTCTCTTTAGGTCATTAAAAAAAATAGATACAAACACACACATATGCACACATGCACGGACGGACATGTAGCTTATGATTAGGGGGGCTAAGCCCACCTATTAAAAAAAATATACTAAAATATATGATATAATTAATTCTTCATAACCCATCAAAACATCTTTATCTTGCCCATCCGATCATCCTAACCAAATCCACTAGCCCACCCAAATATAAATTACCTATTCCGTCCTTGACACCTGATATTTGACCAAAACTTAATTAACTTGATACATGCTGAAAATAATGAATTTAATAATCATGCAATTTTTTTGAAGTAAATAAAGTAGAAATACTTGACTATTTGAATCATTATAAAATAATTATAAACAGTAATACAACCATAGTGTACTAGCTAGTGTGAAGAACTCAACATGGATGAAACTAATGATGACCGGGTCAAACACATGCCGACTCAACTCATTATTATATTTGCCTCTCCCAAAGTATATTTGTTTTACTCTCTTAGAATGTTATATTAATTTTGCTGAACTATTATTTCTTCTAAAATTTTAAATTGATGAGAGGTAATTAAGTGCGGACGATGCCCCTCAAGTGTGGATGATAATTAATTAATATCTTATTTTATTAAACTACCATCTCTCCCAAAAACTTAAGGGATGTAACTAATCAAGTGTGGATAATGCCTCCTCAAGTGTGGACGATAATTAATTAACATATTTTGTTGAACTATCATCTCGATCTTCATAAAACTTAAGCTGATGTGAGGTAATCAAGTGATCGAGGACGGCGCCCCCTCAAGTTACAATATAAAGGTAAATAATTAATGGCACTATAAGGCCAACAACCAATAAAGAGACCCAACCAACTTGGCACACAAAGAAATTATAAAAGGCCCAAAATAATGTTGACAACAAGGTTTGATCCCACGATATCCCGTTTTGATACAATGTTGAACCACCCTCTCCCCAAAAACTTAAACTGATCGATTGAAAGGTAAATAATTAATATCTTAGACATTTCATCATACAATTTCCAAGAAGGTTCCATTTTTATTACCATGATTTTATTAAAAAAACAGGAAGTGTCGGTCTAACTCTCTACTTAGATCTGATTAAGACATATCAATCAGTTTGACCTGGTTAGATTCTAACAGTCCACATCAAACTTCTAATATAAGCTATTTAAGTAAAACCAAAAACACTTTTAGGTTTTTTTTAATGTTTTATTGGACATACATATAACGTTTTAGCCAGCTAGTCACTTTCGCAATTTGATTGAACGTAACTAAAGCAAACAAAACTTACAGATGTGTTCCAGCCAATTTATCAATTGTTTTATTTATGGGATATGTGTTCTAGCTAGCCAATTTATCAATAGTTTTATTTATGGGATATATAAGTGGTAATAACACCTATTTTTCTCATTTGACTGAAAATAGCAAACATTTTGTTTTTCAAGCAATGAAGACATGGTCAATCTATTTTCTTTTACCACATGCATTACCATTTTATAAGCAAATAAAATAACAAAACAAATAAAGGGTTTATGAAATCACACGTACAATTATTTTTTAGGGTACACACGTACTGTATCGTCTTGTCGGATTCCGGTAAACGCGTTGCTCAGGCCTAGGCGAGCGTGCCAATCTTTCGGAAACATAGACACGAATGCAAACAACTACTAAACAACAAAGATCCGGGAAAAAAACACTAGCTCGCTTATATAGGCGGGGCCTTACCTCGGTGAAGTTTTTATAGGACAGACACGACCTTACCTCGCTTAAGCTAGCGGCTCGAAAATCTGAAAAACTCAAAGCTTATGAAAACTGAGACCTTATGGCAATTTAAAGCCCTTTATTTAGTCTCTTACAACAACAAGGTCGGTTTTACTTTAATTTTGAGGAAAATAACTCGAAAAGAAAAACTTATTTCAAATAACTAATTAAATTACCCTTAATCAAGGGTGAGAAATTTTACATGCATATACATGCACGTAAAAACATACACACACAACACATATATATATATAATTTTTTTTACAGGCATATTGAGGGTGAGAAATGATAATTTAATTTGAACCCACCATGCTTCCTTTAAATAGTCATTCATTGACTAGTTCAATAATTGATGCTTATTGCTTCTGCACTGCAACAAGGAAACCAAAAAAAAAAAACTAATAAAAAGAAAAGGAGATTGTCTATGGTGATGGTGATACCACACTAGAAGACAAAGCACTTAAAGTCACCCGAATACTGAGCTTAATTTGCCTTCAGTTTCAGTTTAATTCATCACGACACTAGGTCATGGAAGCACGTACACAACTGGCTTTTGCCCTTATGAACCACACAATATCTTATCTTTACCCTTTATCAGTTTGTGATTTTGACGATAAAATGATCAAGCCTTATTCGGTGAAATCGGGATATCATTTGCCCTTGAATTTAAAGAACCTAGAAGCAAATCGAGACGTTGCAACCATATCACATCCATACAAAAAAAAAATCTTGAATTCATTGTGGAATTTAAAAGTAATGCCGCCTAAACGGCTCATTTTTGTTGGAAACACCATAAGGATGCTCTGCCTATCGCATTAGGAGGAAATTAGGAAACGAAACGGTATAGGCAAAATCTGTAACATGCCTGAGGAGTCTATCCAGCATTGTTTCTTTCCTTGCTCAAGAGTGAAATCCGTTTGGAAGATTTCTTTGAGCTATTAGTGCACAAGCTAGGAACCAAAAGAGGGGATCGATCATATTATATGTCCTATGGTGGATTTGGAAAACTCGTTGTTCCCTTATTTTTAAGAATAGAACCATCAGTCCTTATCGAATTGTTGCCTTGGTAGAGTCAGACCATGATTCTTTTCAGGAAACGTAAATCAAATTAATGGAGAAAACGGTTCAACAAAACTTAAAGAAGAAACGAGAGCCCCCCACGTCTCCTTGGTGAAATGAAATGTGGTTGTTGCAACAAATGAAGACTCTATGACGATTGGAGACATCTTACGCAACCATCAATGTGACATCTTGCGGAGTTTCTCTATGAAACTTGATGGTATGTACGAAGTAGCCAATGGTGAAGCCCTGGCAATTCACCAAGCTATTTACCACCCTTTAGCTTGGGGATTTTTCAGTGTTGAGTTTGAAGGATACTCTCTGACATACCGTCTACCACAAGTTAATCTCTTTGTTAAGGGGGAAGGAAACATCACATCACATCTCTTAGCGAAATAATGTCTCTTTTTGATAGGATTTAAGCAATGAGGCTTTATGCCGTCTTTTCATTTAATTATGACATGTCCGGCTGATACAACGAAATAAAGTCATGTATTTTTTTCCTAAAATAATAATAT